>JAYKAV010000115.1:161383-181542 GCA_035582835.1 Phoebastria nigripes
GGCTCCCTCACCAGCTGCGTCAGGAAGTTGTCTTCCACACACTCCAGGAAGGATTTAGGGCATTCTTCATTTTGTAAGCATTTAGCTTCGCTTACACGGACTCCAGTGTTGAATGGGATGAGGCATTTGTCAGGCAGGTGAAGCAATCTGGTTACCTTTTGTCACAGGGGTATTCCTGGGAGTTAGAGCAAATAGATATTGCTAACAGCAACTTAACATTATTCCTGCTATACAGTTTACTACTTCCCTCACTTACCTAAAATGTATTCACTCTTAAATATATCCATATTTAGCTGTATCCTTTTAACTAAAAAGATCATTGCAAGATTTATGCTCTGGTTAGATGTACTATATACGATGCAAAGATACCATTTGAAGTTATATTTCTTACTTGAATGATATGTATGTTCTTCCCCCGCCTTATAAATGTCTTGATGTGTTTCTTTATTTGAAAACAGCTGCAGTGTTTTTGAAAACTATTGTCCTTTACTAGTCTTTCCAGCTAGGAGGAGTGACGTTGTCATTCTTTTATGCCGCATGAAAGCTTTTAACTTGCAAACACAGCCTCTTTCACTCACATAGTATCTGATTTATGTACTCTGAAAAAAAGAATAAATGGCAGCAACATTTGCTTTTTAATAACATACAGAAAAAAATACTTCAAAGTCAGCCATGCATGAAGGAAACATACAGGAAGGGACCTTAAATACAAGCTGCTGACAGATCACGAACCAAAACTGCCTTTTATGTATCCTGAAGAGAAAACTTTGTAATCATCTATGCCATCAGTAGTGACAGTATATTCACTGAAATCATTATACCAAAGTGTTGTAAGGCTTGGGATGATCTGAAAGAGTAGGGAACGTTCTTTTATTCATGAAGTAGAACTGAAAGGCTTCTGTGTAGTGTTGGGCCTCTCTTTAATTAGAAAGTCAGGGAAGTAAGGCATTAGTTAAACTTTGCCTGAATAGTAAGTTAATTATTTAAAAGAACAGAAGGAAGCAGAATATTTCTGTAGGAAGAACAAATAGGTTAATCTCAGGTATTTATTCTTACAAGGTTGTCAGGAATCATTGTGCTACACTTAAATGCAGTGGGAAGACATTTGTTAAGCAGATAAAACATAAAGGATGTCGGATTCACTGTAACAGTGAGAATAGGCAAACAAATGACTACTCAAATTTAATTTTTTCTAAAGCCCAGTAAATAAGAATTCCTAATTTCCAGCAGAGGAAAACAGGAACAGGCAGCAAAAGGCTTGACAGTACGCGTGTCTTCCACAGACCCAGCTTAGAAGGACCAGCCTTTAGAATTGAGATGAATAGTTTCTTAACATCCATTCAGTCTTTGATTCAGAAGTAGTTTAAAAAAAAAATTTAAAAAAATCCTGCGAGATGTCCTGCAGACATCTTGTGGATATGCCTCTGAATGACTGTTGACCAAAGGTAGTTTTCAGTTGATCTAAAGCAACATTAAAAAAATCTTAACTCTTCCTTTCCAGTGAGGGATTTATCTGTCATCACAAAAATGTTTGGGCAGATTTTGCCCATGTAAAGGCTGCTTGCCATTAGTAGTAACTTTTATTTATATCTTTGTTTTGCATTGATGGCTAATTCACAAAACACCAGAGAATTGTGTAGTTTAACATTCTTTATGAAGAATATATTATATTTTATTCAAAATATAAGTTTTTCTAAACCTGAAGACATCTAAAGACTCAAAGGTTGATACTGTAATTGTATATGCACCACCTTAATTCCTAATTGGTAGCTGACATATTTTTGTGCTATAACCCTAGAAGAAATATGTATGTCTGAGGTTGTCACAATTGTCACAAAATAGAAGCTGAGAGTACATTAGAGTTTTTCTGAAATACTTCTATTTGTAATAAATGTAAGGAAATTTTGAAAATCAACAGCAATATCCAAAAACCCTCTACTTGCACTTAGACTTGTGACAATATCCAAGCAAGTTTGTATTCTTGCAGGCTCTATTAGAAAATTTCACACTCCAGAGAGCATTATCACATGCTGTCTCAACAACAAAAGTGAGCACTGTGTACATTTACCTGAAGATTCCTTACGGCAATTTCTATTTCTTTCATACAGAAGCCATTGGGTTATCAAATATAATGCATGTTAGAATGGAGAGGATAGGAATGGGAGCACACCTATCAAATTAATTTAATTTTAAAGGAACACAACTTTATGCTATATCTCTTTCACAAGACAACTTTAAATGTCATAAAAATATTTGCAATCCTTGACAGCTTCTAGAATCCCTTATAGCATCCCATATATGTCGTGACCAAGACAACCAAATTGTTGGTAATTACCAACCAAACCAGAGCTGAACTGAGGCTTCAATTTTCCTTACTTTGTTGTCTTGATTCCATCTCTTAAAGAAAAGCAACACTGCTGGGATAACTTCACCTAAAAAAAATCTGTTACGTAGGAAAAGCAACTGTGACTTTCAGAAAGCAGTTAAGACTGTTTAAAATTCCTCAAAAATCTTGAAGTAATTATATAATATTTTGATGTTAACTGTAGCATTAATGTTAACAATAATCAATAGTGAAGATTTGTCATTCAGAGTGTTTTAGAATAACATAAGCATTTGTGAATGATGCTGAGTATAATCAAAATGACAAATACAATTCTTGTAAAGCATTAGGTTTCAAGGAAATTCTGAGGGAAAAAATTAGGTCTACATTAACACAGTCAAAACTGCTTTTGACAATCTAACAGATGTTTTGATGTAAAGCCTGAACCTGTTCCTACTGCTCATTATTTCCTTCGAAGCCCATTGTGCTATGAGAAAAGTAAAATCATCATTCCCTAGTCATCTTTGTCATACCTTTTAGGAAGCATAGATTACTTTTCAATTGATTATCTCTTTTCTGAATGAGACATTATTTAAAATTTTCTTCAATAAAAGCTATTTAAGTTATATAAGACACTCCTTGTCTTTCTAACCATCCTTTCCTGAACTTATTCCAATTTTACCATATTCATTTGCGGTAGGATGACAAGAATTTCACTGGTTTTGGATTTGGGATCAGTTAAACATTTTGTGTATGATTTAGAAGTACCTTCTTTTAAGCCAATGAAAAATCCGTTATGTATTCATAAATAAAAAATTCTAAAATACGTTTGCTGTTTTAAGTATAAACACAACAACAGATAAACTCATAAATGAATTCAAGATGCATCTTAGTCTTCAGTCTTGTCAGCGTGTCTCTATATTCATGCAACTATATGAATTAGTCCACTGTTGCAAAAGTTGCAAGTCGCATTATCTTTCTGTAATGCTTGATACATGTAAGCAAAAGGATTTCAATAATTCTTTCATTTCAGGAAAAAAAATGCTTTAACATTTTAGTAACCATGGGATATGACACACTTTTCTTAGTCCTTTGAAGTGCACAATTGCCTTCTAAATGAAGGAATTGCACATTTGAATCTGCACTTTGGTGTACAGTCTGTGAATATACCAACACATTCTCCTCACTTCTTGGGGCAATGTAATCCCTGGGGTGGTCAGAAGTGAACTTTCAAGAAGTGTTACCAGTGAGATTTTACAGGGAAAGCCATTTAGGCTATAAAGAGATATCAAAGAGAAAAAGATAAAAAAAATAGAGTAAAAATGCATTTGTCTGCTCTGGTTCATCTAGGTATTTTTGTTATAATGTCTTCTATGGAATGAGATGTCATTACTAAATTGTGTATTGCTCCAAAGTAGCTATCCATTACCGTAAAGCAGAAATAGCACATTCCATTAGTCACAGACACAAGGTTAAATAAAGATGTGAGCATATTGGGAAAGCAAGGCTTCAAGTGTACGTCACCTTGATATATTAAGCAAATGTCTTAGAAGGGGTTACAGGCCTGAGAGAATAATAGTAGTAATATTAAGCAAAGCTGTATTAGCCATGCTTAACTCAGTAATACTCATTTATATTTCTGTAAAGAAATTGATTATTTGAGTTGTCTGCCATAGAGTAAGCAACATATGGTACATAACATTTGAAATCAGAGGGAATGTACTGAAAAAAATGAGGACTTCAAATTGACTCAATCCATTTGTTTTGATAAATATTCCTTTCAAATCTTTTTTTTTTTTTTTTCTTACATGTTACTAAGCTGTTCCTTCTACGTTACAGAGTTGAATGCACACAGAATCCCTGGTCAATTCATTCTCATGTCACTGGTCATTCCAGCACTCTGTGCTTTGATAAATAAAGACCCCAATATGAGCCAGGATAACTTTGTGGGATGTTATACTACGGATGGCTGACTTCTATATAGCGAGAAAGATTGTTGGGACAATAGCCATTCCCATTTTGCTCCATTCTGTTTTTTCCATCTTTTTCCTCACTTTTCCATTTATCAATTCTGTTTCTTCTGTTTCTTTCTTTTGAACCGTTCTTTCTCCCATTTTACATCCTTCCTGTTCAGCATCCCATTTCCATTTTCTCTTCAGCATGTTTCAAAAAGTATCATTGGTCTCAGCAACTATGAACATTTATGGTGCTCTGCAAGAGTAAAATATACCAGATAAATAACAAAGTCCCTGTTAAAACCAGCTTGCAGTTGAAAGGATCAGTATAGTAACTGATGCTTAACTACATTTCTTGCTTGCATGCCAGGTTTGAACTGGTGGCTAGATTTGGACATGGGACAAAATTTTTCCTTAATAATATCAAGAAGTACTCCTCCTGCATGGGGCTAGTTCACCTCCTGGTTCAGTTTGGACACTTTATGATCAAATTACCTTTTGTCATAGGTATCTGCCGTTAGTCCTTGAGATACTTTCATTGACAAACATCCTACCAAGTGTCCTAAAATCTTGACATTGTTTGTTTTTTTTCTATCAGCTGTGATTATAGCTAATACAGCCAGTAGCTAACTTGTATTGAATTATCCCAGTATTTTATTTTGAGTCAAAAGAACTTCTGAAATGCTTTTTCCTCACAATATTTCCATCTTACAGCCTTACAGCTGCATCTGAAATACAGCAGTTATTTTGTTTTTACACTTTACTGCAATACACCTTCTTCCCAATGCTATGAGCTTTACTAGGGCAACAATTCTGACACTGAAGTAAGTGATCCCAAAGTGGTGTGCAGTGTCCTTTCTGATTGTGCTTTTCACATATCTGAAATGCTCAGTGGATATCAGTGGTGCCATGCTCTTTGTCTTTTGTGTGATATCTCTAGGTCGCTATCCTCTTCTTTAACTGTCATGATTTTTTCCAGTGATTTTTATTTCTCTGACTTTCATATTCTGGACAAGTGACTTTTACCTTTCACTCACCTGGAAGTATATCTTCTTGCTGGTTTCATTTCTGAAGCACCCTAAGAGTTTTTCTAGATGGTACTGGAACAGCACTTATGATCCCAGACACCATCCATTTCATAACACACCATGCAATAATAATTTCATTGTTAGTCCATTTTTTAAATCTTGGCCTGAAGTTGTATTTTCAATTTTTCAACTGTACCCAATGCCTGCAGACTGGGTAAGGTGATGCTTTCATTCTCCATTTCAATCTGCCCAGGCTCTTACCCCTCAAATAGAGTTGGGAAAGCAAAGCCTAAAGTAAAAGGATTACTTAGCTGGTTGATTATAGTCTGCTATAGTTGAAAATAATCAAACTTCAGTAGGCATATTAAAACACTTTCAGCAATTTTTACAATGCCTTAAAAATACTCCATTCCTTCATTAATTTGGAAACATTCAATGGTAATTTTAATTGCTGTGAATTTATTTTAAATAAAGCACAAAATAAACAATTTCAGAACATTTAGAGGTGTGAAGGGACATCTTGGAAAGGAAAACATGGAAAATATTTTTAGAATAAGAGTATAGGAGAACTAACTCTAAGAATGGCAATAATCTCTGATGTCTAATTCTGTCTTTGCCTCAGGAAGGGAATTCTCTATTATTTTCTTTAGTGTAAAATCTAGCAGCATTAGCAAATAGACTATATTTTTAATATGTTGCAATTGACAGGGTTATTTGACATTGAAAAAATGTCTGGGAAATTTAAGATTACAAATGTGCAAGAACTCCTGTGCATTTTTCTTTTCCTTTAAATAGCCATCACCTAGCAGGACTCGTTTTCTATAACAGTGTGTTGTTATTTGTTATGATGGAAAATATTTTGCTAGGAAAATAGCTCATATATCTGTCATAAACCCTTAATCAAGGGTACAAGAAGTTTTTTGACACTTCAATTTCAATGGTAGTTTGTGGTGAGTTTGTGTATAACTCTTACCAAAAAAAGCATAAAATTGTGAAAAAAATGGAAAAAATTTACAGGAATAATTTTGAGGTTTCTAATAGATTTCCTCATCTTCTTATGGTTTTATTATTTCTTACAGAAAGACACATTGGACTTTTCTGTAATATTTACTTTGCTGCACTGAACACTGAAAGATGGGCTTCCTAATCTGCTAAGCCAATACTGGGGAAGAAGGAAACACTATCTAGGCTTATATATTTTCTTCAGTCTATATGAAAATATAGCGGACTGGTATTGATAGTCTTCTCACATTTTGCCTTTACTTGACTCATACTCTAAAAATAAGACCCTACTCTCCATACAAAACTGAATTGAGGTGGATTAGAGAGGTGGAAAACACTTAAGGCATTTCCATCTATTTTAAAGCATTTTATCCAACATCCTTTCTGACAAGGCTACAGAAAAACACCTATGTTTCAATATTTATAGATTACCTGAGGATAACTTACAGAAAGATAACTTATTGTATCCCTATAAATCCACATTCCAAAATTATACTAATGTTGCATAATTCATTAAATATGCTGAAGGTTGCAGGAACATATAAAAGAAGTCTTACCTTGAACTTTAACTTTTTGGATACCTAACAAAAGATTAATGAAACACAGGAAGTACCAGTAGTAAATCTTCTGCAAGTAGGTAATTTGAGTGAAGCAAATGGAGCAATGTCTTTCTACTGGGTGTAACCTGGCTTAAATAATGTTATTAGTGTTAAATAAGTTCAGCAATATAATAAGGTGATCTGACAGTTCTCAGTAAAAGGCCCTTTCCCAGTTACATTAAATTGCTTAGCTATAACTTCATCATGAATAATTTTGTGGAATAATTCAACCAAAATATATCAGTCATTTCCAAGAAGGGACTAATGGAAAACATAAGAATATTAAAAAAGGAAATGGACGTGTTCTAGTATCCTACCACTATGGACCAAGGAAAATTCATTAACTTTGTGGTGTTCTGTTTGTCAGAGCTACGAAAATCTTAAAATAATGCACATAAATTGATCAAGTTCTAAGTTTGAAATAAATCTCAGTATGTGCCTGAGCAGCAACAACTTCGGAGCATTTTTCAGATTTGTGTGTCCCTAACTATTGGCAAAAATGAACATCAGCTGTCTCCTAGGTGTGACCCACTTGCCTCTGCTCCACAGATACAGAGCTGCTTCGCATCTACACGTACAGACTGAAAGTTGCTTCAACTTGAGGGTCTGTGCGTGTATGCTTAGAAGAAGATAAGGCTTGTTTATCTATTCAAAGATACTTTTCTTCCAGCCACAAAACTTTGTCTCCAAATCAGATTTCTTATTGCCTTCTCATTAACTAGAAGCCTAAATATGAAAGGGCATCCTCTGTGTTTACCCTCCCTCCCCTCCCTTCCTTCCCATCTCGCCGTTATCTTAGCCACTAAACTGGAAGAACATGTGTTGGCACAAAGATTTGCACTGAGGGTTTCTGACAAGGAACAGAACTGATTTCCTTCCAAGGGTTTTATTTGGAAACTTTTTCAGCTACTACGCAGAGATCATAGGTCTCTGGGAAAGTAGAAAAGAAAATTCACACTATTTAATTATTTCTTCCCTACCGTATTATTCATCAGTCAGTTTTCAATTCTCTCTTAAATTTTATAGTAGCCAGATGGTATCACAGAGTGCTAAGTGTCTGTATTTTATTTGACTTATGAAATGGCTTGAAACTTCCTGAGTTTGGGCATTTTTAAAGGAGGTAAAATGTTCTTTTATGACTAGATATGGCCTGAAGTGAACAGTTCAGGTCAGCATTTAAAAATTTTTGTGTATAACTGAGACACAGAGAAAACTTAGCCTGCTGGATATTTAGCCAGAATTGATTAATATGACTGCATTGGTTGTGAACCCTACCACCAAGAAGGATAAGCAATATAATCCTAGGCACAGACATTTAAATCTGCTAAGAAAATGTTGTATTGCTCTTGCTCTATGTGATTTTACAGATCCTGGAACAATGGATCCAGATGCTATAAAATAGCACAAACGATGATAACAGAAATTGTTATCATCATCATCATACAGATTACCCCCGCTGAAAATTTACCCTGTGCAATTGAGTATGGACTAAAAACTTAGGGTCTGTTTTGTTAAGGTGCTTATGTTTCCACAGATAGTAACTCCTTTGAGATTTCAAAAAACACTGAGGCTCTTAATTCCCATGGATTTTGCTTTCAATGGTCTAGTCCACAGTCCAAGAAAAAAAGGGATTTTTTCTTTCATGCAACCTTCTATATTTAGTTATGAAAGGCAGTGTGAGACTGCTTCAGCTACTAGAGACAAAAGCCAAGGCAGAGGCATGGAAGTCCCTTTACAGAGAGTCTGGGTTTCTTTCTGATAATACAGCATCTACAAAGTTTGTTATTAAACTGTGTGGCTCATTCATCAGCAGGAAAACACTGCTTGCTGAGAGAACAGCTCAGAAGGATCAGTTCTGTCCATCCCATTCCACTTTCCCACTGAGTCTGTCCCAAGTGGGGTTATCTCAAAGCTCATTGTCAAACTGCAAGGATGTTCTTGAAAATGTTTCACATTTAATCCAAAGAGTGTGGATAAAATTGGTATACAGGCTCACAGGAATCAGATGCATTTTTAAAGATATATCCATTAACATATTCTGACATTTCTGTTTCCCAGAGGTTTTCATAACAGCTTTCAGATCCCTTGAATTATTTTCCTCTGTCAACATGAAGAGGATATTTTGTGCTCCTTCAGTAAAGAAACTACAGGCATATCTGTACAATCAATCTCCTCCTTAAGTTTATTGCATATACAAAATTCAAAGTCATTAAAGGTCAGATTCTGGTTTTCAGCCTGAAACAAATTCAGCCAGAGTATTATATCAGTGGGCGCTAACCTCGGTGATACATCAAATTTGGAAAGTGAATAAATAATCTTAAAATGATTGTGAAGGAAAAAAAATAGAGACTTATAAGAGCTTTTATAAGAAGAGTTAAATTGAATTCAGTTTGCCTATATAACTGAGAAAGCAATGTGTTATTGTTCATTTTCATCTCCATCCCTTGTAGGAAACTGTCACGTTTATGTTTTGTACAAATCTTCAAGCTGTGCTTATTGCCTATTCCCCAATACTGTCTGAGCAGAACTAGTATTTTCAATTACCAAGGAATCAAACTTCTAAAGAGAAGAAAAGTTACAAAACAGTTTTTCAATGTGTTCTGCTGTTCCAAAGAAAAGTAACAAAGACAATACTTTGCATCTTAAAAACATATTGTACAAAATATTTTGACCAGGCATATGAAGAGTTACTGGCTTGCTTTCTGCCTATATTCTCCAAAGGTTCACTGTTGTCGGAACTTTAATGCTAATTTACTATGTCCCTATTACAATGGACAAGACAGAGTAAATGACAGACCATAGTGGATCTGGTACTGGGGTTTGTTTAAGAGCCAACAAGATTAACACTTTTAACTTACTTGATTATCTCACACAGTCACTCATTCACTCAATTCCCCTCTCTAGCTCTACATTAGCCAACCCTCAAAAGTTGTATCATTCTGCCACTGCTCCCAGTTACCCATCCTGGGCATCACCAGCCAGGGTCCTGGGGCATCCCCTGGCATTCATCTTCATGCATCTCCCTGATCTCCAGGATCTGCACCCATTTCTGAGATCTTTCCTCCAACCTGTCTTTCCAAGACTACTACTTCTTTTTGGGAACTCTTCTTTTGGTGCCAGCTCCTCTTTCCAGAAGAAAAAGTCCCCAGTTTTCCAATCTAAGCAGCCTATGTGCAGAAGCACAATGCATATTAGGCTTCTAATTGGTTCTGCCTCATGACTCTGTATTAATTGGAGGAAACAGAATGTGCCACTTCTGTTTCCCACAGGCACTTTCAAAATTTACAACCAGCCCATACCAGTTGCATCTAGCAAAAAACAGGCTTCAGATTCAGATTTCAAAAGCTCAGTTTCGGACATTCATATATACCCAATTCTCTACTGCCTGTTAGCATTCACAGCTTAAACTATATTTTCACCGACAACACCCATTTATATACAGTCTGATATTCTCTGAAATAAGATTGTCAAACTATAAAGTCATTCTATATTACTGTAGAAAAGGGGGGGAAATGTCTTCTGCACAGTTTAGTATGACTTCTAACCTTCCTTAAGGACCCTGCTAACATTTTCCTACAAGAGCAATCATATATGCTTTGATCATGGGAAATGCAGTACGAGGTATATTTTTGAAGGTTCTTTTAATTAGATTTCACTTTCTACTTAAACTTGAATATATTGATAAGGAAAAGTAGAAGGCAGAATTAATAGAAGCTGTGAGAAAGAATAAATTCAATGATTCAAACTACAAGGTTTGTAACTGGGTACAGTTTCTTAAATCTTCCCATTAAATATAGTGTAAAAGAAGTGCAGTTCAGAATTTTCCTGCACACGTGCATATGTGTATAAAAAAAAGAGTTTGCTAGAATCTCACAAATCCTATTTTTCTTCATGCTTCTCCCATTCTCATCAAGCTTTTTAATCTCTTAATATCCTACTTGCTCCTCGCCCCTTCTCATATGCCTTTTTAGTCCTTACTTCCATCCACCTTATACCCCTTCACATCCTCTCAGCAAAGGCACACTTTTCTCATTCCTGAAATAATTTTTCTGACATGTCTGCCTGCTCCCATCTGTCTCCATCCCTCATTTCTGTTCCGTACCACCACCACCCTTTATTATTGTTGTGTGTTGCTATTACTAAAGGAATTCACATCTGAGAACAGCTTGTAATGACGTAAATTGACGTCATCATTTTTTATTTGGCTGATGAGTTAGTATCATCACTGTCTTTTCCATTACAATAATGAGAGAAAAAAAACAACACACAGGTTAGTAGGTAATTAGAAGAAGAAATTAGACAGAAAAAGGAGGTGAAAAAAATCCTAAAAAATTACCTAATCATATTCTTGTCTCATATGCTTTTTCTCTTTAGGAGATTGAATGTATCAGTAAAAGATTTAACAGAAAATTCAAAGGCATTGAGAAAAGCAATATTTCAGCTGTATCTCTTCCCACAGTGCTTGAGAAAAGAGAGCCAAGGTTCATTTACCTAAGTGAAAGCAGAGTGTTGATCTTTGCCACTTGGTGTGCTACTTGTGTAGTAGTTTGCTTCTTGTGTTGTGTTCTTAGGTGCTCAGGACAGTATTTGGATGATATATGAGTCAGTCTTATGAACTGCCTGTGGTACATGGTTAGCCAGGGCTGTCCTGTCGTCTGACTATACTCATGTTGGAGGAGATTCCAGGCAATTTTTGCCAATCTGGTGTCCACTCAATACCTTGGGAATCATGAATGCTCCAGTCACAGCTCACACAGAGCATCACATCGAGGGTTTTCTTGTTAACAGCTCCCATTGTACGGCAAATCCCCAGTGGCTTCCTTTAAGTGGCTGATATACCCCTTACTGCTATTAATAGGGATTTCATATGAACCATTCCTGGACCGCAAATTATAATGGGTGAGAGACAAGGGGAGATCCCATGGAAAGGCAATGGATGTCACAGCTCAGTTACTAATTCAGGAAGAATGTAAAACATCCAGATTGTTATTCTAAACAAACAACTTTAAAGCAGGTTTCATCCTTATTCAGTTTATAATTAGGGCAAGGGACAGGATATTCTGAGAGCCCTTCACACATGGTAAAGAGCTAAGGGGAGTGTCAAGCCCTACAGATCTAATTCCAGTGTCTCACTTAACTTTACAATCTCTATCGCAGTAAGAGGGAAAGATTCAGCACTGCCTCTGGGGCTCTACTAAATCTGAAGTCTGTGTCACTTTTAGAGCAAGAACTTTTTTTCTCTCCAACCTTTAATGACAAGGCAGTGGCAGCCACCATCAGTTACTGAAGTAGTGTTCAGGCCTTTTTGTTGCTTCCACTGATTTTGGTTGTGGAAAGAGAGGCAACAGCTGGGGCAAAGTAAATCTGAAATCTGCAGCATTGGCAAAGAAGCAACTGCCATACAAAACATCTTTGCGCATTCCCTTGCAGAGTGCTGACACAGGCCAGGTTGACAACTTCTTCACCAGCATTGCGTCTCAAGAGGGAAAAAGGAATAACCCACCAAGCAACTGCAGAAGGCCAAATTTTCTTTGCCCTTTTGGAGCAATTAAGACAATAAAGACTGTGAGTTTGACGTAGTACTTCCCAACAGTGTCAAAATGTCTCCACTATCAAATCTGGATAATCCAAGACACCCAACTACCCACAACTGTCTATACTCTAGCACACTGAAGAGTTAAGTGTTTATTATAGTCTGACTCAGACTGTTATTAGCCTCACTAATGCTGTCTTTTCTACACTGAAAAACACAGCAGGCATATCTATTTGTTTCTTTTTTTCCCATATTAAAAATATCAGTATTTTGAAAAAAGAAGGAAAAGGATAACAGAGAGTTCGACATAAGGACAATGATGCAGTATGGTATTTCAGGACTGGGGGTTAGCCACTGCCAACGGGGTCAGCACTGGCTCCAGCAGGTGTGACTCACAGCGACATTCCCTCAGGAACCATACATGCCATGCCAGTTGATTTTGGCAGTTCATTCCTCTGGGATTTTCAGGTGATGGGAAGAGTTCATTCCTATTGAGTTAGTGGTGTAAATCTGTCTCCTATTCTCCCATGTTAGGAAATGATGCTATCTCCTAAAACGTGGCTGCAAGATAGCTTTAGTTTCTCCACTTCATTCTTATTTTAGTCAGGACTGAATTTTGCTTGGGCAGTTGGTTTGACTGTGGATATATGTTCATTTTCTGAAGGAGATTGGTCTCATTTCTTTAAACAAACTATTATTCTGAATAATACCTATGAGTAGTTATGTGTTAGCCTTTGCTATCAAATCTTGTACTAATGGTGGATTTCTGAAGCCTCAAAATTAAATGGGAATGAGAAATTTATCTGATTAAATTAAAACAGCTTGAATAAAGAATGTTATTTAAGCAAAAGACAGCAAAGATCTTTTTTTGGCAGGGAAAAGAAGCATTTCTGAAAAGCTTTGGTTAACTGATGTCACAAGGTTATTAATAGGTGATTAGTAAATGGGTTTAGGACAGTTTTATACTAACATAGCCTAGAAAAAAGATGAAAAAAAAAGCATAGTAGGATGAACCTTAATTTAGCTTCTTTGCTGAGTGCATAAAGAGACAAGACAGATGAAAAGTTGATGAAAGGAAATCTTTTTTCCCATCAAAATGCAACCCATTTTGTCATTTTCATCTCCATTTGTTATGTTTCATGTTCACAGAGAGAAAACCAAGAGCCAAGAGGTTACACTTGGTATTGCAGCCATATTTAATTGCTTTTTAAGACCTCTAGAATGCCCTTACCAATTATCCTCCTTCTTCCAAATCGCCTCATCATCATTCTTTTGCTATTTTACCTACAGTACAATTTCCTTTCTGCTGGTCTGGCATTGTCCCTTCACAGGCTTTTGCATTATTGCTCTCTTCTCTATTGACCCCCCATGCCCGAAACTCATGGCACTTTATAGGTTCAGTTACTGCAGGGCTGGATCAGATCCCTGCAGACCTGTGTACCAACTCTTTCTTTTATATTATCTGGTTCATCAATCTCCCTCAAATCACTCCTTAAGTTATGCCCCCCCACTGCAAAGCCTTTCAAATTTAACCTCTGTAAAGATTCCAAAATTTCCACACCACCTTGGGTATGTGCTGTCAGTCAGTTTTTAATGTGCCTGAGCTGTTTTGCTTGTGTCTGACCTACATTGCAAGGTCCTTAGGGTAAGCTCTGTGTCCTCTTACTTGTTTGTACAATGCTAAGAACACATTCACCACTCAGTCAATAATACAGTACATAATAAAATACTATCTATTTTATCACCACAGCTCTAAGCTTGAACTTCAGGGGAGGGGAGGATGAAAAAAGACAATTTGTTGTTTGGGAAATAGCTGCATTTACAGCCTGAGGGTGGAAGAAATCCTGTTTTCCCGGGACAAGTGTTTCTTTTTCCTCCTTGTATCTCAATTATACACAGTATTTTTCTGTGTAATGTGTTTGGACTTACCCTCCAGTCTCATGTAGATGTTGAGGTAACTACTTTTCATATTCTTTCAAACTTATTTCTACTCACATTAAAAAATAATTTGGCCCATTAGCTTCAGAGCTGTACTGAAGCCTTACAATTAACCCTGAAACTGGATGAATTAACTTTATGTTTTATTATAACCTTACACTCGAACTCCATTTACTCAGCTTCATTATTTTCCCATCTCTGTTTCTTGAGAAGCCAGAAAACCTCCCATCAAGATTATTAAGGACAATTTTATGTTAATGAAAAGATTTGTCCCCTACACAACTTCAAACCAAAATGACTCAGCATGTTGCTGGGCTGTTCACTCCTCCATTCTAACCTTGCACCAGAGATGTAAGATTTTGTCCAGTGTTAATATGGTAACAATACTCCCCTGGAACAGATTTTCTTCAAAGATGTTTAGACTTTACGAGCAGATGCTTCACCACAGAGATTCCTTATATGAAGTTTTAGGAACCATATTATTTCTTTTTTACATAGGCATAACCCAGACATGTTACTCTGCAATAAAATTATTTACTCCAAAGTTAAATGATGCTCTACAGAACTGAAATTCACCCTTGTAGAATGAAAGCCTGCCAGGCTCCTGGAAGAGAAAATGATAGACCAGCACCTGGTGTAAATCATGGAGAAGAACAGATGACTGTTCAGTGCAAGAGTATCAGCTCCAGACTGAAGATGGAAAGGCTCCCCAGCTCTGGAGTCCTCAGTACAGGAAAGATATGGACCTGTTGGAGCAGGTCCAGAGCAGGCCACAAAAATGAATGCCTCTCTTATGAGGACAGGCTGAGAGAGTTGGGGTTGTTCAGCCTGAAGAAGAGAAGGCTCTGGGGAGACCTTATTGCGGCCTTTCAGTACTTAAAGGGGGCTTATAAGAAAGACGGGGACAGATTTTTTAGCAGAGCCTGTTGCAACAGAACAAGGGGTAATGGTTTTAAACTAAAAGAGGGTAGATTTAGGCTAGATATAAGGAAGAAATTTTTTAYRMTGAGGGTGGTGAARCACTGGMACAGGTTGCCCAGAGAGGTGGTAGATGCCCCATCCCTGGWARCATTCAAGGTCAGGTTGGAYGRGGCKCTGAGCAACCTGATCTAGTTGAGGATGTCCCTGCTCATTGCAGGGGGGTTGGACTAGATGACCTTTAAAGGTCCCTTCCAACCCAAACTATTCCATGATTCTATGATTCTACATCTTTCATACTTGTACTTCATCCACTTAAGACTTAGTTTCTCTAAGATCGGGCATAGGCTACATAAGGAAATCCACGTCAATGAAAAAGAGTTTCATATTATATCATCTTACTTCTGGCTTCTGAATTACAGTCTGCTCACTAAACATTAGTACACCCAGACTGATCCAGCAGCTGATCCAGGCTGGTAGAATCTTTACAGTCATGTAATTCTCCTTAATTCTTCCGCTTTAATTTTCCAGTATTTCTTGCAGGTGTTTGATTCTCCCTTTTTTACTTCCATATTAATTTTTTCTAAGAATGCTAATTTATTAGCAGAAATAAGTAAATCCATCATGTAGTGCTGTAGAAAGACTTTGAGTTAATTTTATTAGGCAAACATCCTCTCTTGTGTATTTCCCATGGCTATCTAAGGCTGTTGCGTACTCAGCATACTGGGTTTTTTCTGATTTGTTGAGCCTTCTTCCTGTATCATTCTGAGATCCTAAGCTCCTGATTTCTGATCACAGGTTCTCTGACATACAAGAGTGGCTAAGAGTGAAAAAATGTGGCTAAGAGTTAAAAAGAGTGCTGCAAAGCCAAAGGGTCCAGATGAAGAGGGGTTTAGGGGCACAGAACCAGACACGGGTGTCATTTAGGTTTCCACAATCCAAAAATCACAGTCCCAAACCCACCTGAGAATAGGACTAGAGACTTACCGAGAGATTGCCATCAGAATCAAATTACAGAGGCTGCCCCTACCTTGAACATTCCATAGGTTGCCTGTTAGGGCAGTTTCCTGAAAGCAGAAGATCATGAATACCTCTTTCTTTGGACCTGAAAGCTTGCATTTTGAATTCTACTCCAAAGACATGGGAACTAAAATGCTCCACATACTTAAATGCTTATATCCTGTACTTGATGTATTGCCAAATCCTTGTGTGAATATAATTATTAAAAAAGAAACCCTCAGCTGTCCTATACCCTTATGAAAATCTCTTGTCCGAAAGAAAAATAAAACTTTTACAAATTTTTTTTCTGTTTAATCTTAGACAGCATCAACCTGTACATGAAAATCAGCATCTTCACTGTGAGCTCAATGACACTCCAGTCCTTACAACTATATTTTTCAACTAAACTTTCAAATCCAAAACAGAGAACTTCATGTACCACTATGGGACACATACCTGTAATGGAAGGGCAAATCTTGCATATATGTGATTACATTTCAAAAAGATAACCTAATAAGAAATTGAACTTTTAGGATTTCTTATTTGAAATACCTAGGATTACACAATGGCAGAGTACAATGCATGGTAACAATTTCCTTCTTTAAAGAAATGATTGGTTGCACAAATTTTTTATATGGTTTATCAAACTTTGTAAAGGTATCCCCTGTCCTCTGGAACCAAATTGAGCTGACAGTTCCAAAATCTAAACATCTGCATGTGTGGCCCTTGACCAGAGACTATTTCTACACTTAGAAAGTTTGCTTTACTTTATCCTGATACAGAAACAATATCCTGCTTTTGCTATTGTTACATAGCCATTCTTTAGGAAATACTAATAATACAGAAAACATGTACCAATTAATTCATCATGAATTAATGTGCACCTCCCTTGTCCAAAAGATGCACTTATGTGACCACTGGATTCTGCACATTATCTCAGACTGTTACAGACTACTTTAGTTATTGCAGATACTGCCCCACTACCCGTTATGAAAAAATTCTGTTCATCTGTCATGAGGAGCCTGTTCTCCTACATGAAAAATTCTGGAATTTGGAGCTGTTAAAAATGAAAGTTTATCTAATAATAAATTGTTACTGAAATGGAAAACCTTAATGGTGACACCATTCCTTTTGTTGTTTGCAAACAAGTGAGAGGTGAATGAAAGGTAGCAGTTTGAAACTTAAAGAACAGAGAAACTAAGTCAGAAGTTGTAGCTTCTACTGTTTACACTGCTAATGAGACTTACTGTATGACATTGAGAGGGGCATTTAGCTTCTCCATTTCCAAATCTGCAAATTAGATTAGTACCTGCCTACCTCATTCATTTGTCAGTTGGCAAAGCCAATGATGCATGTGAACTGTTCAGCAATTTTTAGAGGAAAAGCTTTTTACACAAGTGTATAGCATAATCTGATATGGAGCCACAGACTTGCAGATAATCTTTCTACCAGAGATTTGATTTTGCTGGTTAATTTGATTACAGTAATTTGTCTAAAATACAAGACTACACTTGCCTCACTGTTTATGAATTTCAATCTGCAATGGATGATGGTCAGGTGTTCATTCACATATATGTATCAGTGACTTCAGATGATAGTGCTATATAAGATTTTGTTTGTTCCTCATGGATGTTAGTTGGCTTTGTTCTTTCCTTTCAATCTTTTCTCACATGCTAAGGTTAAGAAATAACTCTTTTTCTGCCTCTGTGTGCCCCATCAAAATATTTCTTGCCCCATCCYGCTTGTACAACCAAGAACTAGTAAAAAGTTTTTTATAAGAAACCTAGAGGCCATACATTTCTAATGCCATGTTGACAGCCAGCTCATTCCCTTTGTTGTGACAAGCATTCCTATTCAAAGACTTTAACATGGGTAGCAGAGATAGGTACATAACACTCAGTTCAGATAAAATAATAATGAAACCTGTGGGTCAGAGGAAACAAGAAGATGGGGTAGGGTTATTTCTGCTCCTCTGCATACATAATTTAGAGGTCTGATTAGATCCACAAGTGCTATTAATGATCACATAGCAGCTAGCATAATCTTCCCTTTTCAGTTCCACCTTTCCCTGTGTCTTTTTTGAATGCTGACCAATAATTTTTTCTGAAGATAGTTATTCCACTTCATTCTGTTTAAGTTTCCTCTTCAATTCCACCTGCAAGTGGGAGATTAGGAAAGATAACAAGAAATGCTTTTCACATTGTAGAGCAATACCAATGCTTGCAAGCTTTGGCTTCCTATCACCTTGTAATGAGGCTTGCTTGGTCTTGAAATTACATCTCTTATGGTATGACATGACCTCAGACTAGGGTTTAATTACAAGGTATGCATTTGTTATTCATTAAAGTTGGGCTGAATATTTCCAAAGAAGAGTGAGGAATATTGAAGACTTATTTTCAAGTCTCTAACCCCTATGATTGTTTTCTGTATACAAAAATGACAAAGATATTTATTTCCATATATTTCCTTGAAACCCAAGAAAGTCTTCTTGAAGACCATTTATCTGTATCATGAAGATAGCTAATTAAACCCATCTGAAAAAGTTCTTATTTTACTAGGCAACATTGTACTCTATTCACCCTTTTTATCATCTATTAAGGAGGAGTGCTGTCAGCATGGTTCATCTCATACCTATTCTATTCATAAGTGATAGAAGTTTGAACTCTGTAAATCAGTTCAGGTCATAAAAATGAGAGGCTGATAATAGGCAGGCATACAGCAAACATCACTGCATAAGCTTTTTGTCATATCCCTTGTTGTCAAAGTTGTTCAGTGAAACACATTCATGGCAATCCTCCTGGAAGCTATGCTAAGGCACATGGAGGACAGGGAGGTGATTCGAGACAGTCAGGATGGCTACACCAAGGGCAAGTCCTGCCTGACCAACCTAGTGGCCTTCTATGATGGAGTGACTACATCAGTGGACATGGGAGGGGCCACAGATGTTGTCTATCTCGACCTCTGTAAGGCCTTTGACACGGTCCCCCACAACATCCTTCTCTCTAAACTGGAGAGATATGGATTTGATGGGTGGACTGTCCGGTGGGTGAGGAATTGGTTGGATGGTCGCATCCAGAGGGTAATGGTCAATGGCTCAATGTCCAGATGGAGGTCAGTGACGAGTGGCGTCCCGCAGGGGTCCGTATTGGGACCAGTACTGTTTAATATCTTCATCAATGACATAGACAGTGGGATCGAGCGCACCCTCAGCAAGTTTGCAGATGACACCAAGCTGAGTGGTGCGGTCGACACGCCTGAGGGATGGGATGCCATGCAGAGGGACCCTGACAAGCTCAAGAAGTGGGCCCGTGTGAACCTCATGAGGTTCAACAAGGCCAAGTGCAAGGTCCTGCACCTGGATCGGGGCAACCCCTGGTATCAATACAGGCTGGGGGGTGAAGGGATTGAGAGCAGCCCTGCCGAGAAGGACTTGGCGGTACTGGTGGATGAAAAGCTGGACATGAGCCGGCAATGTGTGCTCGCAGCCCAGAAGGCCAACCATATGCTGGAATGCATCAAAAGAAGCATGGCCAGCAGGTTGAGGGAGGGGATTCTGCCCCTCTACTCTGCTCTGGTGAGACCCCACCTGGAGTACTGCGTCCAGCTCTGGAACCCTCAGCATAAGAAAGACATGGACCTGTTGGAGCGGGTCCAAAGGAGGGCCACGAAAATGATTAGGGGGATGGAATGCCTCTCTTATGAGGACAGGCTGAGAGAGTTGGGGTTGTTCAGCCTGGAGAAGAGAAGGCTCTGGGGAGACCTTATTGCAGCCTTTCAGTACTTAAAGGGGGCTTATAAGAAAGACGGGGACAGATTTTTTAGCAGAGCCTGTTGCAACAGAACAAGGGGTAATGGTTTTAAACT
>JAYKAV010000115.1:181662-193046 GCA_035582835.1 Phoebastria nigripes
GGGGCTCTGAGCAACCTGATCTAGTTGAGGATGTCCCTGCTCATTGCAGGGGGGTTGGACTAGATGACCTTTAAAGGTCCCTTCCAACCCAAACTCTTCTATGATTCTATGATTCTATGAACTTAGTACATCTGCTTTATTTAAGCCTAAATGTGTGTAGCCTTTCAGCTGCTGAAGTTCAGTCACAGGATTGTGTCCTTCCCTTTTTCTCTGTATTCCCTGTCACTACAACATCACTAACATCAGAAGTGTCATGGATTTTTGTATAGTACATTCGTTAGAAAAAAAGCAAAACTTCTTAACTGCTTCTTCTGCACAGTTCCCATGTCTGGCGTCAAATGACGCAGTATCTAAAAAGTTTTGATGACTATGCTAGTTAATTTATATTGTGGAAGCTACTGTACATCTTCATTTTATGAAGAAGCTTGACTGACAAAAACGTCTCACTCTTTGTACTTGCTCTGGTTTTCCTTTGTAGTGTTCAAGATACGGAGAATTATCCAGGTCGTCTATATTTTAAAAGAGTAGGTCAGTGTTTTTGTTTGCATCACGTTTTTGGGAAGACTTTTGCTAAAGATTTCATAGGTTGTTTTGAGCTTGAACATCAAAATCTGTGCTAGCTGTAATACAGCAGTTAATGGATGCATTTGCCTTACCAACTGGCGCAGAGCAAAGAGTGAGAGACCATGGTTTAATTTGCTGCTGTTATGGTTCCAGGACCACAAACCCACCTCATGTCTTAACTAGCTGTGACATGTATATATTGCCTCTTGCCAACCATAGGCACCGTGCATGAGTAGAGAGGATCTAGAGGATCTTGCATCCTCATTTCAAGTGGACACCTCTAGCTTGAGCCCTGTTAGGTGGCTTCAGTCTTGGTTCCACCTGGAGGGAAATCACTTCGGTGTCACCAGTGATGTGCTCAAGTGAATATTGCACAATATTCACAATATTGCACGTATAAATGCAAGGCAATTCTACAACTAGAAGAACCCCTCTAGCACCCTAAATAGCTAATGTAAATGTACCAGTTCTGCATCTTGGCTACTAATCTCCCGTGTAATAAAGGCATTTAAAAATATAGGAAAGAAAACTCTCAGAAAATTGTCTTTTTTCGTCACAGCAAACCCTCCAGAATGCTGCCAGACATCATAAATACGTCCAGCTCTGCACATGGATCAAAAATATTCCAGAGGAAATTTACTGTTTCTAGACAAACAGTAAAGATGGGATAAAAATATATTTAGCATTTTTTATATGAAAGTTAGATCACCAATAAAAGTGGTAGGTAGAGCAATCCAGTACTATGCCAACCTGAATATTGATAAGCTTTTCCAATACTAAGCGAGCGTTAATTGTCCTATAAACCATAAGGTGTACTAAGCATTCACTGACCTTATCACAGATTATTTTTACTGCTGCAGTGGAAGAAACAACACCACTTTCCCCTCCTGTTTAGATTTCCTTCTAGCTAAATCTGTAATCTTTTCAGCATTGCCTGTGTTTGGGACCATGTGGACTAAAGACAGATTTAAATCATGTCTCAGTGTTAAAGAAAAAGATATTTATTCTCCAAATGAAATTCCTTTTCCACTGTTCCCTTTCCACTGGGAGACTCTCCTCATACCATATTAAAATTGAAATAAAAAGTAAAAAACTGGGGGTTGATTACCTCTTATTTTTTGTCATGTCATAGACCATTCTGTTAACTCTGAGAAAAAAAAAAGAAAAAAAAAAAAGATTAGCTTTAATCATACTGACAGTCAACAGCTACATTTTCTAATGCTTTAATCTCTACTGGTTCATTCCTTCATTAAGTATAGCATTAAGGCACATTACCTGTACTGTTATAGTGACATAATTCCATAGATTAATGTCATAGTATAGGAGAAAGGAAAAGATCTCAGTAAAAACTTTCATAAAGTTTCAGAAAGGGGGAGGTTGCTGAAGACTTCGTCATATTACAAGTTAAAAATCTGTACATGCATGACAAACCAAAGATCAAGGCAGGCACTATAATTAGCCATTTTGAAACTTTCTAATTGCAAGTTCTAGGGAAGTGACAAAAGTCAAACATTAAACTCCAGCATATTAATTAGCCCATTTTCCCAAAAACATATTCTGAAATATGTCACCCAATTACCATATTTTAAAGTAATAATAAAAAAGTTAATACAGACTTGTAAACAGTGGTGGTGTTTGCATTTTTCATTATGAATTTCATTCTGCAAATTAAATTATGCATTTATGTATGTCATGGTTTAACCCCAGCCAGCAACTAAGCACCACACAGCTGCTTGCTCACTCACCCCTGGTGGGATGGGGGAGAGAATCAGCAGGGTAAAAGTGAGAAAACTCATGGGTTGAGATAAAGACAGTTTAATAGGGAAAGCAAAAGCTGTGCACGCAAGCAAAGCAAAACAAGGAATTCATTCACTACTTCCCATCGGCGGGCAGGTGTTCAGCCATCTCCAGGAAAGCAGGGCTCCATCACGCCTAACGGTTATTTGGGAAGACAAAACACCATCACTCCGAATGTCCCCCCCTTCCTCCTTCTTCCCCCAGCTTTATATGCTGAGCATGACGCCATATGGTATGGAATATCCCTTTGGTCAGTTGGGGTCAGCTGTCCCGGCTGTGTCCCCTCCCAACTTTTTGTCCACCCCCAGCCTACTCGCTGGTGGGGTGGGGTGAGAAGCAGAAAAGGCCTTGACTCTGGGTAAGCACTGCTCAGCAATATGGAAAACATCCCTGTGTTATCAACACTGTTTTCAGCACAAATCCAAAACATAGCCCCATACCAGCTACTATAAAGAAAATTAACTCTATCCCAGCCAAAACCAGCACAATATATTAGTATACCATATTTGAATTCACCATATTCATTTGTTTGTATATTAATATTTTCTACTTAAATATATAAATAAATCCAGAGGAAATAAACATATCCAGTTATTTAATCAGATTGAGTACTGAACTTCCAGAAAAGTCTGTAGGAAGTTTGGACTTATATCAACAGTATAATGAGAGGCTAAAAAAATTGTTTAGAAAATTATTATTCCTTGATTTATTATATTTAGTTTGGGTGTCTGTAAAAATCTGAAGGTTTAAAACAAAATAAGACTTTTTTTTTTTTTTTTTCAGATCTAGATGGCTTTAGCTAATAGAAGTTCCCCATTCTGTTACCCTGTTTTTAGTGGCAAGGTAAGGCCAGGCAAGGGAGAACTTAAAAAAAATATTTCTCGCTAAAAAGAAAACCAACCTGATTTGTACCAGTGAAATGTCCCATTTGATACATGGCACATTTCTCTTGGATACTGGGAGAAAAAGCAAGAAAATTAATTATCTAGATTCAAAAAAATGTTGAAAGAGAAGAAGGAGATGAAGTTATTTCTCCTTTGTGCAATAACCCATTGCTTATTATACACAGCTACGGTAGGAGTAATTTGTTTCAGAAGATGTGAATGCATATTTTTCATTTCCCCCCAAAAATGGTAGTTTGGTAATTTAAAGGTGGGATTTTCTTCAACTCCCCCCCCCCCCCTCCTTTTCCATCCTGTTGACATCATTGTTCTATTTTAAGTAAAATATTTACCTAGCCATTAAAATAGAAAAGTAGTTTCTTTGTCCTACTGGATAAAGTGTTCATCTGGAAGATTAAACGCATGGATTACCATCTGCCACTCAACCAGACAGACTCAGAAAAGCTTGGTGGTTGAGGTACTGTCTGGGTAGGTAGAAGGCTTGTGTATTTATGTACCTACTGTCTGAGAAGGAAAATAAATGTGTTTCTCTGCTGAGCAACTTAACTGAGGTATGGGATAAAAGGGGAGTGTCTTTCTCCTGCTGAATTTAAGATTTCCCCTCTTGACTCCAATCAGAAAGGTGGATAATTTCACCAGTACTTTTTTGTAGACTCAAAAATCTAAGATGTTACACATTTAAAAAACTTTTTTTGAGTGCTTATGTAGACTCTGTTGCTGGTCTATGTCATGTGACCACTGAAAGATTATCTGTTGCATGAATATTAATTTAATTTACAACAGATCACCAAGAAAGAAATGAGCAGGGTGGCTAAGGAAAATCCACCTCTTCACAGACACTTGAGAGTTGTAAAAAACAACGTCAGCTCAGAGAAAAAGTGGAAAAACATGAGAATTGATTTGTTATGTGATGCTTTTGGTGACAGATTTTCCATGATTCACCAAAAACTGCTGCATAAAAATGCAATTGGCCATGTTGGATAAGGGTGAGTGATATACAAGATACAGTAGCCCAAGGCCTGACTGTTGGTGTGTTTACTGAAACATTTTGCAGCATGATAGACAAAGCTGAACTAACTGTGATTTAGCAAGCTCAGAGTAACCACAACAGCAAAACTTGGTGGTATGACTTAAGCATATGTTATAAAGGCCTGCCAGAGACACTGGGTGTCAGTATGGGCCAAACATTATACCACTGCTGTCTGCACTAGTGAGGGGAAAACTAGCGCAAATATGTTTACTGGAGTGAGAAATTCCACCATGGGAAGATGAAACACAAAAGGCTTAATATCTACAAGTAGGGATAAGGGGAATGAGAGGTGCTTTTAGGAAATTGAAAGGAAGGTGGAACTAGGCCATAACCATAGCACTTTGGAGCACAAACAGGTTTCTATCCATGGGATGTGTGATCACAGTAGAGCTGATATAGCCGCCTCTAAAACTATCTGACATGGATCCTGCCAAAGAAGCGGTATTTGAGAGAAGAGAATATGGAAAGAAAATTGTGCTGGACTCTGGTTGTCCCTGACTGCCACCACAGCTCATCATACTTTCCAGGCAGCTGTGAGAGAAGGTGTCCTTGATATGGTTCTGATTTATGCCAGTGGACAAAAAAGCTGCCTACAGGTGCATGACCAGAGGAATGCAAAATTATTACCTTTTTTCCAGCCCGGGCCCTTCCGGCTGTCTAGCAGGACTGGCCAGACACATGGGCAAGGGCTCAGTGCAGAAGGCTCCCTGCCACATGGCCTAAAGAAGAAAAGAAAATACAGCTAGCAAATCTGCACCAAGGAAACATTGGCCCTTGAAACCAAGAGAAATTTCTTTAGGAGATAGTGGGTTAAAAGTTCCTGTAGACAGTGTAAAGAAATTATCCTCTGTACAGTTATCAGTTGTCAGGGGCTAGTTGCAGAGCTTTATTATTAGTCTTAGCTATTAGGTATTTTCTTTCCAAAGGTGTCAGTCTGGATAAACACAACAATGTTTGAAAGTGTCTTTCTGCTTGAAAGGCAATTCTTTTAGAAATATGTAGATGGAGGGGTGACACAGGTGTCTTGTACCTTCATAAGCTTATATTTAGTGCTAACATTATACTGAGAGAGCACAGATACTAAAATTATTCCAGCTCTTGACTCACAGTTGTTGAAACAGGAATAGGAGATAGATAACACTATTTGAACTTACAGCATCTCCAAACCAATTCTATTTGTGTAATTTTCCTTCAGATTTTTTTAACTATTAATATCACTAAGTTTCACAAATGACTARTAACATGAAGGGGCAGAATAGCATTAAGTGAAATGGTGTTTAATGACAAATCTATTATTATTCTGGGACCTATCTCACCAATTGTTATTAATACTTCATCACCTCTACTTARCAATGAAAGAGCAGAAAATGGATTAGAGCTCCTGTCCAAAATAAAGTTAAGCTGATTTTAAAAAAACTGCCAGAAAACAAAAAATAAGAAAACCCAATATTAATTCCCACAGAAGAACTGCCAAAGGCATGTTTCAAATTCTC
This sequence comes from Phoebastria nigripes, assembly GCA_035582835.1. Lineage (NCBI taxonomy): Eukaryota > Metazoa > Chordata > Aves > Procellariiformes > Diomedeidae > Phoebastria > Phoebastria nigripes. The sequence goes on from JAYKAV010000115.1 coordinate 187,449, forward strand.
AAACACACGTGGAAAATACACTGCATGTTTTCAGTTTTGGTAATATGAAAATCCCACAGAAATAGATTGATTATTTCAATATGAAACAATATCTTCAGGCTTCCTTCTTATCTACTCTTCTGCAGCAGCTACCACAGCATCCAATGAGAAGAGAAACACTGTGATTTTCTTTTTCTAACTTCATCAATTTTAATGTTTTCTCTTATTATTATGTCTGTTAGACCTTTCTGTCAATGCTCAAAGTTGGCTTTCACACGCTTGTTCACAAAGCTCTTGAGCTTCAGTATTCCAAGGAGATGTCCTGGTAGACATCTATATCTCTAATACCAAATCACAGTTTGTTACAGTTCTTGACATTTTTTGCTCCAGAGAGGATGCAGATTGGATTAATGGAGTGACTGAAAGTGAAGGCTGGAAGACACTGCCGGGGGCTATGGAAGAAGGACCACATATATTGTCCATATTAAGCCAGCAGCAGTTTTTTACCCAAGAACCTCTGCCGAGTTAAAATGCAGGTAACAGTCAGGAAAAAAACACATCTGAAATTTTAAATATTGTTGCTATTGTTATCTGCAAACTGCTGTAAGACTATGATGGTCTCCCTTCAATTTTAGCTCTAAGAAAATGGATCCGTTGTGAGCACTGAGAAAACAACAAAAAAAATAGCATAAATCATGGTACTTAGCTTCAGAAGAATGCCAGTAGAGTCAGGGAAGAAAGGTAACTCATGTCTGTTCCTCATAAAAACTTTTACTGCAGCAGTGATATTAAGGAGGGTTTATCCTGTGAAACTAGTTTCTGCATCACACAGTCTTAGGGAGACCCATTGTGACAATGTGGCTTTTGAGCGTCAYGGATTATCTCCCTCTGGGTGCTTCCAGCTGAAGGCAGTCTGAGCATCCCAGGAGTTCAGGGGATGCAGTCTCCCAGGCTGCATGGGTTTAGCGACTGTTACCTACCCATTGCTAGAAAATACTCCAAGACCCCAGTCAGGCATTAGCAATGGACAACATGCAACAATATCATGTCAAATGCACTTCCTTACACTTCTCAGCATTTCCCATTGGTTACCAGCAAATACTCCTGTTAAATGTGATTACACAATTTTCTTTCATCCACTGTGGCTAGACTGTGTAGCAGCAAAACAAGCTGTTGACGCAGAACTAGAAGTTCTCTTCTTGGATTATCCCTTTTTTTCTGATCTGTATTTCAAAATGTCTGTTGCCCAGACTTAAGGCAGAAATGAATGATGCATGCTACTTACCGCATAAGACTGCCAAAACCTGGCTCCATGTACAAGCAGTCATGAGCAGCAGTCACTTCTGAAGAACAATGCAAAGAGCTTTAGTAAGGAGCTTATCTCTCTCTGCCAATTGTTTAGGAGTCTGGTGACCCTGTACAGTAGGCACCCCCCCCACTACTCCTAGCAAGGTCTGAGCTTATCTCTGGTGCTGTGGCAGGTTTTCAGGCTCCCTTTATCAAATTCCAAAAGGAGGGAAGGAGATTATGATACTGTTCTAGTTTYGGCTGGGATAGAGTTAATTTTCTTCCTAGTGCTGTGTTTTGGATTTAGTATGAAAAGAATGTCGATAACACACTGATGTTTTAGTTGTTGCTAAGTAGTCTACTAGTCAAGGACTTTTCAGCTTCCCATGCTCTGCCAGGTGCACAAGAAGCTGGGAGGGAGCATAGCCKGGACAGCTAGCCCAACTGGCCAATGGGGGTATTCCATACCATATGACATCATGCATAATATATAAATAGGAGGCGTGGTACAGGAAGTAGCAATCGCTGCTTGGGTATCGCTCAGCGGGTGGTGAGCAATTGCATTGTGCATCACTCATTTTGTATATTCTATCATTATTATTATTATTATTATTATCATTATTTTCCCTTTCTTTTCTGTTTTATTAAACTGTCTTTATCTCAATCCACGAATTTTAGGTTTTTTTTCCTATTCTCTCCCCCATCCCACTGAGGGGAGGGGGGAGTGAGCGAGCGGCTGTGTGGTGTTTGGCTGCCTGCCGGGTTAAACCACAACAGAAACATAAGACTCCATACTGTCCTAGGCCTAGATCGACAAGACAGAGAGGACAGGCTGCCAAGTTTCAAAGAAGCTGGGTCATTCCTTGGAGATGACCGCATTGTCTGAACTCACTACTTCATGGAGCGTACATTGAAGAGGTACCTCTTGGGGACCCCAGCGTGGGTAGCTATGTCACAAGAACATAACCCTTACCTTTTTCCTGAATTTCAAATGTAAAAACACCATTTCCTCCTTAGGAGATCACATTTCCAAGAAACACATACCAATTTGTTATGTATCTCATCTGCACCATCAAAAATGTATTTCAGACAAACATAGACTATATTACTGTGAATGTCATGGTACAAAGCTGTTACCAACAGTTGTATCATTAAACTGTATGATATTATTGAAAATGAAAAAGCTATAAATAAAAATGAAGGAAAAGTATACACGTTTACTTCCATCTAAAAAAGCAACAGCTAGTTTTGATAGTGGTCTCAGGGAAAACAAAAGAGCTGCAGGGAAAGGCAACAATCACATTCAGCTGCATACTTGATAGTCTGAAGACCCAAAGTATACATGTCAGAACAATTTCAAATCTTGTGTTGCATCATCAGTGAAAAACAATAACTAGTTTCCCGTATGACCGATTTTCTTGAGTCACAAACAAATAAGCCATTTCCATTATATACAATGTGTGTGAGGCACCTATTGCTGAATATTGGTGCTAAAAGTGCATTCAGATAGTTCTGTGGCAAAATTTCTCTCTCCAGTGCCTATAAATGTGTAGTGACATTGACCCTATTTCCTCTGGAACTGCAGTAAAAATGGCTGAGAATATAAAAATTTGATGTGTGTCATAATAACCTTATGTATTCTTTTGCATTACTTTGATGCTAACTGGATGTCTTATATTCAGAAAAGTTGAACGTCCAATAGTCTTCCCAGTTGACTCAACCCTGGGGTACATCTATGAAGAGGCTTTATCAATGTTGYCCATAGGAAGCAGAACATCTTCTAGCAATGGTACATGATATGCAAACAGTTGACACTTAGGGACGTGGTTTAGTGGTGGACTTGGCAGTGTTAGTTTTACAGTTGGACTCGACAATCTTAAAGGTCCTTTCCAACTTAAATGGTTATATGASTCTATGATTCTATGATTCTATGATGATTCTATGAATTGTGGTTATCTACAAATAAAATAWGATTAAACAAAGAGGACAACTATAAAAGTAAAGAAAAACAAGATCTGATTCCCTGTCCTTGTCCGTTTCCTTTCTTTTTTCCTCCCTCTTCCTTATCACTTGCTTTCTAACTTTCCTTGTCTTTTCCCTATTTTTCTTTTATGTCCTTTTCTTTCACCTTGCAGTTTTTCATTTCTTAGATGAAGTGATTTCTTTGCTGGGTAATGGAAGTGGTATGTCTTTTGTCAAAATCATTATATATAATTATTACAATTAAATGTAGTGACATGTCATATATATTGTTGAACTAAATAACAATTAATAGCTGGAGGAAAGCTTTGAAAACCATCTCATATGAAAAGTTTCTAGGATTATTTCTTTTAAGGGAKTTTCATGAACCATCAGTTACTTTTAGTGCAAGGTTATAGAGTTAATGGTACAATTAAGTCATTTGAAGCCATAGAATAGAATAGGAAATGTCTCTCTCAAATTTTGTTATAGAGAACATACATAACAGGCTGTATTGGCAGTCCTGCTGAATTTACTTTGTTCTTTCATTCAGCATTTGTAGCAAAAATAACACTCTGCTTTCTTCATCCCATGTATGTACCTTTGCCCCAAAATGATTTGCAGTTGCTTTTTAAAGCAGTTCTTTGAAAGCSCTTTTTTTCTGAAAGTTCATTTCACTAGTGCAGACATGAATGAAAATAGAGCATTTTATAATTTGGCTTTTTAGCTGACATTGAGCTCCAATAAGTAGACATTCTCAGCAACATTAAAGAATATGCAGTGTCAAATTCAGAGATGCAAATATTGTGCTGTAGCATGGATTTCTTGGTACTCTGAGTTGCTTGTATTGTACTGTAATGTAATGCTATTGTATTGTATGGACTCCCTTAATCCTGCCTTCCCTCAGTATGTGTCTGACTCTATGGTGTTATAATCTACATACTAAAACATCATAAGGAGGAAAAAGTTAAATTAAACAGGGGATGTATACACTTTATACCTAAGAAGTTGATCAAAGAGGAGTTAAAAGCCATCAAATCACAGATCAGGAGAACATTGGCAATAGAGGAAACAGGACCAATACAGACTGTTTTGACTTAGACGACTGATAGGCAATGCCAAATGTAGAAAGGGGAGGAAATGAGACTTCAAAACTCTAGGGAAAACACCTGAAGAATTGGTAGAAACAATGCCAAAACATTGCAAGTCAACTGTCATAACAGCACTTTACAGAGAGATGAAATGTAAAAAAAATCAGAAGTACCCCTACAGAGGATAAAACATGGATGCCAGAAACTTCCCATCTCTGCTGCTGTGGAATAAAAAGTGGTTACATACCCACTTCTATGCACGCCAAGCTCACATTTTATCTAGCAATAAATAAAGGATAAAATGCGAGCTTGGCGTGCATAGAAGTGCTCTAAGTAACTCTTGACTTATGCCCAAAGATCATAGTCTGCCAAAACACCCTACAGTGGCAGCTACTGCTGTTTGTAGCCACATCCTTCTTGCAACACCTACATGCAGGTCAGAAAGAGATTGATGGCAGGCTGTCCAGGACAGAAGGCAATTAACCTGATTTTCATATCAATTTAGATGGCCAGAATGAAGGAAAGCCAACAGATTAAAAATTGCCCCTTTGATATTTCTGTTTGCATCATTTTATAATTGACTAAAGCAAGGGAAAACATTTCCCCTTCTACTCAGCAACACGGCTGTATAAATTGTGGGTGTGGTAGAGGYGAGCTTCTCAAGTTATTATTCAGGATTGACTTTATCAGGGAATTCCCTCAAACTGTTAACAAATTGTCCTTCCTTAGAAATAGGAAGGACAAGTGCCTTGGTTGTGCATTGTCTGCATTTCTTTTAATTGCTTGCTGTGGGCATTATTTCTTGAACTTCCTTTAATATCTCTTGGCTGGGATTTCAAGGAGAACAATGATGTCCAGCATACCCTTAAGRTATAAATAAAACCTATTAGAACCAAAGAAATGGGTCACTGTAAGCTTCTTCAGTATAAGCCAAATTCCCTGCTGGTGTACATGGGCATCTGTTCCATTCACAGATTGGATTAAAGGACCTTTGTGGAAGGGAATGTTTAGWTTTCATAATTTTGTACTCCATGAAAAATATTGTTGATTCACAAAAAAAACCCACTCTTCTTTAAATGAAAATGTGTCTAGTTACATTTGCAACTTGATTTCATGGCTTTAGGTGTAAGATGAATGAGTAAATTACTATGTCTGGCTTAAACAATAATCATAGAACCATAGAATCATTAAGGTTGGAAAAGACCTCTAAGATCATCGAGTCCAACCGTCAACCCAACACCACCATGCCCACTAAACCATGCCCCTAAGCGCCTCATCTACA
>JAYKAV010000116.1:0-137733 GCA_035582835.1 Phoebastria nigripes
GATGGAACAAAATGCCAGTTACCTTGAGCTGATAAACACAGATATAGAGTGAAGGTCAAAGAACAAGGAATGGGATTGCAAAACAGAAAAACAGCAACAAAGGCTTGTGCAAAAGTAAAAATAACGGCTTAGGCTGCTGCCAGTGGTAAAGCGCGTGATAAGGGAGATGTGACCAATTAGTAAAGTTTTAGCAGCGCGTGCTTTGTCTATGATCGCGTGAGCAACAATCGGGAAGATATAAATAAGAAGAAATTGTGTAAATAAAGGTCTCCGCTCTGCACTATCCCCAGAGTCCGTGATTCATTCCCTTCATGTGCATTATGATTTCGTCCAACTTTTGAAGAAATTGTTGCTAAACTGTTATCTGCTGCAGGCATAAATAAAACTGTTATATTTGCCAAGAAAAAGCCTGACTTCTGAAATCTGACTGACAATGTGATAGTTTAAAATCTACCAAATAAGGTGAGAAATCTTCTCATAAAGAGTATATGAGCCACCCTAAGGCATCATATAGTAGAACAAAGATGAACTCTAACGTATGCATTATTGAGCAGCTCGTGTCAGCTTTAAATAGGATATCATCCTTGTGTCGTATTTCACTCAGTTATGTGATAATTTGGCTAGTGATATATTGTAGACCTGTTGTTGCAGTTACAATGGAGGCATTTATGAAAAGTTTCTTTATTACTGTGTGAAGATTTCATAAATAAATTCTGCTGTTTGTGCTAGGATGAATGCTGAACATATTGCTGCTCTTTTTTTATTGTTGTTGCATATATAAGAATAATAAAATCATTAGAAGAAATTATTTTGTTCAGGACCTCATTATCTTTTCTCATATTTGTCACCTCTCCCAAAATTCATTGTTTCTGTAGCTTGTAATTACATTTCACTAATACTTGCCTACTAAATATTTTAATCTATATTTAAACTTTCTAAACAATTAATGGCAGCTATCTTGGTAGAAAGAGTCTCTGACAAGACTTCATTTTGGGATTAATTGAAATAAGGAAAGGTACTTGTACCAAACTAAGCACCTTACTGATTAAAAGTGAGCTCACCTCAGATCTATGTGTATTTTATCTCTTTAACCAGGCAGAAATCTGCAGAGTCCACATAGACCATCATGAAAAGTACATACAAGCTCACAGTTTGAGCACAAAGATTAGTTTTAGTTTTAGTTTTTAAAATGATATTAAATTGCATTAAAAAAATAAACTTTTTCTATTTTTTCTATCAATCAGAGGTATTTCGACTATAAGTCAGTCAATAGTGTGACTGAAGTGTTTTTTTATGAAGCTGTACAGCTTGCTATTCTGTGGGAAAAGGAACACTGTTTTTGAGAAACAAATTAATAGTGGAATAATTTTCGCAGATGCTATACACTCTTCAGGGAGACAATCTGGGAACAATCTTTTTGTTTATGAGAATCTGTAGTTGTTACATGTATAAATAATGGATGAATAGAGGAGGATTTAGATGAAAAGCTCTATATTTCATATGTCCCTGCATTATTAATGCAATATAGATCAGCAAGAGGGACAAACTGCTCTTCCCATGTTGTATCCTCCCACTGCAATACAGATCAGAAGCAGTCTGGTGTTCATTACACGTTACTGTTTACCCTGGAAAAGGGGTGGATGGAGATAACTATAGCCTAGGTCTGCAAAACGGCAGAAACACAGTGGGATTCATCCTTATTATATTGAAGTTTATAAAAAAAGAAACCAGCAAAAGTTAAATAATTATGTAATTTTTTATGTGTTGTACTGTCTCTCACTGTTGCTGACTGTATTTAAATGTAATTAATTTACTCATGTTTCTCTTGATGCTTACTTAGTTTTAGCTTGATAATTGTGCCCATTCTCTAAGCCTGTGGGTACACTAACAACAATGAAAATGACATCAGATCTATAAATTAACAACATGAGGCTGTAGTAAAGATCAATTCCCTAACTGTCTACCTGCACTCGTTTAGGCTGGAATAGAGTTAAATTTCTTCATAGTAGCTTGTATGGTGGTGCTATGTTTTGGATTTGTGATGAAAACGGTGGTGATAACACAGTTTTAGCTATTGCTGTGCAGTGCTTACACAGTGTCAAAGCCTTTTCTGCTTCTCATGCTGCCCCATCAGGGAGCAGGCTGGGGGTGCACAAGAAGTTGGGAATGGACACAGCTGGGACAGCTGACCCCAACTGACCAAAGGGATATTCCAGACCATACGATGTCACGCTCATCAATAAAAGGTTGGAAGAAGAAGGAAGAGGGGGACATTCGGAGTAATGGCTTTTGTCTTCCCAAGTAATCGTTATGCATGATGGAGATGCTTTCCTGGAGATGGCTGGACACCTGCCTGCCAATGGGAAGTAGTGAACAAATTCCTTATTTTGCTTTGCTTGCGTGCGTGGCTTTTGCTTTCCCTATTAAACTGTCTTTATCTCAACCCATGAGTTTTCTCACTTTTACCCTTCTGGCCCTCTCCCCCATCGCACCAGGGGGGAGTGAGCAAGTGGCTGTGTGGTGCTTATCTGCCCACCAGGGCTAAACCACAACACTACCACAGCCAACACTATGTTAATTACATTATTTTTACTGTTGTGTTATTGGCAAATGATAAACCACATGTATCTAACAGTCCAATACCTGACCCTAGATGCTGGCCTGTGGGGACAAGCTTTTTTTGAGATTAAGGTCCAGCTGCATATGACTACAGGCAGTACTGGAATCGAATTTTGACCTCAGGGAGTATCAGCGTGGCTGGAAAGGTGAAAAGTAGATAGAACAGTAAAACAGTAAGAAAGAGAAGAAAAGGCCTAAATCCTCTACTGTGTGCAGACAAGTCCTTATGAGAAACTTGCTGTATGGAAAATCCACTACAGAGGCTTTATTTCTATGTATGGTCCTAAGGCAGGATTATGTAAGAAGCTAACACTGTGGATGAAAACAAGCAACAACCCAAACCAAATAAAATCTTTAAAATTTCTTAGTTGCTTAGGATCTTTGGTGATTGACTAGGTTATAAATTCAGAAAAGGGCTTGTTTGCTTTCTTAGTTCCTTAATGGTCAAGTACCATGCCTCAGAGCATGTGAGAGCTTAAAACAATCCATCTAGGCAATGTTTAAGCCAGCTATGGAAACAGTTTGAATCCAACACTTCAGTAGCTTCCTTCTGGTCATAAGTGTCATGTTCATCTTACTGAGAAACTCAGCAAGCCAGGGGCAGCCTTTTTTCTCTACACAACTTCCCCCCCAAAAAACGTAGAGAGGAGGTGGGTTTCCAGCTTTGCAACAAAAGATACACATGATTATTGACGTGGTGTAATGGTACAGGAACAGCTCGAGGAGAATCTGGATATAAACAGTATCAGAAAGGTAAGAAAAGCAGAATCCTTAAGCCATATATAAAGGATCTCAAAGCAACAAAATTTGTATTTCTTAGCATGACTTTGGATCTAAGAGATAGAAGAACAAAGTGGTCATTTAAGACCCTGTCATTGTCAAAAGTCTGAAGACAAAACACCAGTTTGTAGTGAATTGTCTATCAATCAGGCTAGTTCTAGATATACGAAGAAAGTAGGGACAATGGATCCTTGTTGTTACCAGTAGGACACAAGAAGACTTCATTAGTTTATTTAATACCTCTGCTATTCATCTAGCAACAAAACTCTTCATTAGAAAAATATTATGTTTTTTGTTGTTCTTATAGAGAATGCTTGTGAGTGTTTGTATAACATCTGTTTCACTGACATATTTGCTGCTTTCTGAGTTTTACCTAACTGGAAGACCTGAAGAAAAATTCAATGTACCCAACAGTGTAAGTTCTTTATAGCTAGCTTTCTTAGTGCCAAAATCTATAAACAGAAAAATCTTTTGAAACTTTTAAAAAAAAAAGATTCATGAACTTGTTAAATACTGAGTTATAAGAATGTATGAAAATGCAAATCTCAAATAAATGAAGTAAGTAAATGAAGATGATGGATAAATTGTTTTTTGTAATAGAAACATAAATTCTGTTTACAATTGAAATGTAATGTTATGTTAAAGAAATCTGTATAAAAAGTAGAGCCAAATATACTACTTTGTGATACCTGCTAGGATATCTGTGTATGTTCAGGATTGTGGATGACTGAGCAAGAGTTTGTTTTGAAAATATTTAAATCATGAAGTGCCTTTAATTGTCCCCCTTCCCTTGACAAAGACTACAGGATGAATCAGTAGATTGACTTCAGTGTAACAGCTGTACTTTGACTGAAGAGCTGATATGGTAAGAAATTCAGTGTGAACCTGAAGAAGCCATTGCCCCTACCTGCATGCAGGGATAGGGTTTAAAGAATGGAATTTCCCAGGAAAACTGGCTGCAGGTGACAGAAGAAGAGGATATGGGCTAACCTTACTGAGCCAAATGGGACACCTGGGCCAGCAATATGAGGTGTCAGAGGAGCAAAAGGAGACATATTGTAGGACCAATATCCTAAGTGAGTAAACTGAGAGAAGAAGGTGGATTCAGAGAACACACTATGAAATACACATGAAAAGGAACACAGAGAACACACATGAGAAGGAACATGGACAACTGTGTGTGATCAAAGAGTAATTCAGAACAGTGAAGAAACTGAAAGACAGAAAGAAGTATATGAAGTATTCTTTTTCTGTGTCTGTTTTTGTGTGTGTGTGTGTTTTAATAAAAGGAGTGACACCAACTAAGGCAAGCGGGGAAGAGAATGAAGAGAAGGAAAAATAGCTAGCTATTCAAATATGTGACTGACAAAGCAAAAATGGTCAGATTTGAAGTTGTAATTTGCTAATAATTTAGTATCCTGTTATTGCTCTGAATTCATGAGACTGCTATTTAGGCAAAGAAATAATATGAGGTGTTTTTATGACTTTAATGTCTTTTATAACACCTTCTCATGTATTCTTGCCTTCCTTCTTGATTATGTAAATAATATTCTGAAGCCTGCATTGCAAACACATTTGAATTTTCTAAGAAATCAAATGGATCTGTGAAAAGAGTAGGAAACAGCATCAATCAAGGTAATTGCCATAGACTCATATAAACTTGCTTCTTAGATAGCATATTTCATTCTGATTTGGCAAGACATTTTACCATGCTTAACTTTAGGCAAATTGTGTACTCCTAGCAAATCAGCAGTACCCGGCGCCTGCATCAAGTAAAGGTATGTACTCATGTACCTCTGCTGATTTGTGGTCCAAGTTCTGTAGGGATATTAACGAGTATGAACTCAAATTTATTTTCAGCCTGAAGACCTCCTTCATTATGAACCAGGAAGGGTAATTTTCAGGATCTAAGAAATTATTCTGGATGTTGTTTTTCCCCCACATTCTATTCTGTTTTTTTTTTTTTTTTTACTCCAAAACCCAGATGGTTTTAATTCACAAGAAACCACAGCTATTTCATCTCTCAAGATCTGCATTTCAAACACACCATCACCTCAGAATCCGGTGAAATCACTAAAGAGGGGAAAAAACAGCTCCACAACCAAAGAGCATCCTTCCCACTGTGACTGATTAGAGTTTTTGAGTGATTGAAATTGATAAGMACTGTTCTACACATGCTGTCAAAGAAAACTTAACAAATGAATGCATTCAATTTAATTTTTCTTCTAATTAAGGTAATAGTGATACTTCTTTACACTGCAGCTGGTCTCTTGTTGCTCCTTTACTTGGTAAAAATAGACTACTTACTCATTTTGATTTCCACAGTGGTCTTGTCCTTTGTCTCCTGTGCAAGAACATTTTTTTTTAATTGCTGTTGATCAATGTACAAAAGCTGTCTGTCTAGTGCCTGTAAGAAGAAAATTGTGAGGGGGTTTATTTTTGCTTTGCTTTTGTGTAATTGGAAGTGTCAGCCTATAAAAAAAGGTCAGATGGTTTGGAAGTTGAAATGGTGGGAAGTAAATATGGAAAAAGGTAAAGGATGCTCATTCCTAGTGCCCAGTACTGTGGTGGTAATTACATGAGTCCACAGGAGACCAAGATGATAAAAGTAAATGCCTGCCTGAAACTTTAAGTTTCCGGGATTAAGCATGAAAAACGGCCTTAAGGGGGTATGTGAAATTCTTTAAAGGCTGTCACAGCTCTGAATATGAAATAGTTCCTGCTGCACACATTTCTTTCAGAAGCACTGTTGTAGAGACAACAAAAAAGGATTAGTGTGTGAAGCAACTGTAAAATCTTCAGAAATTATTTAGCCTACAGTATTTTCAAGATAGTTCTCAGAGGACATTTCTGATGTATTGTACTACTACAATATGAAGTTAGTTTAGCGCAGAACCAATGCTAACCTGTCTTTCACTAATCTTTCACTAACCTGTCTGTGTACCAGGTTACCTTCAGCAGTAGTTACAGTTACAGTCAATGAAAAATTTCCTGTTTTTCTTACTGTGCAGATATTTAGCTCAGAAATGCCTCGGATTAATTCTGATGTTGACTGGTAGTTCACCCAGAGAAATTTGATTTTTAAGACCTTTCCCAATAAATGTGAAAAATAAAGGGAGATTTTGTGAATAAAATTACATGAGACTTATTCTTGTCAGCTATGTACTGGCTGAATATTCTCAATTCATTTCATACAGCAGGAAATGGAAAGGGTTCTGTTGTTACTAGAGCATCTAGATGTGCAATTTTAAAATAACTTAGTTTTCCGTTTAAGGAGAATAGGTCTTTCCATTATTTGTGAAATATATTAGATATTATTTGTGAAATATAATACATTTATTTGTGAGTTAATATATTAACTCAAATTCATTTGGTAGTTATGAGTAATTATATGACGGTGTTTATAGGATGGGAAAATCAGAAAAGATGTAAGGATAAGGGTTACTCTTCAGGGTAAAGGGTGGGGAGATACATGAGACATTAAATAATGGCTCTTATCAGGTCAGGTCCTGCCTTATTTACATTAAATATTACTGAACACAATGGCATATTGGCACCACAGTTCAGTCATGACAATCAGTCAGTGTTTACATCTGGTACTAGAGAGTATTTCCCAACTTCTGGTTCAGATGTTCATTCTGGACATATCCTGAGCCTTTGGCAGAAAATAATCCCCATGTGTGTAATATTCCTCCTCTCTGACTTTCAAATGTTGTGAAAGCTATGGAAAGGAAATCCTGGATGTGTGTGCAGGAAGGAAGCATGGTATATTAGCACAGCATCAAGATAACGGAGAACACTGTTACTGCTTATGTGTCAGGTTAGAATTACAGTCTAGATATCCCTTTTGAAAAAACTCTTTTCCCAGATTAGTGTAATTGCTGAATGGTTTCTCTGGATTTTCACAAACTAAGAATGCATGCGGGAAAAATTGTATCCCCAAGTTAAAAATGTGGCTTTAGAAAGGCATACATGCTGCCTCCAGATTTGCATTTTCTGGTTCTGGTTTGAATGGACGTGTTGAGCTGTTTAATAACATACTCTGCAAAATTTCTGTGATGGAGTGTACATTTCACTGCTTGATTAAGCAAATTGTATTGCAAATACATTCCTCTTATCTTTTACCCCTTTTCCTTGAAATTTGCTCAATCCTAAAATACTAGATTGGTTGCAGCATTCCTCTTGCTTAAAATACTAGAGATGTTGGTGCCATTATGGCTGACCAGTACTCTATGAAGTCCCTACAACTTTTTGACTCATAATGTGTGTAATGAAACATGCATCTGTAATTCTTCCTCTCAAATCTACAGCAGTGCTTTCCTATATATATAGCAGCTGGCATAGTGGACAGAGACCCATGTTTTGGCATGCCTATGCACTTCCATGTCAATCATTCATCTCCCTGAATTACTCAGACTGCAGAGCTGGTAGTTCAAGATCAGCCATCTACTAAGGTGTCTGACTTTTAAACTGAATTTCACCTTCTGAATTAGCACTAGAAATCTATGCTCACACCACATCATACAAGAACATACACAGGAAAATTCACAATGTTAAGGAAAAAAATACAGTTATGTTCAAACTTCTTCTAGAAAAGAAAATGAAAAAGAAAAAGAAAAAGAAAAAAAGGAAAAGGAGAAGGAAAAGAAAAAGAAAAGAAAAAAGAAAAGAAAAAAGAAAGAAAAAAAGAAAAAGAAAAAAGAAAAAAAAGAAAAAGAAAGAGAAGAAAAAGAAAAAGAAGAAAAAGAAAAGAAGAAGAGGAAAAAGAAAAGAAAAAGAAAAAGACCAAGATTACTTTTAGCTTGTGGAAAACCATATTGCATATTGTTACAGTTGTAATTAATGGTACTTTTACAGTGATCCTCTTTTTGGAGAGGCCTAAGCTATGCAAGTCCTTGGCTGCCCTGTTCACCTAGCTAGAACAGTAAGATTTTTGATGCTTGCATTTTCCTTTCAGTTGGAATGTAGTATGAGCATGATAACATGACATGCCATCAAATTTTAGAGTTCAGTATCTTTTTTGGCATTAGATCCAGCATATCTAGCAGGTAAGAAACATCCTAGAAAAGCAGAATGTACTTCTTTGGCTCATGATTTCTTCCTTGGTACTACAGTACCTGCAGTCCTTACCAGGCACAGGATTAATTACTAAGTAAAGAAAGTTAATACTGACCTTTCATTCTCCCAGGAGTACTTATTGTAGTTATTACTGTATAACCACAGGGGAGAAAGCAGTTGAGTTTCTCTCTAGTTTTTCAGTTTATGCCATTAAATCCTGGTCAGCCAGGTTAAGTAAGAGAGTTGTGGGATGGATTTGCATCATTCAGAACTAGATTCTTCTCTGTATGCACATGGCTCATTTTAGAGCTATTCTGAATTACAAATAAATCTGAAGCTTTTCCCTTGTCTTGGCTGATGGGCAACTCCAGGGTCATCTGTTCTGGGCCATACCCAGTGCACTTCAGAGAATCAGAGAGATCAGAGCTTTGCCTTCAATGCATACTGCTCTTATTCATTTGTATACTGATGGGTTAAGGAATCCCAGACCAGATTTCTGCAATATGTAGGATATATAGAGTCTTTCAGTGTGAGATTTYCATGGCTGTTGCCTCTCCCATGCAGAACCATAATACTCTAAGGTGTGCTAGTTGTCTTGCATCAGAATGAAGAAATGGGGAGGACTGTTCCAAAACAGTGAAAAACAATTCCCCTTTAGCTTCTGTATTTATTTTTTGCTTGTTTTGCTGCTCTTGAATAAGTGAAATTATTTATGTTCTTCTGTTTCTTTCTCTAATTCAAATTTCTAGACAGAAATGCAAGTTGCTACTTCACCAAGAAAATATGGTATGGTACTTACCATTTTTTAAATAGATTTGCTCACTAACTGTAATAAACCTTTGAAAGCTTGAAATAAATTATCTTTTCTAGTTTATCTCCCATTATAAATACATTACTGTGTTTTTTCAGTACTGTTCAAGATGTTCTGATACCATTTGAAAGGAAAATGTTTTAAAGTAGTCCTCTTGTATCCATGTTTGTGCGTATGCTTGCCATGACAATGAGTTTGTACCTAAATGTAACAAGCATAGAGTTGTATGAGTCTGGAATTTATCCTATAGGAAATGCATGACAAGAGTCTTGTATGCAATGTTAAATAAATTGGAATTGGAGGCCCCGTGACTTCAACTATTAAATTTATTTCTTATTCTTGTTTGATACAAACCAGGATTTGCAAAATGTAACATACTGCTGCTTGGTGGCACAGATCTGTGTACAAAGTCTCTGGTTTCCATTGTAAATCTTGTGGGGTTAATTCAAACAAAACTTTCAACAAAACAAAAATTCATTAATGCCAATGAGACCCGTGGCCAGGCGTGTCAGGATCAAGCCCTTCCACCTATCTATATTTACAGCATTCTTTTAATCACACTTGCGAATAGGTTAAGAATAATTTGTTCTGTCCAGGCGAGAGCTGTTGATTTTTGAAAACTACTATCTTTAGAACTCCAAGATAGGTTTAATTTTTGCTCTGAAAGCTGAGCCACTGGCATCTTTGGGGTTTTTTGATTTTTTTTTTTTTTTGTAGGGGACGTATTGATTAGCTCAATGCTGAATGATTTTTTAAAGTTCCCACCTATTAAAACTACAGCACAGATACTTAACAAGTAACCAGTTGCACTACTTCTCAACAGAGGCATAACACATTAGACACTTGCAAGGGATGTCATGGTATTACTTTAAGATGTTACACTGTAATTTCTGTATTTAACATTCTGACATTCATAGCAATTAATCAAACAGCTCATTTAATACATGACCATTTCCACACATTTTAAATGCAAGAATTGTTTTGATTTTAAAGTCTCATTTCATGTGTTTTTTTCACATTTTGGATGTAGTGAAGGTATATGTCCTAGTGAAAACCCTATTGATCAAAATGGACGGGGTGAGATAAAAACTGAGAATCCGTAAATCAAAAAAGAAATTGCAAAGTGAAGACTGACTGTCTAGTGTTTATTCCTCAATGCAAAAAATCTCCGCACAACAAATTACTTTGCAAAAAGTTCATAAAACTCCAGATCTATCACACACTAGGCCAATGTTTTGGTCCTTGTTATTGAAGAGTTCTGAAAGCAAACCTTTGTTTTGACTATCACAAAAATGAGCTACTCTTGAGCTTGAGGGATATTCAGACTGTACCAACTACATTTTCAAAGTACTTACTCAGGACATACTTAATATGCTGTAAGGTCTAGACTTCTGTTAGTTTTTTTGGCTCTAGTTAAGTAACTAAAAGTTTTAGGTAAATTAGAATGGAGTCTTCTGAAATTTGTATGGATTTTAGCTTTTGAACAAAATTGTTCTGACTCTTTCAAGCCGCACACGGTTCTTAAATTATTTGACAAGCAGGGAAACAAACATTTCAATCTTCACATTGCTGAGTTAGGCTTGGTTTACAAAACTGATTTAAAGGAAAGGAAGTTCCATGAGTAGATTCTGACACATGTTTTCAAAATCATATATGAAACTGTAGAAAATATGGACACTTTAGAGGAATACTTTCACTGCAGTAGTAATTAAAAATTACTTTGAATATGACATTCTGGAAATATTCTGGTTTTTGATCTCAATGATTTTCTTACATCAGTCTTTTAAGAATCAAACTTAGGTTTTATTAAAAAACAGAAATGTAAATTCAGCTCATCAGCTGAGAAATCAAGAGGTAACAAAACTTGTATGTCGCTGATAAGAATGGTCTTGTGAAACAAGAACAGAACTAATTGTCGTTTTTCTTTTTTTTTAATGATATGTGAAAAAAAAAATACCTGTGGCAAATTGAAAGATAAAGCTGATATGTGTAAAGTGTGGTGAAAACTAAAGCTAGTTCCTTATGAACTTATGAACTAAAGCTAGTTCTTTACGAATTCAGTCATTCTGCATTCAAATTACAGGTAATAATTCTGTAAATGTTGCGTATAAAGCATTAAAAAGCCCACTGTCATTCATATCAGTCTGTCTAATTATAGTGTTAATATTCATATGCCCACTGGATTTTTCTCCAGAATTATCTATATGAAAAAGCTGTATCACTGTATTTGAATATAGAAAGATAGAATCTGGAATAGCTTGATTCCGTAGCCAATGATAAGAGCTTAGAAAACTGTTATTTAAAGCAGAAGCAGATTTTTGCAGTAGTAGATTTGTCTTGCTTGGAGAATGAAAATCTGCATTAAAAGAACTTTGAATAGGATTGCTTTCTTCAGGGAAAAAAAAAGTCTGTATGAACTTTCAGAAAGTACATGTGATTCTTTTACCATCCCATAGTCTGTTATTTTAACTAACTGGATGATCAGGATAACAAGATGGAAGGAAGTAGGGTGAAAGGAATGGAAGGGTAACATGCACTAAATTTGGGAAGGGGACAAAATTTTGGAAAACTGGAAAAACATTGGGAGAAAATTTTGAGATATATTAGGGAAATGAAATGTAAGTAGTGTATTAGTGGCATGAAAAAGAAGCTTGGCATTAGAAAGCTGTTGTACAGATCATCTTTAAAGAAAGAGAGCTGCCTAGGATTTTAGAATAAATTAAGCAGAGAGAGTTCCTTGGATACACATCACTGGAAATAAGAAAGGCATGATCTGAAGTTGTAAAAGAAGCAAAGACACTGATTAAAGTGGCAATGAATATCAGACCTTCTTAAGAAGATATAGTAAAATTAGGTGCAGAAGAAGCAGCTGAACACAGCAAATGAGAATTATAGCAGGTGAAAAGAGCAAGGTAGGAGTGGGAAGGCAGAGACTGGGACAAGCATGAAAATTTAGAGGTTTTCTTGATAATTATTTTATTGAAAATAAAAATTCTGATTCTTGGGGCTTCAAGGTTTGCTTTAACTTTAGGAATGAAGTTCCAAATTTTCAACATCTTTCACAAAAAAAATCAACTGTTAAATAGGAAAGGTACCAGGAAAAAAAAAAAAAAAAAAAGGAAAAAAAAAAAAGAAAAAGAAAAAGAAAAAAAAAGAGAAAAAAAGAGAAAAAAAGAAAAAAAAAGAAAAAAAAAGACAGAACCCCCAGAACTATAGCTAGCAGTTAAATTTTGTGTCCTACTTTTCTTCCAGTTCTGGTTCTTTATTGTTCTCTGAAACTGGGAAAGGTTTCCAATAAAAATTTCACCAAAATGGACAAATTTCTGGGGGAAAAAACATGTTTTCAAGTATATATTGCCATTTCCCCCCCAGCCAGTTTTATTCTTCTTCCTGTTTTCTTTTGTAAGTAGAATATATGTCTGGAGTCTATTTAATGTCATTTCCAAACCGTAAGTAAGGGAGAAAGAAGGAAGAATCTACGAAGGAAGAACCTTGCACATTTTCCCTGTCTTCAGGTAGATGTATGGCTGATAATTGTATTGGCAAATTTACTAGATAGAACTTCGGAATTGTAATTATTAACTAGGTTCTGTAAAATCATAAAGAATGCAACAATATGCTTTTCTTCCTGTCAACCTGAATCATTAGCTATGTGCGATATGGTCTGATCACTGGGAAAATAACTGTTGGTAGATCTTCACAGAAAATTGTTTCTTATATTGTATTTACCATCTCTTCTAGGAATTTGGGTTCCTGATGATCTAACCACAAATATTTTGTGACAATCTCCCACCCAGAACCCGACAATAATTGACATTGTAACATATATACATAAGTATCTGAAAGCATGGGTGCTTCCAGTTTCTCATCTTTAATTTTGGAGTATGTTCCACAAGTCACCTGTGTCATTTAATTCCATTGATTTACAGCTATCTATCAGTTGTTTCTACTCCACTGGTTCCAAAGTCACATTTGGCCCATCTACATACTGTCCTGGTTTCAGCTGGGATAGAGTTAATTTTTTTTTTTTTCCTAGTAGTTGGTATAGTGCTGTGTTTTGGATTTAGTGTGAGAATAATGTTGATAACACGCTGATGTTTTTAGTTGTTGCTAAGTAGCCTACTAGTCAAGGACTTTTCAGCTTCCCATGCTCTGCCAGGTGCACAAGAAGCTGGGAGGGAGCACAGTCAGGACAGCTAGCCCAACTGGCCAATGGGGTATTCCATACCATGTGACGTCATGCTCAGTATATAAAGCTGGGGGAAGAAGAAGGAAGGGGGGGACGTTCGGAGTGATGGCGTTTGTCTTCCCAAGTAACAGTTACGCGTGATGGAGCCCTGCTTTCCTGGCGATGGCCGAACACCTGCCTGCCGATGGGAAGTAGTGAAAGAATTCCTTGTTTTGCTTTGCTTGCGTGTGCGGCTTTTGCTTTCCCTATTAAACTGTCTTTATCTCAACCCATGAGTTTTCTCACTTTTGCCCTTCCAATTCTCTCCCCCATCCCAGCGGGGGGGGAGTGAGCGAGTGGCTGCGTGGTGCTTAGTTGCTGGCTGGGGTTAAACCACGACACCCAGTCTCAGCCCTCTGTCTTACATCCCATTGTTATGTTTCGTTCTGCCAAGGATTGCTACAATCTACCTTATGTATAGGTCAAGGTCATATATCCAGCCCTTTTTCTGCAGTCACTAGATGAGGGATTATGATTCAGCCACCCAAGGTCATCCTGCACACAGCAGAAATAATATGAAGATTTAAATCTTACGAGGTCCAATTATACAAAAATTTATTTATGGGATTATGCTGAAGTTGTCCTCTGACTTCAGCAAATTTTTTTTTTTTTTTYTATGGAGAGTTAAATGCCATGCTTTAAGGTTTCATGATTAATTAGGGAATGCTGAAACAGTCTTATTTAGGTGACTCCTATCTACTGGGTGACATTTTTGACATTATACAAAACCCCAGTGTGTGGATCAGGTAAATGGAGTAGTACTGAGTAAGGATCTTTAAAATGAAAAGTCAGAGTCTGATGTGAAAAAAAGTCCCCAAATGAACAATAAAGACATAATAAGCAGAAGGAGGGAATGAGTATCTACAGAACAAAGAAAAATTATTCTTTACATTCTGTTCAATGATTTAAGAGAACATCTAATGTTCAAGTTCTCAAAACTGTATATAAGACAACGAGATATTAATTTTGGAAGAGGAGTTTGGATCCAGAGGATCCAAAGAATGAAGAGGAGTCAGATTCAGGTAGAAATTTCACACTTACTTTTGCTGTCTGGAATGTGCAGCAATGGCAGCAACTTGAACTTGATTTTACATTCTAAATTTTAGATCTTGACTGAATCTTACTGCAGCTAATGCTGATGGTCCCTACAACTGCAGTGAAAATGATTAAATATAAACTTGGTTTGGATAAACATTCAACAATTATCTTTAATTCCAGGCACCTAAGGATAGAAAAGGAAAAAATACAGCCCTTTTTCTTCTGTCAAAGGTCATGAATTAGTTCACAAACATTAACAGTCTCAGTATGCTTTCCATCTAATAGGGCATCTGTTAACACCAGCCATGTAAAAGTATAAAAAAGTAGCACCTAAATACGTTGAAGGGTTGTCTTCATCAGAAAAGTGATCATGTAAAATAAATTTTTTTCTACATAACTCATTGGGTGCAGCTACATACTTTACTGAGTACGTTGGTGGATTAGGGAGGCACTCTGGCAAAAGTGTCTGGGATGCTTACCTTGCTTGTGCACCATCAGTAAAAATTATTAACTGAGTTCTGACTGTTGAAACTCTATGTTTGGTGATATGTGAGCTGGTAAAATCCCAGACTAGATTTGCAGAGCTCAGTGTTAGCAAGCACATCTACTTTTGCTTGTAAACAGTGAAGATTTAATCTGGAAGTCAGGGATAAATGAACATACAAACTCAGTATGCCAATGTACAATGCAGCATTTCATAGAAGGACTAGGAATAACATTTAATAAGGTATCATCACAAAATGGAAATAACAGAAACCTGGATCTTGTAAGACCTGTTTACTTTTGATTTTAAGTATCCAGGGCCCTCCTTAAGTTAACTCCAGCTGATATGATCTAACAGGCAAAACACAGTTAACAGTTTCTTCTGAAAGAGAAATTTATTATTAGTATTATTTGTTCTAGAAAAAAAAGCAGCAAAAAAAATAGTCACAGAATGATAGAATCATAGAATATCCTCAGTTGGAAAGGACACATGAGGATCATCAAGTCCAACTCCTGGCTCCACACAGGGCAACCTAAAGGTTAAACCATATATCTAAGAGCATTGTCCAATAACCTCTTGAACATCGACAGGCTTGGGACCATGAACACTTCCCTGGGGACCTTGTTCCAGTGCTTGACTACCCTGTCAGTAAAGAACCTTTTCCTAATATCCAATCAGAATGTCCCCTGATGCAACTTTAAGCTATTCCCTCGTGTCCGGTCATGGGACACCAGAGAGAAGAGATCAGCACCTCCCTCTCCACTCACCCTCATGAGGAAGTTGTAGATAGCAACGTGGTCACCCCTCAGTCGCCTCTTCCCTAAGCTCAACAAACCTAGTATCCTCAGCCGCTCCTCATAAGCCATGCCCTCTAGTCTTTTCACCACCTTCATTGACCTTCTTTGGATACATTCTAATATATTTACATCCTACTTATATTGTGGAGCCCAAAACTGCACACAGTACTTGAGGTGAGGCCACACCAATGCTGAGTATAGTGGGACAATCACTTCTTTTGACTGGTTAGCTATACTGTGCTTATTGCACCCCAGTTTAGGCTTGGCCCATTTGGCCTCCAGGGCACATTGTTGACTTACATTGAGCTCACCACCAACCAAAACCCCGAGACACCTTTCTGCAGGGCTGCACTCCCAGCTCTTGTCCCCCAGTCTGTACGTACATCCAGGATTACACCTCCCAGGTGCAGAATGTGGGACTTGTCCTTCTTAAATTTCACATGGTTGGTGATTGCCCTATCAAGATCTCTCTGTAAGGCCTCTCTACCCTCAGGGGAATCAAMGGCTCCTCCTAATTTAGTACTGTTGGCAAACTTACTTAGTGTGCACTCAACTCCTGTGTCCAGGTCATTGATAAAAACTTTGAAGAGAACTGGCCCTAAAATTGAGCCCTGGGGAACAGCACTAGTGGCTGGCCACCAGCCAGATGTTACCCCCTTTACTACAACTCTCTGAATCCAACCCTTCAGCCGATTGTTCACCCATCATATTGTGTACATGTCTAGCTGTATGCTGGACATTTTGTCCAGAAGGATACTGTGAGAGCCAGTATAAAAAGCTTTGCTAAAATAAAAAAAAAAAACAAAACCCACCACATCCACTGTCTTCTCTTTGTCCACTAACCTTGTCAAAGAAGTATATTAAGTTAGTAAGGCATGGCTTTCCCTTCATGAACCCGTGTTGGCTATGACCAATGACTGCATTGTCTTTCAAGTGCTTTTCAATGACTCCTGGAATAATCTGCTCCATAATTTTACCAGGCACCAAAGTGAGACTGACAGGCCTGTAATTACCAGGGTCTTCTTGCTTGCCCTTCTTGAAAATTGGAATAACATTTGCTAGCTTCCAGTTGACTGGGACCTCTCCAGATTCCCAAGACCTTTGATAAATAACTGAGAGAGGTCTCACAATAACACCGGCCAACGCTTTCAGGACCCTGGGACGAATCCCATTGGTACCCATAGACTTATGTGCATTCAGTTGCAGCAGCAAATCCCATCCAAGTTCAAAGTCAGCTGGGAGCTTACCACTCCCCCAGTTGCAGTCCTCCAACCCAGGGCTCCGTGGTTCCCAGGGCCCAGCATTGTGGTTAAAGACAGAGGTGAAGATGGCATTAAATGTCTCTATTTTATCTTCATCCTTATTTGTGACCAACCTCGTCAAGTAAGAGACCAATGTTTTCTTTAGTCCTCCTTTTGCTGTTAACAGTCTTGAAAAAGTCTGTCTTGTTATCCACCACAGTACTGGCCAGCTTCAACTCCAACTGAGCTTTGGCCATATGAATTTTCTCCCTACAGTGGTGAACAGCCCCTCTGTAGTCCTCCTGCGTAGCCTGACCTTGCTTCCAAAGTCCATATGCTTTCTTTTTCCTCCTAAGTTCCAGAAGGAGAACCCTGTTCAGCCAAGCTGACCTTCTGCCCACTTGCTTGACCTCTGACACATTGGAATTGCCTGCTCATGTGCTCTTAAAAGATGGCTTTTATGGACCCCAATACACTTGAAAGCAAATTCCCAGGGCACCATACTTATGAGTTCCTTGAGCAGCCTCAAGTCTGCTCTTCCAAAATCCAGGGTAGTAGCTCTGCTKACAGTTTTCCTCATATCACCAAAGACTTTAAACTCAACCATTTCATGATCACTGTGGCCAAGACAGCCACCAATCATCATATCACCCATGAGACCATCCCTATTTACAAACAACAGATCCAGGAGGCTGCCTTTCCTAGTCGGCTCCCTTAGTACCTGTATCAAAAAGTTACCTTCAATGTGCTTCAGGAATTTCCTGGACCTGTTTGTGTCTGCTGTATGATAGTCCCAGTYAACATCTGGGGAGTTGAAGTTGCCTATAAGGACAAGGACAACTGATSTAGAGATTTCCCTTAATTCCTTACAGACTAACACATTGACGTCACCATCCTGTCTGGGTGATCTATAGTAGACTCCCACAACAACATCCACTTTATGAGCTTTTCCCCTAATCCTTACCCAGAGGCTCTCAACYGTGTCATCCCCAACTGCAAGCGCTATACAGTCCAACCCCTCCTTTACATACAGTGCTACGCCTCTATCTCACCTGCCCTGCCTGTCTCTTCTGAAGAGCCTATAACCATCCATCACAGCACTCCAGTCACAAGAGTCTTCCCACCAAGTCTCACTTATGCCAAAGACGTCATAGCTCTGGGACTGAGCCAAAGCTTCTAGTTCCTCTTGTTTATTCCTCATACTGTGTGCATTAGTGTACAAACATTTCAGACTTGCTCCAGTGTACTCAGTATATCATGGTGCAGCATGAAAGTCCTCACTAGGACACCATCCCCCAAACATTTTCATGCCATCCCATAGCTTATCACTAGTAAGCCTTGATTTTTTCCCTTTTCCCCCTTCAAACCTAGTTTAAAGCTCTTTCAATCAGCCCTGCTAACTCGTGAGCAAAAATATTTTTCTCCCATTAGCAAAGGTGAATCCCGTCAGGCCTCAGCAGGCCTGGTGTCACATAGACCATCCCATAATTGAAAAAACCAAAATTCTGCTGGTGACACCAGCCTGTGTGCCAGGTATTGATAAGCTGGGTCTGCCTGTTCCTTTCGATGTCAATCTCTACAACTGGGAGGATAGGGGAGAATACTACCTGCACTCCTGATCCCTTTACCAATCTCCCCAAGGCTCTGAAGTCTCTTTTGTTCACCCTTGGACTTTTCGTTCCAACTTCATTGGTACCCACATGAAAAAGCAACAGCGGATAATAATCTGAGGGCTGTACCAGGCTAGGAAGTTTCTTGGCAATGTCTTTAACCCAAGCAAGCTCCAGGGAGGCAGCAAACTTCCCTAAAAGGCAGGTCTGGTCAGCAGACTGTGCTGTCTGTTCACCCTCAGAAGCGACTCATCTATGACAATAACCCGCCGTTTTTTCTTCATGGAGGTGGTCATGATGAAGGGGGTAGGCTGACCTGACCTTGGTGACTCCTCTAGGATAGATGGATTGTGAGTGAGCTCTTCATGTCCCTGTCCTTCCAATTCCAGAGCCTCATATCTGTTGTGTAAGGGCACCTGGGAAGTCAAGGTAGACAAGGAGGAGCTTCCCCACTGCTCTGTGCAGATATTTTTTTCTATTCACCTCTATCCCTCAAGTTACTGCCCTCTGCCTGGCAGAGAGAGGGTGCAGGATGCCCTTTGTCATTTGTTATGCCTAGTTGACATTTCTGTTCTAGTAAGGGCAGAATATGGTTCTGGTAGTCAATCTCCTTCTCAGACACCTGGATGCTCCTCAACCTGTCCACTTCCTCCTGAAGCTGAGCAGTTCTTCTACCTGGGTGCACCTTCCACATTGTTGTGGTTTAACCCTAGCCAGCAACCAAACACCATGCAGCCGCTCGCTCACCCCCCACCTCTGGTAGGATGGGGGAGAGAATTGGCAGGGCACGAGTAGGAAAACTTGTGGGTTGAGATAAAAACAGTTTAATAATTGAAATAAAACAAAGTGGAACAGTAATAATAACAATGATAACAACAATAATAATAGAATATACAAAGCAGGTGATGCACAATGCAACTGCTCACCACCCGCCGAACCGACGCGTAGCCTGATATGCGAGAGCCTGTCCTGTGACGCCAGAGCCCCTCCCCCACTTAGTTTTTATACTGAGCATGACGTCACATGGTATGGAATACCCCATTGGCCAGCTGGGTCAACTGCCCCGGCTATGCTCCCCCTGCCAGCTTCCCCTGCACCTGGCAGGGCATGGGAGGCTGAAAAGTCCCCGGTGCAAGCACCACCACCCACCAACAACCAAAACATCAATGGGCCATCAACGCTCCTATTGTACCAAACCCAAAACACAGCACACACCCCCCAGCTACTGGGAAGAAAGTTAACCCTGTCCCAGCCGGAACCAGGACACACATGCATTCTTGCTACTGCCCTCAGACACCAGCAGAAACCTTGGGCACACCCTGCAACTGGAGACCTGGATGTCTGCGTGTTCCCTTGGGAGCTCTTGTCTGGGTAGCTGCATTGGTCCTGGTGGGTGCTAATACCACAGGGGACGCAGAGGACATAGCTTTCTGTTGGGTGGTCACCATTGCTTGAGCTCCCGGGGGGGGCAGATTATGACTGGTGTGGGGGTCTGGGGGTGGACAGTCTGGCTGTGAAGCTGCAGTCCCACAGCATCTTGGTGTCCTTCAGCAGCTGGTCATCCTTGCTGCTGCCTGGTCCCTTTCCACACACAGCCCAAGGGTGTTGGGGGCCCAGATACCCCCTTAGACATCCGCCGGGAACCTCACAAGTCTTGCGGTCCTCTCAGCACACAGTAACTGCTGCTGCTAGCATCAGCTTCTCATGGTTTCAAAGAAATATCTTCTTATACTTGTTGTCCATTTGAAAAGTTTATTTTAGCTTGGTTGGCTAAGGAAACAAGTTATGCCACCTCATAGTCTTTCTGTCTCTCCACCATTCCCTTCCCATCCTATGTTCCATAGCACTGTTTAGTTATTACGCACCTGTGCAGCTGTGAACAAACAAGCATCCTTACTGTCCAGCTAGAGAGAGAGTGGCACCAGGAGATATTTCTGTTTCTGAGGCTAAGAATCTCAAGGAACATACATGGGAGTAGAGAATACAGTGGGATATACACAGGAGCACCCCCTTTCAGTAAGGGAAATAAACACCATGAGTTAGAGTTCTGCATGCAGTTGCAGGAATATAATCTTGTTGGGATCATGGACACATGGTGGCTTGGCTCCCATGTTGCAATGTGTTGCAATGGAAGCATATAGGCTCTTTAGGAAGGACAGGAAGGGAAGACGAATAGGCGGAGTTGCCCTTTATGTGAGAGAGCAACTGGAATGCATAGAGCTCTGCCTGGGGATGGATGGGGAGCTGACAGAGAGTTTGGGGGTTAGGATTAAAGAGAGGACAAGCAAGCGTGACATTATAATGGGCATCTGCTATAGGCCACCTGACCAGGAAGAACTAGTGGATCAGGCCCTCTGACAGACAGATAGGAACAGCCTCATGTTTGCAGGCCCTGGTCCTCATGGGGGACTTCAACCATCCTGATATCTGCTGGAGGGACAAACAGCAGGACGTAAGCAGTCCAGGAGGTTCCTGGAGTGCATTGATGATAACTTTGTCCTCAAAGTGATTGAGGAGCTGTCGCGAATGAGTAGTTTAGAGGCCGCTTAAAGAATCACTGTCGAAGGTATTAACAGAAAATGATTTTAATAGAAATTTATAAAAGCGTGACTTAACAGAATTCAATGGCAAGGTTCACTCTATCACTTACTACATGGATAAAGCATACAAAGGAAAAGAGCATGGGAAGCTGAAAAGTCCTTGACTCCTGTAAACACTACTTAGCAACAACTAAAACATCAGTTTGTTATCAACCTTATTCTCATACTAAATCCAAAACACAGCACTATACCAGCTACTAGGAAGAAAATTAACTTTATCCCAGCCGAAACCAGGACATTGTGTTAGAATTGGGTTGGAATGATTTATACCAGGCCAAGGATGAAAAGGTTAAGGGAGACCCTCCAGCTGAGTCACGGTGTTCAGAGAAGATCCGTCTGGATCCAATCTCAGTCTCAGACTTGGTCAACTGTTTATATCTAATACAAAAAAGGGTAAAGAAACCCTCCCATTGAGTCACGAGATTCAGAGTAGACCTGGCTGCATCCACCCCTAGTCCCAGACTTGGTCAATGGTTTGTGTCTAAAGGATTATATGTGTTTAGCAGTAGTCTAAGGTTCATTCCCAACCTTAAGATAGGTCATAAGATTTTAGCAGACTATATTTGCTAGTGGATACCTTCATCAATTCACACACACGTACACAGACACAAAAAATAGATAAATATACAAAGCTATACCTGTTAAAAATTCCCCTTGAGTTCAGCGAAATACTCATGTCAAATGTCTTGGCATTTCTCAACGGGCGAAGGGTTGAGCCTTGAGGAGCATTTCAGTCGAGGAGTGTTGCAGCCCAGGTCCTGTGCCAGTCAGTGACGGTCCTCCGAATATCGCAAACTCGAGAGTTCACGAACTCTGAGAAGTGTTCCACTCAGAGGGAGATTCTGGGCGCAGTCCGCTGAGATCCAGGAGAGCTCAAAGATCTCACTTGGGACCACTGTTTATAGGGTCGCAAGATGATTGACTTTAGTAATCCGTCAAAACTCTCAAGGTTTCAGTAACAATGGTATCGTTCCACTTGAGCTACGACTCAGATAAGGGTATCAGGGGATGACAATTATCCCTGCTCTTGTCCTCCACTTGGGCCAGGCAGCGGAAATTTCTGGTACGATCAGTACATTCCCCAACCTCAGCTACGCAAGAATTCCCGATTTGGTAAAGGGATGCTTAACCGCCTGACTCRTTACACCAAGGCCAAGGTTTAACGGGAATTTCTGAGATCGTGGAGCAGCCYGGGGAGGGGGGGAAATGCACCACCACAGGAGCCAACAAGGAGAGCTGCTCGGCAAGTGCTCATACTCACCAACAAGGAGGGGTTCATTGGGGATGTGAAGATAAAAGCCAGCCTTGGCTGCAGTGACCATGAGATGGTGGAATTCAGGATTCTGAGGGCAGGAAGGAAAGTGAAAAGCAAGCTCACAACCCTGAACTTCAGGAGAGTAGACTTTGGCCTCTTCAAAGATCTGCTTGGAAGAGTCCCATGGGATAAGGCCCTGCAGGGAAGAGGGGCCCAAGAAAGCTCGTTAATATTCAAGGATCACCTCCTCCAAGTTCAAGAGAGCTCCATCCCAATGAATAAGAAGTCAGGCAAAAATGCTAGGAGGACTGAGTGGATGAAAAAGAAGCTCCTGGCCAAACTCAAACACAAAAGGGAAGCATACAGAGGGTTGAAGCAAGGATGGGTAACGGGGGAGGAATACAGGAGCATTGTTCGAGCATCTAGGGATGAAGTTAGGAAAGCTAAAGCCCAGATCGAATTGAATCTGGCTAGGGATGTCAAAGACATCAAGAAGGGCTTTTATAAGTGCATAGGAGACAAAAGGAAGACTAGGGAAAATGTGGGACTGTTGCTCAATGAGACGGGGGACCTAGGTATACAGAACATGGAAAAGATGGAAGTACTGAATACCTTCTTTGCCTCACATTTTACTAGCAAGACAGGCCTTTGGGAAGCCCAGGTCCCAGAGACTGGGGGAAAGGCTGGATTAACGAAGATGTACTCATGGTGGAGGAGGATCAAGTCAGGGAATACTTAAGCAAACTGCACATACATTGTATGTCCATGGACCTTTATGGGATGCACCCATGAGTGCTGAGGGAGCTGGCAGATGTCATTGCGAGGCCACTCTTGATGATCTTTGACCGATGGTGGTGACTGGGAGAAGTGCCTGAAGACTGGAGGAAAGCAAATATCACCCCCATCTTCAAGAAGGGCAAGAAGGGAGACCAAGGGAACTACAGGCTGGTCAGCCTCACCTCAATCCCTGGGAAGGTGATGGAGCAGCTAATCCTGGAAACCATTTCCAGGCAATTAAGGATGAGAAAATCATCAGGAGCAGTCAGCATGGTTTCATCAAGGGGAAGTCATGCTTGACCAACTTGATAAACTTCTGTAATGAAGTGACTGGCCTGCTAGATGAGGAGAGAGCAGTGGATATTGTCTACCTGGACTTCAGTAAGGCCTTTGACACTGTCTCCCGTAAGATCCTCACAGAGAAGCTGTTGATATACGGTCTGGATGAGCAGACAGTGAAGTAGATTTAAAACTGGCTGAATGGCTGGGCTTAGAGAGTGGTGGCCAGTGGTGCAAAGTCTAGCTGAAGGCCAGTAACTAGCAGTGTACCCCAGTGATCAATACTGGGTCCTGTCTTGTTTAACATCTTCATTAATGATCTGGATGATGGGACAGAGTGTGCCCTCAGCAAATTTGCTGATGACATAAAACGGGGAGGAGTGGCTGATATGCCAGAGGGTTCTGCTGCCATCCAGAAGGACCTCAACAGGCTGGAGATTAGATAAATGCATTAGATAAAGTATTGCCAGCAGATCAAGGGAGGTGATCCTCAGCACTGGTGAGACCACACCTGGAGTACTGTGTCCAGTTCTGGGCTCTCAAGTACAAGAGAGACATGGACATACTGGAGAGAGTTCAAGGGACTGGAGAACCTCACATATGAGGAAAGGCTGAGAGAGCTGGGACAGTTCAGCCTGGAGAAGAGAAGGTTTTGGGGGGGATCTTATCCATGTGCACAAATAACTGAAGGGACAGTGCAAAGAAGAGGGAGCCAGAGTCTTTTCATTGATGACCAGTGACAGGGCAAGAGCAATGGGCACAAACTGAGACACAGAAGATTCCCTCTGAATATCAGGAAACACTTTTTTACTGTGAGGGTGACTAAGCACTGGCAYAGGTTGCCCAGAGAGGTTGTGGAGTCTCCCTCAGAGATATTTACAGTCCTGGGCAAGTGGCTCCAGACGGCCCTGCTCGAGCAGGGTGTTTGGACCAGATGACCTCCAGAGGTCCCTTCCAACCTCAGCCATTCTGTGATTCTGTGATTCTGTGAAGGTTACAGCTGCCAATTGTGATAAAAACTGTGAAATTCCCAATGGTTATTTCTTGTGAAATATACTACTTAGTATTAAAAACTGTCTATTTATTGAATTTAAAAAACTGTTGCAGGTGTCAAAACTGCTATTAAAAAAAAAAAAAGAGCTTCACTTCACTGTATAGTATAGAAACATAGATAAAAAGATCTCCCCTTACCTGCAAGGGACCTTAAGCTATACAGACAACTAAATGAAATTCAAGAAGACCATGAGACAGATTTGATCATTAGAATAGTGTTTGGTCACAACATGAATACCATAATTATCAAATCATTTGTAAATAAAGCACAGTGTTGGACTGAACTTCTTGAGCACTTCTTGCTTTTCTTCCTTCTTTTCTCAAGATGGAGGTAGTGCTGGAGAAAGAAGGAAGGTCCTTGTTTACATAAAAAGCAGTGAATTAGAGAAAAAGCTATAATTCTTGATAACTGGCTGTGGTTAAGGAGACAATGGGATCAAATTCCTTCTATTAGATGGAATGGATGTCCTCCAAAATAGGATATAAATGCAGAAAAGCTGATTCTCTGCATGCAATTTTAATCTCTCGTGCTTTATGGGCAACGGCTAGAGTATAGGCAAAGTAAATTTATTTAATATCAATAAGTGTTTTGTCATGGTCAATTAGTGAATTACTATATTTGTTTCTATTTCATTTTGGATTCATAGGGTTGGGGTTTTTTTCCCCCACTTGTCCCTTTCTCACAAATTTTTTTTATAAACAGGTAAATCCTTTTGCCAATAGGGAAGTTGGAAGCCAAGAATAACTTTTATTTGGCCTGTTCAGATGATGCTTGTCCCTTGGGAGTGCACTGCTAATTGTATGAAAAGAATCTTTGAAGTAGGATGCTGAAGCTACTATCTGTTAAAGTTCATTCAAACATCTCAGATCTTTCATATTGCTTAGCATACTCTTTTTTTTTCTTTCTATAAGCTATATAAATAACAATATTTAATAAGTACAGTGCTAAAATGAGTTCCTAGTAGTTGGTCATTAACTAGACACTAGTCAAAACCCACATTCAAATTGTCTCCAACTTAGTTGTTTTCCTGTATTCTTTCCAAGACATTTTAGTAATTTCCATTCTCTCCGATTTAAATAATAATTTCCCATACATTATCATATCAAATACTTCACTGAAGCTCAAATAAATAACAACTCTGTAATGCCTCTTCTCTAAATAATTATCTAATGAAAGAAAAGAAATACATTTGTTTGTGACAATCTGAAATTAATTAAAGATCTGGATTTAAATCTTCGGACAGGGAGTAAAGGATTGTTGGATCATTGAAAGATGTTAAGTAAAACCTTCAGACCAAAAAGAAAAATATATAAATCTGTTTGAGGTGCGTGGTTGGAAGTTTTCCTCAGAAACTCTTCGGTAGTTTAAGAAAAAGTATTTTCAGCTATTACAGACTGTTCTCTTTCAAGCAGTACTAGGATGAATGAGTATACTTTTCTCTGAAGTACATGGAATTACTACAGCATAAGGTCTAACTAATATTTTAAGTTTTTACTATAAATTCTTCAGGAGACTTTACACTGAATGCCCTACTTAACGATAGTGTTATAGGTTTCAATTATTTCACCAAAAATGATATTTAAAATCCTACTATATCTACTATAACCTAGATATAAAGGACAAGCACTAAAAACTTATAATGAGTGCAGTAATAGTTACACTTAAAACAATCGCCAGAGTAAAATTCACAGATAATAGTCTGGAAGCAACAATTAGTGAAAAATGGAATATCCATGGAAATGGAATATCTTGGAAATATCCAAGGTGCTACTGCAGCAGAAAACAATGAAAACATGGCAAGTTTAGTGAATTCTGTCAGCTGTTTAATAATAACAACAGTAAGTGTAAAAAAATCCCTTAAAAATTACTGTGTGGCAGGGTACAATTACTAAAGCTTTAAGTACAGCAAGGCTGACATTATTCCTTTTAGTCATTACTTTGTGAGTAGATTCATGGAATTCAATTTCAACAAATGGTTCAATGTGAGTGAGAGTGGCGGGGTCAGATCCTAAGTGAGCAATGCTTATACTGCTGAGGGGAAAGAGAATCTTTCCTTGAATGTAAAATAAGTCCTTTTATGTTATCTCAAAGACAAATATTGAATGTTGCTCTGTCAGCAATGCATATATAATAAGCCTGGAGGGTTCAGAAAGCCAAGTGATATAGCTCTTTCTCAGGATGATGATGAAACACTTTCATTCAGTACCAACTCTGGAGAATATTTAACAGCCTCTATCAGAACTAGATTTTTTTACACTACCAAGTCCACATAACATGCACACAACAGTATTAAAAGACCTGGATGAGAAGCACTCTGGGATATTAATATTTATTTTCAAAAAATATTGTACCAGACTGGATATTTCAGAAGACTGAAAGGAAAGCAGTGTGCTAATATTTAAAAGTGATAAATGGAATAGCACAGGTAATCGAGTTTTTTCTGCCTGACACTGAACAATGTAATCACAGCAGGTTTGCAGGTTTTGATTATTAAAAAGCAAGGCCACGTGATAAAACAAAACTTTAATTATTATGAACCTGAGGATATTTTTCAATCAATATCTGTGGAAAACAGATTATTTGTATTAACATTGTATGCATATGCATAGAATAATTTGGTTGATGAATGTAATAGTGTGAGAGCACTTTGATATACTGACACTTGCTTCTGAAAGGCACTCATGCCATTTCATATCAGAAATCGAAAGAATGCCAACTTAGCATGGCTCTCACTACATTGATGACAAATTGGCTGCTAAGACTGAAAGTGTGTCCTGGTTTCGGCTGGGATAGAGTTAATTTTCTTCCTAGTAGCTGGTATAGTGCTGTGTTTTGGATTTAGTATGAGAATAAAGTTGATAACACACTGATGTTTTTAGTTGTTGCTAAGTAATATTTACACTAGTGAAGGACTTTTCAGCTTCCCATGCTCTGCCAGGTGCACAAGAAGCTGGGAGGGAGCATAGCCAGGACGGCTAACCCAACTGGCCAACGAGGTATTCCATACCATATGACGTCATGCTCAGTATATAAGCTGGGGGCAGGGTTGGCTGGGGAGCAGTGACTGCTGCTCAGGGACTGGCTGGGTATCAGTTGGCTGGTGGTAAGCAATTGTATTGTGCATCACTTATTTTGTATATTCTATCATTATTATTATTATTACTACTACTATTATTATTATTATATTTCTTTTCCCCCCCTCCCTTTTCTGTTCTATTAAACTGTCTGTATCTCAATCCACAAATTTTACTTTTTTTTTTTCAATTCTCTCCCCCATCCCACTGGGGAGGGGGGAGTGAGCAAGCGGCTGTGTGGTGTTTAGTTGCCAGCTGGGGCTAAACCACAACAGAGGGTAACTATAATGAAGGAATGAACAAGTGGTTCTAGTAGAGTCCCATGTGATGTTGTTCTTGAACCTGAGTTCCATAACATTTCTATCAGTGAGCTGTGGCCAATATAATTGATCGTATTTTCAGTTGGTTCAAAGGTAGATAATATGTAACAAAGAACACAAATTACTAATCCAGAATAATCTAGATTGCTTTTTAGTATAAATTATGGAAAGTCTTTTTATAGGAAGAGGACAGTCTAAAGTGAGAAGCAATAACTGTATAAAACACTGGGGGTCAAAGTTGTTAATTGGATAAATGTCATCTCTCAGGGTAACACTGGTCAAAGAGACTAATGTGAGCATTGCTTATATAAAAACAGGATTCTGGTTGTTACAAAAATTTAATGTGGAAGCGTTATTTAAATTTAAGAAGGAAGCTGGTAAATTACAGCAGGATTAAAAAAAGGATGAGAAAGCTGTTTAAATGCCTGTGAGATGTAAGACTTAGAGATTCAATGAGCTTGGTCAGATTAACACATTAAAGAACTCTTCTGAGGAGAGGAATGAAGAACATTTAATCCTAAATCCTTAAATATCATACGAGGAACAGACATTTGTCGAGCCTGTTTAACATAGCAGTCAAAGGTAAGAAACATCAAGTAGCTGGAAATTTTCAGCTAACCAAGTTCATATAGGTAATAAGTAAAGTTATTAGTAAATTATGTATTATGTCAGATTATTTGTTAAAAACCTCATCTGTACTTCCACAAAGGAGCAGAGAGTGACAACGGTAGGTGGGGGAGCCGAAGTAATACCCTGTCCCAGATGCTCCCAGGCCCATCACCAGAGCCATAGACCAATCCATAGACAGGTCCATCACAAGCCCAGAGGAACACAGAGACACAAAGGCAGGAAGAAGGGAACCAAATTTAGGACTCAGGAGAAGAGACACCCTGCCCAGGCCCATCCTGGAGTTTTCTCAGGAGATGCTCAGCCCTGGTATCCAGGTGTGAAATACATCATGAATGGAGAAGCTCTCTGTAGCAGCTTTCAGACTAGTGGTGAGTCACTGCTTAGGGGTAGCGAATGCATTATGGGATGCAGGGGAAGAGTGGGATTGCACAAGATTTATAATGGGCTGTTTAAGGGGTGAACCAACGACAGGGAAAGTGATGGATCTAGGTGATTTGGGGAGGAACAACAGTGGAAAAACAGGGATAAACAGTGCCATTTTTGTGTAAACAGTCGGCTGGTTGGTACGTTTGCCTGGCCTTGCTGTGTGACTGATTAGCTCAGTCTGCCCCGTCTTCTCACTAATCTCCATTTCTAAAATCTCCATTTCTAACTATCTTCTGCAGGCAGGGACTGTGTGCATGTGTGTGTATGTGGTCTGAGTGCCAGCAACTGGAGTCAGACCATGGGTCAGGTGGCTCATCTGTCTGTGGTGCCAGTGACRGGAGAGACCAGTGAGTGAACTTAAGCACCATTAACTGGGGTATGACCTTGAGTGATAGGAGCCCATCTCTCCAACAACTGGAGTAAGTGAGGGTCTGAGTGTCAGCTACCGGGCTGGGAMTGCAGCCTAGAGGACCTGTGTGCATGGGTGCCAGCAAGTGGAGACTGGAGTGAGTGAAACTCACTGGGGTGGGAGCAGGGGTCAGAGTGTGTCCATGGTGCCACTAACTGCAGTGCGTGTGGGTGTGCAGCGAGCGTGTGAGCGCTAGCAAAGATGAAGCTGGACTAGCTGGCGAGTAGGTGGAGGGGCCCAGGAGCCAGGTGTGTGTTCATGTCTCTAAGGGTGAGACCATGGGAAGAGTTGGCTACTGGGGACACCAGGGGAGTCCCAGCCAGCTGCTGGAGACCTCTCTGTGTGCGTGTGTGCCTATGTTTAAGTGAGATGGTCTGTATCAACAACTGGAGTGGGCCTGTGGCCTCAGGGCCTCCTATGTACCAGCAGCTTGAGACACTGGGATCCATGGGCAGATTGAGTGTCTAAGTCCAGCTGCTTGAAGGATCCACATTGTACTTATGCATATTTATTTTCACTAACAGAACTCTATGCTGGTCAACCAGGGAGGGAAACAGGATGAGGCTGTTGGTGCTGTTTGTGTCTGTGACAAGCTCTGCAGGCAAGGGCAGTGCATTGAATGGCTCAGCTCTGAAGAAGGCCACACAGTTTGCTTCACTGAGGGGGTGGAAGGCTGAGTGAGCCACGGTCAGCGCAACTGCACTGCAACTGTGGAAAATGATTATCAGCAAACCTTGAGACACCTGATGACAACAGCTGGGAAGACCTAAGTTGACTTGGTGTGGCTGCAGTGTGGTGAGAAATTTTTCAAGAAAAAATCAAAGAGGTGGCTCGTAGATAGGAGCAGGAATGTCCATAGCATTGTGCACCCCTGACTTGGGACCAAGGCCTCGTGTGTGTTTGTGTGTCAGACAATTTTCTAACTGAACTGTTTAGCTTGAATAAACATATCAGTGAATCTTGCCTTGACCACCCTGGAATCCTATGAACCCTGGATGTTTCAATACAGTGGCACGTCACAGTCTGTCTGTAACATGCCTGGCTGGCTGTGAATATATATATTTATGTGGTTGTACTGGATTTACAAGGCAAGGTTTTAACCCTAGGTGGGTGGCTGCAGGAGTGGAAGAGGCCAGAGCTTGCCCTGTGCAGTACACAGTCAGTTCCAGCTGGCTCCAACAGACGCACCATGGCACAGCTGAACCCATCAGTGAAGCTGGTGGTGCCTCTGTGCAAACTTTCTAAGAAAGAGTAAAAATGTGCAGCAGAGTGCGAGAGAGAAGAGTGATAAGTATGTGAGAGAAACAATACTGCAGATACCAAGGTCAGTGAAGAAGGAGGGGGAGGAGGTGCTCCAGGTGCCAGAGCAGAGATTTCTCTGCAGCCCATGGAGAAGACCATGGCGGAGCAGGTATTTCCCTGCAGCCCATGGAGGACCACACTGGAGCAGATATCCACGCTGCAGCGGCTGGAGGACCCCATGCCACAGCAAGTGGACGTGCCATGAAGGAAGCTGCAGTCCACGGAAAACTCATGCAGGAGCAGGGTCTTGGCAGGAGCTGCAGACCGTGCAGAGGAGTCCATGCAGGAGCAGGTTTTCTGGCAGAAACTGTGGCCCATGGGGGACCCACACTGGAGCATTCCATTCCTGATGGACTGTACGCCATGGAGAGAACCCATGCTGGAGCAGTTTGTGAAGAACTTTATCCTATGGGAGGGACCCCATGCTGGAGCAGGGGAGAATTGTGAGGAGGAAGGAGCAGCAGGCAGGGACTGTTATGGACTAACTGCAATCCCCATTTCCCATACCCCCTGTGCTGTTTGGTGGGAAGGAAGTAGAAGAGTCAGAAACGAAGGAATGAAGTTGAGCCTAGGAAAAAGCAGAAGGGAGGTGTTTTTACTTTTTTCTTTTTTTCTCACCATCCTACTCTATTTTTAATTGACAACAAATTAATTTTTTTTTTTTTCCCAAGTCGTCTGTTTTGCCCATGATGGTAATTGGTGAGTGATCTCCCTTTCTTTATCTCAACCCACAAGATTTTCCATCTTATTTTCTCCTGCTGTCCTGTTGAGGAGGGGGAGTGCAAGAGTGACTGGGTGGGGGTCTGGCAGCCAGTCAAGGTCAGCCCACCATAAGGTGAAATGTGAAGTGTTTTGCACCAAGAACTCCCAAGTCTGTATTGTTCTTTTCCTAGAGTTTCCCTTGACTCTGTTTCTCAGCTCTCAGGGCTTAGTGTCAAGTTTTTTTATCTTTTTCAAATGTGTTCTACTGGCTGGAGGTGAGTTTACTGAGCAGTAGCAAGGGATTGAAATGAATAATTGCCTTGTTTGAAGAATGAAAATATGGACGTAAATAGGGATAAAAATTAGTATATATTTGATTGATAACCAAAGGAACACAGAGGTAGGAAACTGAGTTTACATCAACTTCAAAGGCAGTTAAAATCCCAGGCAATATATGAGCATTTAATTAGGTCTATGTCATGGTTTAACCCCAGCTGGCAACTAAGCACCACACACCCGCTCACTCACTCTGCTCACAATGGGATGGGGGAGAGAATCAGAAGGGTAAAAGTGAGAAAACTTGTGGGTTGAGATAAAGACAGTTTAATAAGTAAAGCAAAAGCTGTGCACACAAACAAAGCAAAACAAGGAATTCATTCACTACTTCCCATCGGCAGGCAGGTGTTAGCCATCTCCAGGAAAGCAGGGCTCCATCATGTGCAACAGTTACTTGGGAACACAAACGCCATACTCTGAATGTCCCCCTTTTCCTCCTTCTTCCCCACAGCTTTTATTGCTGAGCATGACGACATATGGTATGGAATATCATAGAATCATAGAATAGTTTGGGTTGGAAGGAACCTTTAAAGGTCATCTAGTTCAACCCCCCTGCTGTGGGCAGGGACATCTTCAACTAGATCAGGTTGCTCAGAGCCCCATCCAAACCTGACCTTGAATGTTTCCAGGGATGGGGCAACTACCACCCCTCTGGGCAACCTCTTCCAGTGTTTCACCACCCTCATTGTGAAAAATTTCTTCCTTATATCTAGTCTAAATCTACCCTCTTTTAGTTTAAAACCATTCCCCCTTGTTCTGTTGCAACAGGCCTTGCTAAAAAGTTTGCCGCCATCTTTCTTATAAGCCCCCTTTAAGTACTGATAGGCTGCAATAAGGTCTCCCCAAAGCCTTCTCTTCTCCAGGCTGAATAACCCCAACTCTCTCAGCCTGTCCTCATAGGAGAGGTATTCCATCCCCCTGATCATTTTCGTGACTCTCCTCTGGACCCGCTCCAACAGGTCTATGTCCTTCTTGTGCTGGGGCCTCCAGAGCTGGATGCAGTACTCCAGGTGGGGTCACACCAGAGCAGAGCAGAGGGGCAGAATCACCTCCCTCGACCTGCTGGCCACGCTTCTTTTGATGCAGTCCAGGATACGGTTGGCTTTCCGGGCTGCGAGCGCACATTGCTGGCTCCGTCCAGCTTTTCACCCACCAGTACCCCTAAGTCTTTCTCTGCCGGGCTGCTCTCAATCCCTTCATCCCCCAGCCTGTATTGATACCGGGGGTTGCCCTGACCCAGGTGGAGGACCTTGCACTTCGCCTTGTTGAACCTCATGAGGTTCACATGGGCCCACTTCTCCAGCTTGTCCAGGTCCCTCTGGATGGCATCCTGTCCCTCAGGCGTGTCGACCGCACCACTCAGCTTGGTGTCGTCTGCAAACTTGCTGAGGGTGCACTCGACCCCTCTGTCTATGTCATTGATGAAGATACTAAACAGTACTGGTCCCAGTACGGACCCCTGTGGGACGCCACTTGTCACTGACCTCCACCTGGACATTGAGCCATTGACCACTACCCTCTAGATACGACCATCCAACCAATTCCTCACCCACCGGACAGTCCACTCATCAAATCCATATCTCTCCAGTTTAGAGAGAAGGATGTTGTTGGGGACTGTGTCAGAGGCCCTACAGAGGTCCAGACAGATGACATCTGTAGCCCTTCCCATGTCCACTGATGTAGTCACTCCATCGTAGAAGGCCACTAGGTTGGTCAGGCAGGACTTGCCCTTGGTGAAGCCATGCTGGCTGTCTCGAATCACCTCCCTGTCTTCCATGTGCCTTAGCATAGCTTCCAGGAGGATCTGTTCCATGATCTTGCCAGGCACAGAGGTGAGACTGACTGGCCTGTAGTTCCCCGGCTCTTCCTTTTTTCCCTTTTTGAAAACGGGGGTTATGTTTCCCCTTTTCCAGTCAGTGGGAACTTCACCAGACTGACCCAACTTCTCAAATATGATGGATAGTGGCTTAGCAACTTCATCCACCAGTTCCTTCAGGACTCGCGGATGGATCTCATTGGGTCCCATGGACTTGTGCACCTTCAGGCTCCTTTGATGGTCTCGAACCTGATCTTCTCCTACAGTGGGTGGCTTTTTATTCTGCCAGTCCCTGCCTTTGCCTTCTGCGGCTTGGGCAGTGAGGCTTGAGCACTTGCCGGTGAAGACCGAGACAAAAAAGTCATTGAGTACCTCCGCCTTCTCCGTATCCCGGGTAACCAGGTCTCCAGTTTCATTCTGGAGAGGGCCACATTTTCCCTGAAAGCCAAGGCATTTCTCCTTCCTGGTCTGTTAGATGGAGATTCCTGCTGTTCCTGATTACAGATCCTGCCAGTAAAGATGCTGAGCGTGAATTCCAAAGGTGCAAATACACACACACAAAACACGCATATGGCAGGGCACACAGGTCAACACAGAGAGCAGTGCCCTTATATGCATTCATATAAACACTGACAATATTCACACATACATGAACAACACAAACAGCCAGAACCTGCTTCTTGTGTCTAGTTGATCAGGAATGACTTCACTATATACATGCATCCTCCCTCCCTCAGCTCACATGCACAGTGACTTTCACTGGTTTCTCAAATACTGTCATGGACTTCCTACGTAATAACTGGCTCAGATCTGGGGTATTTCCAAATGCTGGTGTCCTTCTACTGCCAAGTAGTCCAGCTCAAAGTTCACATGTACATGCACTCACACACAGAGGCTAGAGATAACATTCACACACAAAAATTAAAAAGGAGACAAAGGCACAAAGCACAGGCAGACAGGCGTACTGAGCATCAGCCTGCTTACACACAACTGGCCTTTTTATCCTCCATTGCTCTTTCCCCCTCTCACCTGGAGTCTTCCCTTTCTCCCTTGTCTCCTCTCAAAAAAACTACTCACCTTTAATTGCTTTTCCCCATTGGTCCCAGTGATGCTGCATCAAAACTGGTAGTACACCATACTCAAATTTGGTGTTTCTGATATGGTTACCTGGGTAATCTCAGCCTTCCCTGGTACTACTGATGCAGTTACCTAGGCAGTGTTTATGTTGCAATACTCTAGTCCCCAAAGGGGTACCCAATACTCACCTCCAATTATCTGTGAATTTTGCACAGTTCTCACATAACTTCCCATAACCATCTGGGAAATCCACTCATTTCTCACAGCACTTTTGCCAGCTTCACACTCTGGTTATTCATGAAATCTAGCAATTTCTCCCATCACATGCAGTAGTTTCTCATGTTTTGTTTAGTTAGGCAAACCTCCAGCCAGGGCTAAGTGATCTGCCTGCATACTTTAGAACTCTTTAACTTGATCTTTGAGGTCCACTGCAAATTACTTCATACTATCATCTTTTCAATTATGTTCATAGAAATCTTAACTAAATAAGAGATGAACATGGTTAATCCAAAGTGACCACAAGGTTAGTCTCATAATGTCTCTTCACCTTAATTTCTGCTATATATTTTGTTACTCTAATAAATACAATTGTTTTCTTTTTGTAGTTTTATCACCCCCATTAAGCACAAAATGAGATAAGAAATAAAGAGTATTATGCTGAAACCAAACCACTAATATTAGATATCCAGACATCCACTAATTTTGGTGAAGTTTGAGTTTCAATTCGATACTCACTGTGCAGTATATATCTCTATACTACTGATTATATGTAGGAGGAAATTCGTCCTCCTGCAAGAATTGTGATAAAAAGTCCTGTCCAATTCCACTTGCAGTTGCAGATGAACTGGTTTGAATCTGTAATGGACAGAAATGCTATACAGTAGCAGGGTAACTGCTTGCAGTCTTATCTTCAAGATGCTAAAGGGGAGAGGGAAAGTGGCATAAGCATAAATGTCTATAAAGAATCTCTTGTACTGTTACCGTCCACAATGATATGTCCTATGTACCTATTACCTTAGGGTCTCTAGGGTTAATGTACAAGTGACTTCAAGCAATCTAGTCAAATCTTGATTCAGATTCATAAAAATTCTAGGAAAATTCAGAAATGGATCCAGAATTTGAAGTGAGGTCCTCTAAATACCATCAATTATTGTCAATTGTATTAGTTGCTCTCGCCATATGGAGACATGTCCACTAAGAACTAAATTAATACCAAAATCTTATTTTCTACACAGATCAATAAGCAGACAGATGATCTTTACTCATTCTAAACTTGTGCTAGATTCAGACCAGTACAAAGGAATTAATGACTTCGTTTCCTATCGTTAATTCCTGAAGCCGTGTAATCACTTAGAACTAGTATGCATAAGGGTAATTGAAAGTCTCTCACATATGATGTTTTTGAGTGTCTCTGTGCTGTAAGCAAAATTTGTTGTCAATTTACTATTTGAACCATATCACAACAAAGTAAAAACCCATCAAGGATTTTAATTATTGTAGGAAGAGGGGGGAAAATCTGTTATCATTCATGCATGCTGCAAGAAGTTCTAAAACACTCAAAACTGCTGCTTCACTTATATTTATGGACATACTAGTCCATTTTCCTTGTCAGTTCTGTTTGCCTGCCTTTGAATAATGTGGGATTCCTGTATTTTGAATTCCAAAGGTGTCAATGCTGTGCACATAGCTGAACAGGTGACACGAGTTGCTTAATTATTGAAAAATATAAATGTAAGAGTAAAAAGAAAGGGAATAACAGCAAGAAAGTCCAAAGGAGATATGAAACAACCAATTTAAAGCAGGCTTGCCATTGGACAAACTCTTTAGATTGTGTTGTTCATTTTTGCTATGGCAATTTTACTGCAATCTGAAAGATCTGAAAGAATAATAATCTGGAAAAACATACTCAGTGGCCACAGGGTAAGAAAGAACTTGAAACAAAGTAATGTAATTACTATGTAAAAGGGTCAATTTTCTTTCACTTAAAAAGCAAATAAAATAAAGCAATTCCTGCTTTATTATTACTTCAACAGTATGTAGTTACTTCTGATTTATATATCGTTGAAAGGGAGCTTTGCATGTAGAAGAAATAAAGCAGTTCACATTAAAGCTAAACATTTGTAAGTATCAGCACAGATTTAAACTTACAAATTTATTCATAGGAAATTCAGCACACTTTTTGCTGAGAAAGTATATAAAATTAATATCCTCTAATCCTGTAATCTACTTTGTATAATACATTATTTTTAGTCATATTATATAGTACATGTTCATTACAAAATTTTTTTCCAAAATTACGATTTGCTTTGTAAGCATAACTCTTTTGCCTCTTCTCCCAGATTGGAAATATGAAGGACCAGAATTGGAGCTGATGCAGTATCTCGTTAGATACTGACTTTTCCAAAACATAGGGCACTTAGATCCAGAGTTTTCAGGCTTTACCCTGTTTTTCAGGCAATTTATTATCATGGATTCTTCCCCAGAAAATGACTGTGTTGATTTACGAAGACTACTCTTGAAACTCATGCTGAGCCATGCTGAACTCTCAGCCATTTTAGAGAATGTTATAGACTTGACACATTTGTTTATGATGGCTTGTTTGTTACAAAATGAGCCAATGATAGGTGGCTAAAGAGGAAGCAGGCAGGAAAGGAAGAAAAACAAACAAACAAAAGCCCCAGCTACATGAACAAACAAACACTGTGTAAAGAAGAAACATTTCAGAGCTAGTTCTTCCTACACAGTTGTTAATGCCGAGAAGAAAGAGACGACAGGGATTCTCAAGCATTAGAGAACAGCAAGGCTGCAGGCTGGTCAGGAGGAGACAGGAAGGGCTTTGAAGGGGTCAGAGATTGCCCAGAGATTGCAAGCTGGGGTAGTCTGAACAAAGCCAGGGAAAGGGGGTAGAGAAGGTAGCAAGAAAAAGGCTCTCTTTCTTCTAGCCACAAGCAAGGGTGAACTAAATCATGAGGTATCTTGAAACGGAAATTTTTGACAAG
This sequence comes from Phoebastria nigripes, assembly GCA_035582835.1. Classification (NCBI taxonomy): domain Eukaryota; kingdom Metazoa; phylum Chordata; class Aves; order Procellariiformes; family Diomedeidae; genus Phoebastria; species Phoebastria nigripes. The sequence goes on from JAYKAV010000116.1 coordinate 37,723, forward strand.
GCAACATTTCAGGAGAAATGAAGATGTAGGCATGAGGATTTCTTACTTTCACCTTCTGCTTTTATGTTTTGGCCCTTAGAAGTTGTATATCAAAGGCTTCCATGATACTCATGGACAGATTTACAGAACCCCACTTCCTATCAGTAGGTTCGCTCCTTTAACCCTTGTGATGGATGCACTCCTCCTGTTTGAACTACCTGAACTTTGGTCCAGGCAGATGCTCAGCAAGTAGGCCTAACCGAAGTTAATCCTATTGTGTGAGGCTATCAGTGAGAACACAGCACCAAAACCAAAAAGCCGGTTTGGCTGAAGACTGGGCTGATAAGTGGCCAAAACTGCATGAACACAGCAGAAAATCTGACTACAAATCAACCACTTTATGCTATAAATATCAGCAGCCATCAGGGCCCGTTGAGCTCTCCCTCCATAGCAGCTGGTGGCGCAGCGGTGATCTCTGAGTAGGGACACCTCTCAAGGTTACCCCTCCAGGCTGAGACATCCCTTACCTGACACCATACATCAATGGGTTGGTAACTGACATTTTTTTGCGTGCATGTAACATTTAAGGTATGTTTAGTAAGCTTACGTGATAATCTTTGTATTCCATACTAACTTTAAGTGTAGTAAATAGTATTGACCGCCAATCCATCTGTACTTTGTAAATATTTTACATACCTAAATTTACTGATTAGAACTCAATAAACTAGCTGCTAGATCAGAGCTGTCTGAGTGATCTCTGACTCTTCTGCGACAACTGTACAAAATTATCACCAAAAGAAAGAACCTGCAATAGTGGGACATATTAGAAGGACTTCCAGAGTGTGATGTAGGGACCATATAAATATGCAAATGTAGTAAAAACCAAATAAAACTACGCATGCACCTTTCACAATTTTTAGAGAGAATGTAAATACATCAAGGGGCCAGACAACTGCTTCCTGCTTTCATAGCCTGGCTATGTCCAATCTACAAGAAAATTACTGTTCTTCTTGGTCATATTTTCATTAACCACAATACACTTTCACCCCAATTTATTATCAAGTCCTGTCTATTTTCTTGTGCAGGTCTTCCAAGTACTCTTAACTTGTTGAATGGCTGGTGCTACATAGCCAGTATGAGAAGGAAAACAGCACAAAGGCTATTATATCAGTATCATAATTTTTCATTTCGAGCTAAAATAATCCAAGAAAAACAATGACTATAATTGCCAGCTACCCCATCCTTTCCTACGCTCACCTATTTACTACTACTTAGAGAATATACACCTGCAAAATTATCAGCATGCATCGATCCCTCAAAAGTAGAGTCCTGCTTCAACCCAAAAGCTCCCTTGGAAACCTTCCTGACTGATTGGCCTCACCAGTACAATAAGCTCTATCCTCTGTCACAGTTAAAAGTCTTACTAGATTTATTTTGCTAGACCTTACAGAGAGCAATATTCGCAGAAGTGTTAGGATGAATATACAGTGATGTCAGAAGGATCAAAGTAGTCTGAATTTCTTTATAGGGACTAATGCTGGAATATAAACTCAAGAACAAGAAGTATAAATTCTTGTTTTTATATAATTTGGATTTCTTTTTAACACATGCTACTTCAGACATTGTAAAATCTACAGAACAAGAAACAGTATAATTTGTCTCCTTTCAGTCACGGAAGCTAAAATGGTACTTGAGAAAGGTTTGACTCAAACGTAAGTACAGAAATTGCACTAGACTTACATGAATGTCTAGCTAGTGTTCCAGGCAGCTCCTTACATTACTGTTGTGGGTTAGCCTTGGGAAGCAGCTGAACTCTCACCCAGCTGCTCACTCCCCCTGAAGCGACAGGGGAAGAAAATAGGACAAACAGGAGAAAGCAAGCTTGTGGGTCGAGATAAAGGCGGGGAGATTGTTTACCAATTAACATCGTGCACAAAACACACTTGACTTGGGGAAATTAACTTAATTTGTTGTCAAGTAAAATAGATTCAGGTAGTGGGAAACAAAAAAAATGACAAACATTAAAACACCTTTCCGCCCTTTCCTAGGCTCAACTTCATTCTTCTACACTCCCGAGTGGTGGTGGGGGTGCAGGCTGTGGTCAGTAAGCAGCGGTTCCTCTCTGCTGCTCCTTCCTTCTCACAGTTTTCTTCTGCTCTGACGTTGGCTCTCCAGTGGCTGCAGCTCCATCAGGAATATCCCTCTCCTCTGGCATAGGGTCCTCCACAGTCTGCAGTGTGGATATCTGCTCCACCATGCAGCACCTCCTCCTCTGACCCTGGTGTCTCAGAAGGGTGCTGTTTCTTTTTTTTCCCCTCCTCCTCTGCCTGTTCAGTATTTTTTCCCCTTTCTTAAATATGCTTTCCCAGAGGCAGCACCATCCTGGCTGCTGGGCTCAGCTGTGCCCTGCGGCGGGTCCATTGGAGCTGTCTGGAACCAGCTGTGTCTGGCACTGGGCAGCCCCTGGTCTCTCCTCCCAGAAGCCACCCCTGCAGCCCCTCACTGCCAGCACCTGGCCACCTGCACCTTACACAATTATGAAGCACAGATACCTTGGAACTACTGGCAGGATCCCTTTCCTGAGTTTTTCCTATGAAATTCTGTTAGCATCCCATAGTAACCTGTATTTCTGACTTGCCTGCAAACAAATGGGAATAAAAGCATGCTGCAGTACAGATTAACTGTTGAAATTGTATAGAGATCAACAAGTAAATTGTCATGGGACCCTGACTTGAAGCCACCTGTGGGAGTTTGGCAGGGTTGTAAGGAACATTCTCCTTGCAAGCACCTTAGCTTTGGAGCAGGCTACCAAAGTACCCCATATTCTCGTTCTGTGATTTAAAGCAACACAAGCCACAATAAACACCATCTCTATATCTGGACGGGTGGGGAGGTCAACAGCTAAAAATTTCAAATTACTAGATGAGTGTGGATATGAAAGAAACAGTTAAACATAGTAAACGCTTCTTGAAACTACAGTTAGAAAGGAAATCTTCACTGCGCTACACTCTAAACAGAGTAATGGAAGTTACCTGTCTTATCTTTTTCATACCCATGAATGTATTTGCTATACCAAAAATTTTGATGCTCTCCAAAAAATATTAAGCTTTGATCAGAGGGAAAAACGCTTGTGCTGAAACAAACAAATGGCTGAGATGGCAGTCATACCAACACTAGACAATTCCTGTCTAAACCAGTTGAACCCATTTGGTGATGAAAAGAATGTTATCACTTTAGTGTACTGAAAGGGAAAATTATGGATATTCAAGTGTGAACAGTGCAAAAGACTATCAAGAGTTGGGGATAGGAGCAAATTTTATCAAGGGCAGAAAAGCATATGGTTATGAAAGTATGGTGTGTTTCCAGCACTGCCTCTTTCCTTCCCCACTCCTCTTCTGACACTTTTTCCAGACTTTCTCACATGAGAGGAAGCTATATCCATTGGCCCGTTCTAATATATAGCATTTTAATCTGATACAAAGCTTGCCAATAATTTTGAACAAATCTATAGCAACCTTTTCCACTGACCTTTTCTAAATCTCTTGAGTATCTGGCATGTCATGTGAGTGTTGTCATGTAAACACATCATGTAAAAAAAAAAAAGGATGAGTCAGGTCTCTGATTATTTAATAGTGTATCATTAGAGATACATATACATCCCCGTGATTATTGCTTAATAAAAGGGATGGCTGTATGTATCTGCAGCTGGATTTGCTTTAAGCTCACATTGTGTGTGTCATCACAGGTGAAGATACCAACAGTTCAGTTCTGAATTAGAGCATTTACCCAATAAGGTTTTCTTTATTCTTTCCCTTTAATGCAGATGGTCACAATTGTTTAAGCTGATGTCTGTTTAGACTGAAACAACCTATAAAATGTATTACTTGTTCTTGACCTTTAATGGATCACTTGGGACTTAAAATTCCCTTATTAAATAGTAACTGTTGCAACGTTTTATGGAAGATCGTACTAAAGAAGTGAAGACAATATATTTTCTCACTGCCAGGATCAAGGAGACTTTCAGTCTATTAAGAAAACCAATGTATTTTTGGAAGATACATGTAGGGAGATTTTTATAGAATCATAGAATCATAGAATAGTTGGGGTTGGAAGGGACCTTTAAAAGTCATCTAGTCGAACCCTCCTGCCGTGGATTTATTTGTGGGTGTGTGGAAATCGAACTAAACAACATTTTTTCTTTCTAGTTAATTTTTCTTTAAAAAAAAGATACATTTAACATATGCAAGAAGTGCATACAGAATGTTACATTTATGCCAAATCAATAATATGCTGAAAAATTCTTGTTTGGCTGGATACAAAAAATGCTAGTAATATTCAAGAGAATGTACATATAAATTTAAAAGTATTTAAATGATCTGATTTTTAACAAACACATTTATCAGAGCTTTTCTGATTTTTAGGAATTGCTTTGATCTCCCTTAGTTGAAGGGGCAAGATGGCTATTTGTGGAGAAGTATGTTAATCCCAGCTCACATGGAAATCCTGCCAAACTCAAAATAAATTGGATATTCCATTGTTGTGTTAGACAATGGCACTTTATATCATTCCTCACTCTTTTAGCCAAAGCCCTCCTGTTAATTTGTTTCGGTGATACAAACTAGCAGTCCCCACTAGCAGTGTTATAAAACATTACCCACAAACTCATTTGTTATGGAATTGGCAGACAGAGGATTCTTTGCAGTTCAATTCTCCTGTTGATTCATTCCATTAGTCATAAATTATTTGATTTGAATGTCAAGATCTAGCAAGACTGTTCTTTTGTCAAGTTGAAATAGTATTACAAAGATTGCTATGCATTATAATTGGGCTAGGAATCAAACATCACCTGTAATTCTTAGCCAAAATCAGACTGGCAGTGTTCCCTTGGTAAACAAAAAGATTTTCAGTTTAGAAAATGATTGCCAGCATTTACAAGAAAGGCACAATAAATGGCACTTGGATCACGCTCAGGAATGCAATTCCAAGAATAACTTTAAGAAAGAATGATTAAAATACATGAACAGGTAAACTTATAAAATAGGACTAAGAAAAAAGCTATGATGGAAAGAACTCTAGTTCTTCAATTGCAACAAAGGTGAAGACTACAGCTGGCTGTGTTAACTTTAAAAATACAAACCCACTCTTATTTCATTATTTTCTAATAGTGATAAACTCAGCGTAGACATGCATTAATTGTTCCACTGCTGGATTATGTTAGGGAGGGGAAAATCTTGCAGTCAGACAGAGACAAGGCTGCTGCAGCTCCATGCCCCCAAGTCCAAGTGGAAGCGAGGCTGAGCATGCATTCCCAGTAGGCACATGCACACACACACACGTACACACATATGCACACACACCCACACACCCACACACCCACACCTGTGGTGGGTTGACTTTCGCTGGCTGCCAGACCCCCATCCAGCTGTTATCTCACTCCTCCTCCTCAATAGCACAGGGGAAGAAAATAAGATGGAAAAAGGTCATGGGTTGAGATAAGGACAGGGAGATCACTGACTGATTACTGTCATGGGCAAAACAGATTCAACTTGGGGAAAATTAATTTAATTTATTGTCAATTTAAAATAGAGTAGGATGGTGAGAAAAAAAGAAAAAAGTAAAAATACCTCTCCCCTCTTCTTTCCAGGCTCAGCTTCACTCCTTACTCTTCTACCCCCTCCCCTGTGTGGCACAGGGGGATGAGGAATGGGGAGTGCGGTCAGTCCATAACACTGTCTCTGCTGCTCCTTCCTCCTCACAATTTTCCCCTGCTCCAGCATGGGGTCCTTCCCATAAGATAAAGTCCTTCACAAACTGCTCCAGTGTGGGTCCCTCCCACAGGCCACTGTTCTTCAAGAACTGCTCCAGCATGGCTTCTCTCCGTGGGGTACAGTCCATCAGGAATGGAATGCTCCAGTGTGGGTCCCCCATGGGCCACAGTTTCTGCCAGAAAACCTGCTCCTGCATGGACTCCTCTGCACAGTCTGCAGCTCCTGCCAAGACCCTGCTCCTGCATGAGTTCTCCGTGGGCTGCAGCTTCCTTCATGGCATGTCCACTTGCTGTGGCATGGGGTCCTTCACCCGCTGCAGTGTGGATATCTGCTCCAGTGTGGTCCTCCATGGGCTGCAGGGAAATACCTGCTCCGCCATGGTCTTCTCCATGGGCTGCAGAGAAATCTCTGCTCTGGCATGTGGAGCACCTCCTTCCCCTCCTTCTCCTCTCACCTTGGTGCTCACAGGGCTGTTTCTCTCACATTTCTTACTCCTCTCTCACACTCTGCTGCACAGATTTTCTTACCCTTTCTTAAACAAGTTTCCTCAGAGGCACCACCATCTTGGCTGAGGAGCTCGGCTTTGCCCTGTGGTGGGTCTGTTGGTGCTGGCTGGAACCAGCTGTGTCTGGCACGGGGCAGCCCCAGCCTCTCCTCACAAAGGCTACCCCTGCAGCCACCCGCTGCCAGCACCTGGGCACGTAAACCCAATGAACACCTAAAGGCCCTTGCTTGAGCTCACAGCTTCAGGGCATAGAAAGACTTTTGAGGCAACCTTACTATATAATGACTTTATAAACATTCATCTCTGTTCTGGTCACCTTGTTCTCCTATTTTTGCAGAACATGCAGCTGAAGACTTTTGGTACCCCATAAGTCAAGATAGTCTTTCCTCATTCAGTCTGTCCCAGTGGGCAGTTACACTGCTCAATAACCTTGCCTCCAGCATACGAAACACTGAAATGTAAAGAAATAGCCAAAAAACCTCCACATGTCAATAAGCCCTGAAGGTTAGCAAACTGAATGTCTTGGTAGGTCCCTTTTTACTGTGCGCTCTCACAGTCTGAGGATGAGGGAAAACTGTACTTTGTAGTTACTAAGAACCTGAATCGTCACCCTAAGTTCCCTGTCCACAACAGCATGTATCATTTCTACTGCATCTGCTTTGGAGACATGGTTTATCATAATGTTGCTTTGGAGACTGCCATGGAAACGGGCCACCCAAATGTGAGTAACAGTAAGTCATTCTTCTGGCTTGGGGTGTGCCACAGAGAACATGTAGGTAGTACCAAAATGAGCAATTCCAGTTTCCAGGTTGTCTCCTCAAAAGTGTTTGAGCAATCTGGTTACTGTTAGTTCAGAGGGTTTGTCCTCAGTGTCAGAGAGCAGTCCAACATGGAGACAAGCTGTGATGTGTTTGGGAATGTGCAATAGTAGTGCAAGTAACATGGTCATACTCACAGTGGTTTATTGTCATAGAATCATAGAATCATTAAGGTTGGAAAAGACCTCTAAGATCATCAGGTCCAACCATCAACCCAACACCACCATGCCCCACTAAACCATGTCCCTAAGCACCTCATCTACATGTCTTTTAAATACTTCCAGGGATGGTGACTCCACCACTTCCCTGGGCAGCCTGGTCCAATGCTTAACCACTCTTTCAGTAAAGAAATTTTTCCTWATGTCCAATCTAAACCTCCCCTGGCRCAACTTRAGGCCATTTCCTCTCGTCCTATCRCTWGTTRCTTGGSARAAGAGACCAACACCCACCTCRCTSCAACCTCCTTTCAGGTAGTTGTAGASARCGATAAGGTCTCCCCTCAGCCTCCTCTTCTCCAGGCTAAACAGTCCCAGTTCCCTCAGCCGCTCCTCGTAAGACTTGCTCTCCAGACCCTTCACCAGCTTCGTTGCCCTCCTCTGGACACGCTCCAGCACCTCACTGTCTTTCTTGTAGTGAGGGGCCCAAAACTGAACACAGTATTCAAGGTGCGGCCTCACCAGTGCCAACTACAGGGGGATGATCACTTCCCTACTCCTGCTGGCCACGCTATTTCTGATACAGGCCAGGATGCCATTGGCCTTCTTGGCCACCTGGGCACACTGCCGGCTCATATTCAGCTGGCTGTCAACCAGCACACCCAGGTCCTTTTCCGACAGGCAGCTTTCCAGCCACTCTTCCCCCAGCCTGTAGCGTTGCATGGGGTTGTTGTGGCTGAAGTGCAGGACCTGGCACTTGGCCTTGTTGAACCTCATACAGTTGGCCTCAGCCCATCGATCCAGCCTGTCCAGGTCCCTCTGCAGAGCCTTCCTACCCTTGAGCAGATCGACACTGCCGGCCAGCTTGGTGTCATCTGCAAACTTACTGAGGGAGCCCTCAATCCCCTCGTCCAGATCGTTGATAAAGATATTGAACAAGACTGGCCCCAAAACTGAGCCCTGGGGGACACCGCTCATGACCAGCCACAAAGTGGACTTCGCTCCATTCACCACAACTCTCTGGGCCCGGCTGCCCAGCCAGTTTTTTACCCAGCGAAGAGTGCACCTGTCTAGGCCATGAGCTGCCAGCTTCTCTAGGAGAATGCTGTGGGAGACAGTGTCAAAGGCTTTACTGAAGTCCAGGTAGACCACATCCACAGCCTTTCCCTCATCCACTAGGCAGGTCACCTGGTCATAGAAKGAGATCAGGTTAGTCAAGCAGGACCTGCCTTTCATGAACCCATGCTGGCTGGGCCTGATCCCCTGGTTGTCCCGCACATGGCTTGCGAGCACCCCCAAGATGAACCGCTCCATAATCTTCCCCGGCACTGAGGTCAGGCTGACAGGCCTGTAGTTCCCCGGGTCCTCCTTTGTGTGACATTCTTTTGTGCTACAGGTGATATCTGTAATTCCATGTTCTTCTGCAATATATTTTATGAAACATCGTCTGCATGTGGAAAGTATTTTTCCCGTAAGGGACATTTGGACTGATTTGTTCTGAAAATTATTTGCTTTTGTTCACCAGTCTGGCAGCCTCTTTGGTTTGATATACAGAGCAGTTTTGAGGGCTTTTACTTTTACTGCAAACCTTCCCACAGGAGTCTTCCACAGAGGCCATGTTGATTGCTGTCCAGTTTTCTTACATGCCCAGCCTTAGAGACCATGTACAATTATACAACCAAGAGAATTCAGAGTCACTGACATTCTTCCATGCTTTTAGCTCTTTTTTTTTCTGCGTCACACAACACACTGGTACAGGGGGGAGATAGCTACTGAGAATTATAGAATCATAGAATCATTGAGGTTGGAAAAGACCCTTAAGATCATTGAGTCCAACCGTCAACTCAACACCACCATGCCCACTAAACCATGTCCCTAAGCGCCTCGTCTACATGTCTTTTAAACACTTCCAGGGATGGTGACTCAACCACTTCCCTGGGCAGCCTGTTCAAACGCTTAACCACTCTTTCGTAAAGAAATTTTTCCTAATGTCCAATCTAAACCTCCCCTGGTGCAACGTGAGGCTGTTTCCTCTCGTCCTATCACTTGTTACTTGGGAAAAGAGACCAACACCCACCTCGCTATAACCTCCTTTCAGGTAGTTGCAGAGAGTGATAAGGTCTCCCCTTAGTCTCCTTTTCCCCAGACTAAACAACACCTGTTCCCTCAGCCGCTCCTCATAGGACTTGTTCTCTAGACCCTTCAGCAGTTTCGTTGCTCTTCTTTGGACACGCTCCAGCATCTCAATGTCTTTCTTGTAGTGAGGGGCCCAAAACTGAACACAGTATTCAAGGTGCGACCTCACCAGTGCCAACTACAGGGGGATGATCACTTCCCTACTCCTGCTGGCTGCACTATTTCTGATACAGGCCAGGATGCCATTGGCCTTCTTGGCCACCTGGGCACACTGCCGGCTCATATTCAGCCAGCTGTCAACCAGCACCCCCAGGTCCTTTTCCACTGGGCAGCTTTCCAGCCACTCTTCCCCCAGCCTGTAGCGTTGCATGGGGTTGTTGTGGCCAAAGTGCAGGACCTGGCACTTGGCCTTGTTGAACCTCATGCWGTTGGCCTCAGCCCATCGATCCAGCCTGTCCAGGTCCCTCTGCAGAGCCTTCCTACCCTTGAGCAGATCGACACTCCCGCCCAACTTGGTGTCATCTGCAAACTTACTGAGGGAGCMCTCAATCCCCTCGTCCAGATCATTGATAAAGATATTGAACAAGACCAGCCCCCAAAACTGAGCCCTGGGCAACACCGCTCGTGACCGGCGACCAACTGGATTTCACTCCATTCACCACAACTCTCTGGGCCCAGCCGTCCAGACAGCTTTTTACCCAGTGAAGAGTACACCTGTCTAGGCCATGAGCCGCCAGCTTCTCTAGGAGAATGCTGTGGGAGACAGTGTCAAAGGCTTTACTGAAGTCCAGGTAGACCACATCCACAGCCTTTCCCTCATCCACTAGGCAGGTCACCTGGTCATAGAATGAGATCAGGTTGGTCAAGCAGGACCTGCCTTTCATGAACCCGTGCTGGCTGGGCCTGATCCCCTGGTTGTCCCGCACATGGCTTGCGAGCRCCCYCAAGATGAACCGCTCCATAATCTTCCCCGGCACTGAGGTCAGGCTGACAGGCCTGTAGTTCCCCGGGTCCTCCTTCCGGCCCTTCTTGTAGATGGGCGTCACATTGGCAAGCCTCCAGTCGTCCGGGACCTCCCCCGTTAACCAGGACTGCTGATAAATGATGGAGAGTGGCTTGGTGAGCTCCTCCACCAGCTCCCTCAGCACTCTCGGGTGGATCCCATCTGGCCCCATAGACTTGTGAGCATCCAGGTGGCGTAGCAGGTCGTTCACTTCTTCCTCCTGGATTATGGGGCGTTTATCCTGCTCGCCGTCCCTGTCTTCCAGCTCAGGGGGCTGAATACCCTGAGGATAACTGGTCTGACTATTAAAGACTGAGGCAAAGAAGGCATTAAGTAGCTCAGCCTTTTCCTCATCCTCGGCGGTAACCTTCCCCCCAGCATCCAATAAAGGATGGAGGTTCTCCTTGGCTCTCTTTTTGTCGTTAATATATTTGTAAAAACATTTTTTGTTGTCTCTGATGACAGCAGCCAGATTGCGTTCTAGCTGGGCTTTTGCCTTTCTGATTTCCTCTCTGCATGACCTAACGAGATCCCTGTACTCTTCTCGAGTTGCCTGCCCCTTCTTCCACAAGTGGTAAACTCTCCTTTTTTTCCTGAGTCGCAGCAAGAGCTCCCGGTTCAGCCAGGCTGGTCGTCTTCCCCGCCAGTTCTTCTTACAGCATATGGGGACAGCCTGCTCCTGCGCCTTTAAGACTTCCTTCTTGAAGAACATCCAGCTTTCCTGGATCCCTTTGCCCTTCAGGACCGCCTCCCAAGGGACTCTCTTGACCAGAAGAGAACAGTCTGCTAGAAGAACAACTCTGTGTCTGGGTTTCATGAAACTCTATTATGCAACATCGTCCCTCAGGCTTCATAATATTAGATCACAGTACTGTTACTGAAAATCTCATTGTTCCTCACTAAGAGAATTTTCAGAGCTTGCTTTCTCCATTGAAATGCAGTAATTTCCACTGTTTTTGTTTAGCACAATCATCCTGATTTGATGAACAGCTGCCAGTTTTACTTCATTTTCTATTCTGCCCTCTGGTTCTGCTGTTTCCCTGTTAATACAGAGTCTTTTTCATTTGTTAGTAGTTGAATCATTTTCTTGCTTTAATTTCTGATTTTCTCAGGTAACGTTCTTTTACCTACAAGTAGTTTTTCCATTATAGTTTATTCACGGCCCAGATTAATAGCACTTCCATGTGGATATCTACTTTTTCATCTAGAACCAATGTAAAATTCATCCCCAAAAATGCTCAGTATTTCAAGTATGCCGGTTCGAATTTAATCCCACACCTTTTCTAGTGTGACATTAATAGACTAAAGATAAAACAAAAAATTAATGTTTGCAAGTGTTAATTACATCTCATGATGCAGTCTAAAACACATCCCAGAATCCGGAGTATCATTTTCTTCCTGCTATATATTCAGGAAAAAATCTAGTCATGTGATTGTTCTCAGAATAACTGATTCAATTACTTATTTATTTTAAAATGTTACTATTTGGAAGATGGAATTTGAAGTTTTGCTTCCCAGAGAAGCTGATGGAAGGCATGCAACAACATACATTTTCTTATGTTCTTTTATTTTGAACTTTGTTTGACTTTTAGATCATATATTAGGCTATATTTTAGGACAGAAAACATGATATAAACACTCAGTTATGTTTCTCTATTTCCAAGCCACTCTGGGAACATGCAATTATCATTGTTGCATAACTAAATTGGGTTAACTGATTACCTAAATACATGCTCTGCAGGAGGACTGCAATGAAGAGGTATAGTAGTTTAGTAACTAGACTTTTATCTGACATGAAGAGCTAGCACAAGGACATGTATGACTTTCTAAAGGAACTGAATCATATTTTTAGTAGAATATTAAAGCTGATAAACGCAAAGATGATCTAACATCTACGTATTTCTATTTACATGTGCTTTTCAAATTCTTTCAATTCCTTGTATTTCACAGAATCACAGAGTAGTTGAGGCTGGCAGGAACCTCTGGAAATCATCTAGTTCAATCCTCTTGCTCAGGTAGTGTCAGCTACAGTAGGTTGTCCTGGGCTGTGTCCAGTAGTGTTTTGAATATATCCAACTATGGAAACTCCACAGTATCTCTGTGCAATCTGTTCCAGTATTCAACCACTTTCACAGTAATAAAAAGTACTGTTCAGATTGCATTTCCTGTATTTCAGTTTGTGCCCATTGCCTCTGATCCTGTCACTGGTCACCACTGAGAAGAGTCTGACTTTGTCTTCTTTACACCCTCCCTTCAGATATTTATAAACATTGATAAGGTCACACCCAAGCTTGTCTTCTCTAGGCTGAACTGTCTCAGCTCTCTGAGCTCTCCTTGTATGACAGTTGCCCCAGTCCCTTCATAATTTTTGGGGCCCTTTTCTGGACTCACCTCCAGTATGTCCATTTCTTTCCTGTACTGGGGGAGCCCAGAACTGGACAGAGCACTCAAGGTGGGTCTCAGCAGTGATAAGCAGAGGTGAAGGATCATCTGCCATGACTTTCTGGTAATGCCGTTCCTTGTGCAGCCCAAGATACCATTGGCTTCTTTGTCGCAAGGACACATTGCTGGCTTATATTCACCTTGTCCACTAGGACGCCCAGAGCTTTCTCTCCAAAGCTGCTTTCCAGCTGATTGGCCACCAGCCTGCACTGGTGCATATGTTTTCCTCTCTTCACTCCATAAAAGTATTTCAGAAACAGGAGTAATAGTGTTATTGCTTCTGTTTTCCCTCTCAGTAATCCCATTCATGAATGAATAACTGCAAAGTGAAAAACTGAGTATTGCTTATCACAATAAGCCAATCAGATTATTGTCAAGAAGACACAGGGCTCATGAAGTTTGCTACATTAGAAAATAAACAGAGAAAATAAACTGAAAACAGAGCCAACTTTGAAATACTTGCCCTGATAATAAAGCGAAAAGTATTGTATCAGTACCAATCAACCTACTCACTGTGCTGTGTTTATTATTCAAAAAGCATGAGCATACAGAAAGTGGTGGGTTAATTATCCCCTTACCTGAGGAAATTAAACAAGTAATAGCTAAAAAGAAACAGATAGATCTGTTGTGCTTTTAAAGAACTAGTGCTGTCTATGCTAGCATCCTCACACGGTAAAAACTAGGTAAACATCTGCCTAAGGATGAAGCTTCAGTGGGTCTTATCATGTATCTGAAGTTAAATCCATGATGAAGCTTGATAAATGGCTTAACACCATACCTGTATTTGTCTTACTGAAGCCACATGTTTGAAATAATCTTTACAGTTAATGCATAACTTCACTAGAACTGTGTGTTAGTGTCTGTGTAGACAGCAGTGGGACCAAATTCTTATGAAGTCTCTTTCTTCTGTTGTACTTTTTGGATGGAGGATCAAGCCACTTTTAACCCCTTGGGAATTAATACATACAAGCCTGTAAATAAATTATAAATATCATGCAACAAATATTTTTATGTTTTACTCTCTGAGTTTTCCCAAATTGTCCTGTACTCAGCTTCATGATATTGAATTGTGGTCCCCAGCTGTGGTTTCTTTAAATTAACATTAATTGGAATAATGGTGTGACTTGAATTGAAAGGCTAGGTACTTTCCTGGGGAATGCTGACTGGTGTCTGTGGTAGTGTTGTAATTATCCTACTGCTAGCATTACAGTTGCTGTTACACAACCCCATGCAATAACTGTTGTGTAACTCCATAAGCGACCCCATGAGCAGGAGTCCTAGGTGCTGTAGTACAGTGGCTCACTTGAGGTTTAGTATATAAGAGTAATGATATAGGTATGGAGGAGACACAAGGATATGAAGAATACAATAGAATATGGTTTGTTATAACAGGGCTCAGTATGGGGCCCAGTTCTGTTTAATATCTTTATCAGTGATCTGGTTAAGGGGATCAAGTGCACCCTCAGTAAGTTTGCAGATGACACCAAACTGGGTGGGAATGTTGATCTCCTTGAGGGTAGAAAGGCTCTACAGAGGGATCTGGACAGGCTGGATTGATGGGCTGAGGTCAACTGTATGAGATTCAACAAGGTTAAGTGCCAAGTCCTTCACTTGGGTCATAACAACCCGATGCAATGCTATAGGTTTGGGGAAGAGTGGCTGGAAAGCTGCCCAGTGGAAAAGGACCTGGGGGTGCTGGTTGACAGCTGGCTGAATATGAGCCAGCAGTGTGCCCAGGTGGCCAAGAAGGCCAATGGCATCCTGGCCTGTATCAGAAATAGTGCAGCCAGCAGGAGTAGGGAAGTGATCATCCCCCTGTAGTTGGCACTGGTGAGGTCGCACCTTGAATACTGTGTTCAGTTTTGGGCCCCTCACTACAAGAAAGACATTGAGATGCTGGAGCGTGTCCAAAGAAGAGCAACGAAACTGCTGAAGGGTCTAGAGAACAAGTCCTATGAGGAGCGGCTGAGGGAACAGGTGTTGTTTAGTCTGGGGAAAAGGAGACTAAGGGGAGACCTTATCACTCTCTGCAACTACCTGAAAGGAGGTTATAGCGAGGTGGGTGTTGGTCTCTTTTCCCAAGTAACAAGTGATAGGACGAGAGGAAACAGCCTCACGTTGCACCAGGGGAGGTTTAGATTGGATATTAGGAAAAATTTCTTCACGGAAAGGGTTATCAAGCACTGGACCAGGCTGCCCAGGGAAGTGGTTGAGTCACCATCCCTGGAAGTGTTTAAAAGTTGTGTAGATGTGTTGCTTAGGGACATGGTTTAGTGGTAGACTTGGCAGTGTTAGGTTTATGGTTGGACTCAATGATCTTAAGGGTCTTTTCCAACCTAAATGATTCTATGATTCTACGATTCTATAACAGCAGTCTTAGCACTCTGGCTGCCAAATCTTTATTCGTTTTCTTTTTTTTTTTTTTTTTTTGAAAGCATCAGAGTGTATGAGAACTCTCAGGATAAAGAATTGACCTTGCCTATAGTTATGAGGAACTCTGCCAAGAATACAGGACAGTTTAGAAGAAAACATTCGTGCTAATGTAACATGGAAGAAAGATTTATATTAAGTAACAAACTGTGCAGCAGATCAGATCTGTGGATTATAGGGTTTGAACTGAATGAATTTATAAGTTTTAGATGTAAATTGAGCATGAAGACTTAGAGACTGGTTTTAAGTTTCCTAATCTACAAAGTGCTCATTTTGGAGAGCAGTTTATGCACTGATTAAGCTGAACAGACATCGCTTGAAATGAGCCAAACATTAAACTTTCATACTGAAAGAGATATGCCAGGGACTTGAAAATTGTATGATAGGACTGTTCTGGGGCTCACTAAGTTTCCAAGAACTCAGTCCTTTGACTGAATTAATAATTTCACCAAGAGTTACCCAGAAGAATAACGTGATGTGAATGCTGACCTATATTTTCCTGCACAAAGCAGTATAGTTGTAAGTCAAAATACTCACAAATGCTATTACTAACTGGGATTTTAAATCACAGTATATATTTGGATCCTCCAGCATATTATCTGTACAAAGTATGGGTTCTTTTCATACATTAGCTAACAAGTGTTAGTCATAGAATCTTCCTGTAAGTAAAAAAAAAAAGTATGCCCAATTCTCTGAAAACTTCTATTTTCTTAAACGGTTTTGTTGTACTGTCTAATCGCAACTTCTAAAACACACCTGAGAATAAGTGGGCAAAACCATAATGCCACTGAAGTCAGGGGCACAACTCTTACAGTGAGGCAAGAATTAAGATTTTCTGAAACCACTCATGATTCAGGTTTCTTTTTCTTCAAACTTCATCCCTTAATTATGATGCATAACTTAGTACAAATAATAAACCTAGAAATCAGAATTTTTGATTTAAATTTTCCTGTTAGAAAATGACAGTTTACCTTCTCCAAAAGTTTTTCTTCAAATTAATAAGTTTTGATTCATCTCAGTGACATCGTGATCATAAATAGATCCCCACCCTAGCTATGTGATTCAGAACACAGACTTGAGTATGACCATCCTAACCAAACCAGCAGTCTGTTTTTTTTTCTTACTTGGTTCCTACTGAAACTGGTCAGCTCTGTAGAATATTAGACATTTCAGGATTGACAGAGACAGAATAACAGTGGTTTAAGGTTGCAGTTCTTTCATGAGGTGAGATCTAAGCTCAAGTCCTGGTCTTGATTCAGTGCAGGAAACTGTGGATACCAGTTTTCTCATTTCCCCTGAATCCTGACTGAATATGCTAATCAGAACTAAGAGCTACAGTGGAAGAGCAGACAGGCTGTCCTTAGAGAAAAATTTCATAAGGTCTCAAGTGTCAGGTATCAAACCCATCTGTACACAAATCAGACATTTTTGGAAATCACAAAAATTCACACAGGACTGGGAAACTATTTTTACCCAATTAAAAATGCAAGATTCAATTTTGTGGGAAAAATATACATGGAATAGCTGCATGTAACTGAGGGGAAAAGTCTACTCTTTACATTGCAGTAAAAATTTAAGGTATTGGGTGCACAAATTCTGTGTAATTGTAAGCTTGGAGAGATATGAAGTGTGTTGTGAAATGGACTCATCTGTCAGCCCTATGATTCTCACCAAGTTATATGAATTGGAGACTACTAGTACTTCAAATTGTTATTTCATTATTTTTATTATTTAAATTATAGGAAATGCCTTTAAAAACATTAACTGGAACTCAATGATCTATTTTCTTTGACAGAAATAATAGCGATGGTGAATATTTCATACAGAGCCTGTGTATGCTATAGAAACCCAGCAAAAGAGAAGAATAAATAAGAAAAACCCCCCAGAATTGGTAACATATTTTGGCTGTGATATACAGATTTGTCACAACAAGATTCCTATACACATGCAAAGATTGAGGTTCAAATGACAAGGATTTGATTAGGTGTAATTCATACCCTGGTGCACATGATGATATTTTCTGGCTGAAAATATGCGACTATTATTTAGAAATAAAATGACACCATGATGTTACAAAATTACCTCTGTAAAAAGGAGAACAGATGACTACTAGA
The DNA here is from genome assembly GCA_035582835.1 of Phoebastria nigripes. Lineage (NCBI taxonomy): Eukaryota > Metazoa > Chordata > Aves > Procellariiformes > Diomedeidae > Phoebastria > Phoebastria nigripes. Next base: position 55,073 of record JAYKAV010000116.1, read on the forward strand.
TGTGCTACACTCCTTTTATTTTTTTAAAGTTTCAAAAGCTCTGCTGTTAATTTACAAGATACAGCAGAAGCATTAAATCATATGGCACTCTAAATAATTTCTAAAGACATTATCTGGCCTGTTTTAAATCTGACTAGAATTTGGCCAACAGAAAAAAATGGCTCTATTATGGTGAACATATAACTACAGGATCTCTTGTAGAAAGTATACCAGGCAAAAATAAGTTAATCTTGAAACCAAATGAAAAGGAAACAAAAGGAATTTTGACATTGACTTTAATGAAGTTCAGATTTCACCCTGGAAACATTATAGCTTGATCATGTTTTTTTCCATCTTTTGGATGGAAAAAAATCTCTGATTTCCTTCCCGTGTTTTTTCCCTTTTTTGTAGCTATTCAGCTGCAAGAATCCTCATGTTTTGCTACCTCATTTTTTGCATTTGGACAGCTAATTGTTTGGAATCAGTTAATTCCCAGAATTTCTGGCAACTTTCCAAATCACAGTTTCATACAGGCAACTTGCATCACGTATTGAAGATACAAACCTCCTTTAACATAAAAAATAAAGGACTGTAATATTCAGATTCCCTCAGGAATGATACTGTTCCTCCTTCAGATGATGGAGTTTTACCAGTGACTTTAATGAGAAGAAGGCCATTTTGAGACCTTTTGAGTATTCCAACAAAAAGTATGAAATTTCTCATGACTAGAGCTAAAAAAAGTTCTGCTACTATTTACTCGTTGTGCTGGTTTTGGCTGGGATAGAGTTAATTTTCTTCATAGAAGCTAGTATGAGGCTATGTTTTGGATTTGTGCTGAAAACAGTGTTGATGATACAGGGATGTTTTTGTTATTGCTGAGAAGTGCTTACATGGAGTCAAGGCCTTTTCTGCTTCTCACCCCACCCCACTAGCGAGTAGGCTGCGGTGCACAAGAAGTTGGGAGGGGACACCGCTGGAACAGCTGACCCCAACTGACCAAAGGGATATTCCATACCATATGACGTCATGCTCAGCATATAAAGCTGGGGGAAGAATGAGGGAGGGAACATTCAGAGTGATGGCATTTGTCTTCCCAAGTAATCGTTATGCATGATGGAGCCCTGCTTTCCTGGAGATGGCTGAACACCTGCCTGCCAATGGGAAGTAGTGAATTAATGCCTTATTTTGCTTTGCTTGTGTGCACAGCTTTTGCTTTCCCTATTAAACTGTCTTTATCTCAACCCACGAGTTTTCTCACTTTTACCCTTCCAATTCTCTCCCCCATCCCATCGCAGGGGATGAGCGAGTGGCTGTGTGGTGCTTAGCTGCCAGCTGGGGTTAAACTACGACAGTCCTTTTTGGCGCCCAACGTGGTGCTCGAATGGTTTGAGATAACAACAGGTTTGACTGGAATGTGCTAGATCAAATTTATAGCTGTTATTGCTGTTTAGCTATTAATCGGCAGGCTCCTGTGCTTACCATGGGGCTTGCTTGCCTTACTGTATATTAGAGTCTAGTGCTCGTTAGTGGCTGCTTTATGCTTTTGCTGATTGCTGTACTGCTGTACTGCTGTATTGCTTATCATCTTACTCTGCTGTACCTGGGAACATTTTGATAACAGCAATGGTGGTGTGCCTGGGCTGGCAGATGGCCAGGGCATCACTGCTGCTTCTGTGCTGCTGTACTGGACAGGTTGGAACTCCAGTATGAACTTGAGTCGATAGGACTGTGACCTGTGGATGAGTCCATGCAGGAGCAGGACACCCTGAAGCGTCTGTGGCTGTGGGTAAGTTCACACCAGAACAGGTACACCTTGAAGCATCTGTGGCTGTGGATAAGGCCACGCCGGAGCAGGTATACCTCTGAAGGCATTGTGGCCCATGGAGGAGGACACGCTGGAACAGGTGGACCTAAAAGCAACTGTGGATAAGTCTATGCTGCAGCAGGTATACCCCTGGAGAGACTGTGGCTCATAGATAGGGCTCTACTTGGAGCAGGTACAACCCTAAGGAACTGCAGTCTGTGGATAAGTCCAAGCTGGAGCAGGGGCAAGGGGAGGAGTTCATTGCAATRTTAAACCCTATGGTCTGGTCCAAAGGGACCAGGGGTGGAGATTGTAATGGAAATACCTTTAAATTGTTGTAACCTGGGACCTGAGTTGCATGTTATGGGAATTACTATAGCTGGAACCCCTTGTTGCTAGCCAGCCTAGGAGCAAGGGGAGGAGTTCATTGCAATGTTAAAGCCTATGGTCTGGTCCAAAGGGACCAAGGGTGGAGATTGTAATGGATATACCTTTGAATTGTTGTAACCCATAATTTGAGTTGCATGTTATCGGAATTACTGTAGCAGGAACCACCTGAACCAACGGAGGACAAGCCTTACAAGAAGCAGTGCAAGTGCAGCAGTGACCCGACCTGAGCTGGCTTTGGTCCCCAATAACTCCACACAACACCCCACCTCTCCTGTCCTGAGTGACCAACATAAGGGATGGAGCCCAAAGTCATGGACTAAATGGACTCAACGGACATTTTGTGGACATCTGTGGACATTTTACAGACATGTTACAGGGGTGGTCCGTAGAGTAAGGGAATGATACCTGTGTATTATATAAAAGAATGGGAAGCGGGGTGGTGGTTAATGAGGGTATATTGGACAGTGTGGGACCTGAGCATGACGTAAATGGTATGGAATAAGGAGTGGAGAATGTGCTAGTTTTGGCTGGGATACAGTTAATTTTCTTCATAGTAGCTTGTATGGGACTATGTTTTGGATTTGTGCTGAAAACAGTGTTGATAATAAGGGATGTTTTCGTTATTGCTGAGAGTCAAGACCTTTTCTGCTTCTCACACTACACCACCAGCAAGTAGGCTGCGGTGCACAAGAAGTTGGGAGGGGACACAGCTGGAACAGCTGACCCCAACTGACCAAAGGGATATTCCATACCATATGACATCATGCTCAGCATATAAAGCTGGGGGAAGAAGAAGGAAGGGGGAACGTTTGGAGTGATGGCATTTGTCTTCCCAAGTAATCATTATGCATGATGGAGCCCTGCTTTCCTGGAGATGGCTGAACACCTGCCTGCCAATGGGAAGTAGTGACTTAATTCCTTATTTTGCTTTGCTTGTGTGCACAGCATTTGCTTTCCCTATTAAATTGTCTTTATCTCAACCCACGAGTTTTCTCACATTTACTCTTCCGATTCTCTCCCCCATCCCACTGGGGAGGAGTGAGCGAGTGGCTGTGTGGTGCTTAGTTGCTGGCTGGGGTTAAACCGTGACACTCATTCAAGTTTATTATTATGATAAAGAACTTGCCACCTTTATACTACGTTGTAAAAAAAATATTTTGCATGTATAGAAGTAATACAGTATAAAACAAAGGAAAACATTGAAAGTTATTCCTATTCTGTTTTCATGAACAAATTATATGATTATAGGGATTCTGAATCATACCCACATTAGTTCACCTATAAAATCGTACTTCATACGTACCCAGAATATATTTATCTTAGATGACAGAACTTTATTAATATTTTTTTCTGCAGTGAAGACTTCAATTTGTGATGAAAAGTGTAATGATGTCATGCAACAAATACCCTATGTTCGAATAGCTTCCACTCTAGGCAACCATATTATATCCATCCACACTAATCTATCTATGTCGTGTACTGGTCAAAGTGTACTCAACAAAGAAAATACCAGAAATTAGAAAAAACCTTACCCATCAATCTATTTTCCTCAAAAATCTTCATTTCAACAACCTTAGAGACAGAAGAATGGATCTTTCAGTGTGCAGCATCTACTGAACTAAAAGAAAGTGACATTTTTTCATTTCCATAAATGTGAAGGGAAAATATGTCTGTTCTGCAGCTGCCTGTCATTCTATATCTTTCTTGTCAGGTGATAGACTAATATTACTCCTACCAATGTATTCATCTATTCTTTCAACTCTTCAGTGTTTATCTGATGTCAGGATGATACAGACTGAACAGGTTATTTACACTGCAAATACAAAATATTCAAATGTTAAATCTTCTACCTGCATGTAATGAGATTAGATTGGGCAACAAATGGGTTCATGAAAATTTGGAAAATATTTTAATGAATGAATTCTAATAATTGTTCATAAATTTTTTGCCACCAATACTCCTCTGTTAATATCTGACATCTGATGTTCACAATTTGAGCTGTGTCCTTATTCATCTATTTCATATAAGGTTGGTTCACTTTATTATCAGCTGAATTTCACTTAGTTCATTTTCAATTTCTTTAGGAACTGGTGTGTGTGTGTCTGTGTGTTAACAAGTCCCATTTATTTGCTGCAGGTATAAACTAGGGATGAAACTTTACAGGAAGTGAAATTTTAACTAGATTTCTATTAATAAAAGAAATATAACATAGTGTGTGCATATACATCTACTTTTATTGCATTCTGAATTCTTCGCATCCTCTGATCAAAGGTAGTTGCAGTCTAATATGCATGCCATGAATTGTTCAGTTGATCATCTGTGACTTGTGAGGCATCAACATCTTCTGTGCCAGCTGAATATAATAAAGTATGTAAGGAGATAAAGAGCCTTCTTCACATATTTCCTCCCTTGTAAATCTACAGGAATACATTATAGTGCTGCCAGTATGTCACTAATACTAGTTACTGCACTTTGAAAATTTCCACATGGAAAATTTGAAAGGTGTCTTATGTCGGGTCATGTTAAAAATCTAGAAGTTCTGTTACTCTTCCTCCACAACTCGGAAAGCCTCAACCTGATAGAAGAGAGTGAAAAGCTGGAACAAACAAAATTTGAGTATACAGAAATATTCATCCCCTGTTTTGCAAAGTGACCTGGAGAGAAAGGCTGGTATGCTCTGTGGCTACCAGGTGAGGACATAAAGATTCTGTACTTAGGGAGTTTCCACTGCTTGAAGAATGAGTACAGTATGTTGGAGATACAGTGTTCTGGGATTTGATTTTCTCATCAGTAGTCTCCGTAATTCCTCATTTTAACCAACTAAGTGGAAGTGGTATTGGGTGGAAGAGAGATGGGAATTCAGAAGACGTGCATCACATATTAGGCGAATGTTCTTCATTTGGCCATCTATGAAATGCTTGGAAAATATTCGAAAAAATTATCAGCAGTGAAGTTAAATATTTCATCTGGAAATAAACACTGTCCAAAAAGCAGTGGTGAAAATCCAGTTCTGGCAGAACTGCTAAGGGTCTGTTTCATGTTGCTAGTATCAATTTGTTTCATAGTTTCCACCTATTACACTAACCACCATCCTCTTTAATGAGTCTTGTAAAATGGGAAAATAGCCAGACTTTCTTTGTTCAATGTTACGGCAATCAAATAGTGTGTCAAGGAAGCTCCCAGTGAAATTGGACTCCCCATAAGCTAGCTGAAATTGATATTCACTTTCTCAATAAACCAGATATTGCCTGAATATTTTAGTGTTATGTGGTATTAACTGCAAAATGAATGTAGTGGATAGCATGGTCAAAAAGCCTTTTGTAACAGAGATAACTTGAAATAAGGATTTTTTATCATATTTAAATATGTTCTTACTATTGCATTCATCATTTCTGCATGCAGCTGTTTATTACCGCTATATAAAGAATATGCAGATGAACAGAGAAAATTACGTATTCAGCAGGTCATCTCCCCGTGCAAATTTACCCTTTTTAAAGAGTACGATCACAGTAATTTCTAGTGCAAATTAAATGCACAGTTTAATTATTCATCTTTTCACTGTTCATGAAAGATCAGGTCCAGAAGACAGTCCTTTATTGCTGATAAATGTCTGCTAGGTTTGTCTTGCTCTGCTGGTTTTGGCTGGGATAGAGTTAAATTTCTTCATAGTAGCTTGTATGGTGCTGTGTTTTGGACTTGTGGTGAAGACAGTGTTGATAACACAACACTGCAGTAGTGTACTGCTGAGCAGTGCTTACACAGAGTCAAGGCCTTTTCTGCTTCTCACACTGCCCTACCAGCGAGTAGGCTGGGGTGCACAAGAAGTTGGGAGGGGACACAGCTGGGACAGCTGATCCCAAGTGACCAAAGGGATATGCCAGACCATACGATGTCATGATTAGCAATAAAAGCTGGGGGAAGAATGAGGAAGGGGGACACGTTCGGAGTTATGGCATTTGTCTTCCCATGTAACTGTTACGTGTAATGGAGCCCTGCTTTCCTGGAGATGGCTGGACACCTGCCTACCGATGGGAAGCAGTGAACGAATTCCTTATTTTGCTTTGCTTGTGTGCACGGCTTTTGCTTTTCCTATTAAACTGTCTTTATCTCAACTCATGAGTTTTCTCACTTTTACCCTTCTGGCCCTCTCCTCCATCCCACCATGGGGGAGTGAGTGAGTGTGTGTAGTGCTTAGCTGCCCACCAGGGTTAAACCACGACACTTGTTTATGAGCTGACTACATAGTTTCCACTCACTTAAAAGTGGTTAAACTCAGGCTCTAAAAAATGTGCTCAATTACAGCTCTCCTATACAATAATTCTGTGAGGAGAACCCTACTCCAGCATATTTCTGGGCATAAGTCACCTACATTTCTTGTCCCAGATGCTATTAAATTTACTGGTATTTGATTGAAATATAAAGCCCCTTTCAGTAATGCAACGCTTTACTCTAATTTTAAGAAGTCTGAAATTCAGAATGAAATTTTCAGAACAGAACTGTCTTCAGCCATGTCTGCCTGTCACTTTGAAGAATATTTCAATTTCACTTTATTGCTGAGTATATCAATATACCAGATCATTGTCATTCTCTTAGTGCAATCAGAATATGATAAATAAATGTGTTCCATTTAGCTCTGCTACAGTTTGATTTACTCTAACAAAAGTGGCAAAAAATGTACTCTCTCTCATTTTAAATTGAGCAACAGTAGCTGTGCAGGATTAGTATGGCAGGAAAGATTCCAAACAAGGATTCTTTTAATGCCATATGTTGGGGAGGCCTGAAATGAAATACAGATTGAGAAACAAGTCCAGGACATCATATTCCTTTGAACATTAAAACCAATTGTTAAAACAAAAAAAAAAAAAAAAAAAGCCTTTTATCATATGATATCAAATCTGATTGCAAAATGAAAACCCAAACAGTCTCCACTACATTTCAAAGACTTTTATATTGCTATCCTTCCATAACTAATGCTCACTTAGAAAATAGAGCTGTGTTTTAATTGTCAGGATCGTGTGTCATGTGGGAATGGAGAGACCTTATTATATGCAACAGAAAGACAGAAATATTTAACCTTGTCAGGAGATTGGCTTGGAATTCAAGGAGTGGGGGAGTGACCTTTGATTGCTCCTTGCATTACGTGGAACAGAATTGCTAGAGCTATGTGGATATGACTGAACGTGAAGTGAATTTAAGCCTGGTTCTTTTATAAAAACTTATGAGGATATGTATAGAAGACAATATAGCTTCTGAAGGCTTTTTTTTTTTTTCTTTTCTGTATATTGAAATATTCTATAAATTCATCCTCAGCAGGTGCACATTTACAGTAGATAGTAAATAACCTGGTTATTAATTCCATACAAGAAAATTGTTACTGTTTTACTTTCTAGAAATGGCAAAAAAGGAGAAAAATATAGGTGAAATTTGCAGTTTCCTTATAAAATGTGTGATGGTCTTAGCTTATTCTTCTGCAAACTGAAAGTTTTGCAGAAAAGTGCCTAGATGGGTCTTGTTACAACTTGCCTTTCAACAAACTTTAACCTGTACTTAAGCAGGAGTGAGGGCTGTAATCAGAATACTGCACTTAGGTATTATATTACACTGAGATAATACAAGTTTTACCATACTGTCTTTCACTTTCAATAAGCTTTCTACCTTTGGTCTCCCAGACCTTGCTCCCTTTCTCCTACTTATCCTCCTGCATTAGTTCTTGAATTTACCTAAGGAAAGACTATCTAAAGACTTATTTTTAAGGATACTACTTTTAATGAGGTACAGATTATCTGATATAGACCATACAGATGAAAAAAGGAGAAATATAGCAACTAAGTGAACATTGGTTGCTGCTTCAGATTTTTAATAAATACATTAACTAACATTAATGTTTTAATATATTAAAAATGTTTTAATACATTAACAGTAATTTTTTTTAGACACTGCAATTTAGCCATAAACTATTGGTTTAGCCAATCATATTACTTTCAAAATCAGTCTCATTGTTAAAGCTAACACAGACTTCTTATCACCTGATATAATCAAATGATTGGAAATAAGAAGCCCAAAGAAATATTTCCAGAACAGTTCAAAAGGCTGTTCTTAAAAATGTGTTTTTATATTTTTCTGAGAAAATCCACTGAATACTTTATTGAACAGTAATAAACTTCACCATATGGTTAACTCTGGTGAAGTGCTTTGTTGCATCAAGACAAACACTTATGTGGCCCAGTTTTACCTACTAGATACCATCAGATAAGAATTTCACCCATGACTCAAGAATATCCTTTAACTTTAACTCATCTTTTAAAACTCAATTTAGCTGTGTTTTAGCTTGTATGGTTTCAAAATTGATGTATATGCCTAGCGAGTTTGATAAGTGTATTTTTATAAATTGAGGTGTAAATAATGAATAAACATTCCATTGTATGGTTTCTTTTTTTTTTTTCTTCAGTCAGTTCGAATTTAGTGGCTTACACCAGTAAAATCACACTGCTGAGAAAAACATGGAATATTTTCTTTTTTAAATTATGAAAGTAGATATTTCACTGCAGCAACTTCTTTGAAAAATAAAACTAAATTTCTTCAGTGGTCTACACTCAGCTCATCTTTTGTGGCTGTAAGTGTTCCCTTATATGCCAATTCCTGATGAGCTCATTAGCAGAATTAGCTTCTAATTATATGTATATTCCTATTACTGCATAAACATACTTGTTCACTATTATTTTTCCTGTCATCAGTACGACAACATTGATTTCCACAATATTATTGACTTTTTTTAGTGCTGTGTTCACTGCAGATCCAGCTTAAAGATTCTGCCCTTTCTGATTTTCAGCTGTTCTTTCGTCTTCTCTTCCCATCTGATTTTCCTCCCCACACCTACTGTAATTTCGGTTGTCTAAGCATCCACACTTAAAAGAATAAACAACAGAAAATGAAACCTCGTTTTGGAGGTTTTAAAACACCTGATTATTTAACAGACACAATTTAGAACACAGTCACATAAAGAATAGAATTGGCAAAACTAGGAAGTTGATTGCCTTTAATCTGTGAGGAATGAGAGTGGCTGCAACAAACTCCCCTTGTTTGGATCTGCAAGTTACTGAACAGAAAGGTAGAATATTTCAAGTACAGATAGCTTGCCACACTGGTTTTGTGTGAATCTGAGATCAATGAAGAATGGTGTTTATTCCTGCAAATAGTAATAACTGACCTTGCTTCTTTCTCCTCTTTGCAAAGTGTACCAGATAGGACTAACTCAATGAAATCCTGAGTGGAATAGAGAAGGTAAATTGGAAAACTGTTGTTCAATTCCTCCTACAAAATCAGATGTAGAGACATTGTTAACAGGTGGCAGATTGGACCAAAAGAAAGGAACAGTTACTCACACAATGTGGAGTTTGGCTGCAAATTTTTTTGATATGATAAGTTGTATTGTTTAGGCTTATACGAGTTCAGAAAGAATCTTGTCAAATTAATTGAAAAAAAGTCTCTAAAAGCTATTGCATACCAAGATATTATCTGGTTCATGAAGTCCCTAAATTGCAGACTGGTGGAAGTTGGGAAAGTTTACTGAAGTATTACTATTACTATATGCTCACTCTATTCCTGTATTCTTACCAATGGATGCCATCCTGGATACTATTAGGGAGAAAATATAGGGCTAGGTAGACCCTTTGTCTGGTTTTGTTTTCATGTATGTAACGGTTTTGCCTCCTGCTTTTCTTATCAATATTATTGCCTCAGTCACTCTAAATAACTTTACTAAGCAGTGGTAAGTCCTATTCCTCTTCTCTGTAATGATCTCAGCATCCTCTGTTGCATGCAAACCTAGTGACTTAGCAACAAACCAAATTGTAGACATTGTTCCAAGTATAATAAGAACTTCACATATTCACAGACCCTGGATTTAAAAACCAACAAAATTGATTTCTATAGTTTGAGTACAGAGGCTGTGAATGTTCCATGAAGAATAAAGGGCACTAGAAATAATGCCTATCATTCTTGTATTTTGAGTATGCAATCACTGTTTATCTGTTTATTAGGTGCCTGTGACAGGCAAGTGCAAGTGGTGCTGGTATCCATCTGTTCCACTGTTTGTTTCTTTATGTTTAGAAGTATTTGTTTAGAGACACCATTGTGCTTTTGAAAAAAGTTCAGGAGAAAACACAAGAGTATCTGTAGTAAAATAATTGAATTGCATTGACCATTATTTTTCTTATTGCATGGATCTTTGGGTCATGAAATCACCAAACAAATAAGCATTCATTAACTGCTCAGTATCTCTAATATAAACAATTATGTTACAAAAATTATAACACACTTAACGTTTAGATCTAGAGTAGTTATGAACAATTGAACCATGACCACTGATTTAAACAGGACAAACTCAACATCAGTGAAGTTTGTAACAAGCTGCCATTGACTTCAGCGAAGAAAGGATTTCAGTCAGAGACCTGAGGTACTGTAACATGCTTTTCTTATGGGCTGTCTGCTGTTCAAATTGTAATGCAATATTAACTTTTAATAACAATATAACTATGGAAATCAATATGCTGATATGTTTGACAAAAGTAATTTATCTAGTAAGAAGAAATTATAACTTGACACATTAACCTATGTGGTTGAGACATTCAGAGAAAATTAATATAATTTGTATTCACACTTCCAACTCTAATACATAACATTTTGTAATAGTTATCTCACAAAATAAAATTCAGTTGGGAAAATTACATCAGAATGCTTTACATTCACGTTTTCAATGACTTTTGTATGTTTACATCAGAATAATTCTATGTCTACATATTCTTGTACAAATGTTTTTTATCTGCCTTTGGACTGAAATATGTGTATATGTTGCTTATGTCAACAGTATGCTGTAATCCATCACAAAGACCAGGAGTTCTTTAAATAGAAAAGTTATGAAAGGGAAATAATGAAACAAAAAAACAGACAAAAAACCACCAAACTGTTGGTGGTGTTCAGGTTCTGTTTAGCTTAATTGTAATTCATGTCAAGATACCAGCTTTCTCAGTTGGGCAAATTAGAGATTTTACTCAATTTGGCCTACTAGGTACAGAGCCCAGTACTGCATCAAGAGACTTGCACTGTAGTCCCAGATGTGCCTTTCTATATTTACTTAATTTGCTTAATTTCTTTCTGCTCTGTTTTTGCATTCATCTTTTGTCTGTCTTATCTACTTCAGAAACAAACCCTTCAGATCATAGTGGATCACTTAGCATGTGACTGTACACTGTAGCCAATCAGGATTTGAATTTATATAGAACACAAATGCTGAATAGTAAGAATGGAAATTGTGTGTTCTAAATGCCATTTATTCTTTTCAGCTTACTCTGGTATTGCCTACTGACTTTCACTGAATAATAATGGGTACACACAGTGGCTTGCTACTTCTTTCCCAAAAAAAGCATTTGGTGACAGAAAGGAGTTTAAAAAGCTTGAGAAAAACTGCGTCTGGAGATATTGTTTATGTAGCAAGAGTAGTAGCCACAGGTACTTTTCCATTCTTGCTTAGCCAGAAATGGTTCCACCTCTTACAGAGATATCTCCTTCATAGTATTACTTCGTGGGAATCAAAATAAATATTGTTTGTGTACATTGAGAACAGTGTCCATTGTAACTGTACATTGTGTACAGTGTCGATTTGCCTCAGGTTGGGGCTGTGTTTATTTCTTGGCTAGTGTTTCTCGTGACATGCAACCTGACTTCTCCTCTGAAACATTGCAAATTACCCAAATCTATCTGCTGAGCTCAGTTCTGCAGGAAACTTCCATGATAAAAGAAACAAATATTGCATGAGAAACTGAATCCAGTGGTTAACAATCCTCTTAGATATCTTCATTTATTTATATCTCAGCCTGCCCACCTTGGCCATACAGATTTCATGTAGAAATAAACTGGACATGGCAAGGTAAGTCAGAACGAGTCCTGCGTGGAGCATGCTTTGACACCTGCTGAGCTTCAGATAGCCATTGTCAACGAGCCATAATGCCAAGAACCTGTCTAAGCTATTGTGTCCCACCAGACAACAGTGCTGCTATTGATCATGTTGGATAAGCCACTGAGCAAATGCTGGGTTTTTACCAGTGATTTAATTTTCAGGAAAGGTGATTCCTCCTAAATTAAAACTTTAGCAACCCGAAGGAAATAACACCTCCTAGTTGAAGCAAAGCTTATGTTGGTTGTGTTGTCTTCTAACCATTGAAATACTTTCATTTTCATTTGTTTTGTTTCACTTCCATTAAAAAAAAATGGAAAAACATACTTTTCTGCTCAGAAGCTCTGTTTTCACCAATACTTATTTCACTGAAAAATGAATTGTGAACCAAAAATTTATGCCAACTCCTCTGCAATCAAAAATAGAGAGTGGAACTTGGAGGAAGACTTAGTGATGAATAGGGTTGGTGTTCACTCTAGGTTTGGAAATGTAACCATTGTGAAGATCTGGAATTATGTATTGCACAAATAAACATCTTGTGGTGTAAAACAAGCATAAGATAAATTTGTTCTCAAAAAACTCTAAGAATATGCTATTTATTCTTAAGAATTGTTTACTGGCAGTTTATTTCTGCATTGCTAAAGACATATATTGAACATTGTTTTGCCATGAATGGATTTCCCATTTGAATGATTCTTTTAGGTGCCATTGCTGTTTACAAGGATGAAATTTCACAAGAAAACAAAACTTACATCCTTTAAAATCTTTCATGACCTACTAGTCCAGCCCTGGATGCACTTTCAGTCTCAGAAATTACCAATAGAAATAACCTAAAATCTAAACAAGTCCAAGAAACCTGCTGTTTTCAACTCTTAGATATTATGGTTAATCTCCAATTAGGTAAGGAAAAAAACCTTCACCTTTGAGAAAGAATCTCAGTTTTTTGATGAGCAACCATGACTACTCAGCAATCTGATGCAGGTGTAAACACATCAAACCCTTTCCTGCCACTAGGAAATGGAGATGAAGCTGAAAAAATTAAATGATAATTTGATGACCTATCCTCCAACAAATAGTGTGTGTTGAGTCCCCATGATGAATAATATGTTTTGGTTGGTGTTTTTTTTTTTTTTTCCTAACAAGCTTTATTCAATAAAGACCTTGGCTGTTCTTTTTTTTTAATTCTTGCAACATTTTCCATGTATTTTCCAACAAAATATGAAATTATTAGCTTTGGCTGAAAAGTAATGAAACTCTAGGAAAATGTCAGTAACTCCAACATATCTGACCAAATTACATATTCATTGTGGCTGATTTAACTTGATTGTTTTTACTGTCACTCCAGTTTTGTGAAGTGCCTTATCAACAAATTGCATTTTATTACACAAAATCAAAATAATGAACTGATGTATCTATTTTTTTATGTCCAGCAGCACATTCTCTGCAAGAAGAAGAGAAAATAATAATTTCAGTGTTTGAAAGAGTCCAAATTTTCTTTACTTTGTCATATCTTTTGTTGTTAAGCTGTGTGAACTCACTTGAAATTCTGATTTCCATTAATTGTTTCACTCAAAATACTGTCCTTACACTGTATTTAAAACCATTCTTTTACTTTTCAAAGAAATTATTGATTAAAAGAACTAAATCAGCTGCTATTTTTCTGTGCCTACCGATTTCTAATTAACTAAGCAATGTTGCCATTTGGTTTTCTAGCTTAAGTAATCAGATGAACTTACCTTGATAAGGAGGTATGTTCTCTCTTCCAACACATTACAGAGTGACTGTGGAGCTGTGCTACAAGTATTACTGCAACAGTGAAGCTGCTGTAGCTCCCATAACAGGGAAGGGCTGGCTGAAAAATGCTAGTCTTGCTTGTAGGATCTTGTAGAGCAGGAATGTATATGATGATCCCTTGTATTGCCACTGGCTGAACATACTTGCAGTGCAATTCATCGTAATGCAGCAAAGCAGAAAAATGTTTTTGGCTTTTAAAAGCTACCCAATAAGTAGCATGTTCAGGTCATAAGCTCTTGGTTGTCACCTCACTCAAGAAAATTAATTTGCCCCAGTACGGGGAGTTTGCCACAAGTATGATAGGAAAGAAGGTCAGGTGGGACCTGACAAGCACAGAATAGCAGTGCAAATAACTTCTGTATCAGGTTCTTTTCCATCTGCTCTCCACTTACATACATTGTCTATGTTAACATGGAAAAAGTCACTGCAGAACTGACTGCCATGCATAATAAGAGCTACAGCAGATAAGAGCTCCTAGAACCTAGAATTCTTGCTAGCAACTTGCCACATTATGCAGAACCATTTCTGTGTCACAGGACCCTCAAAAAAAGATCCTCATAAGAATTCTTCCTGAGAATGGTGACCGTCCCCCCAAGGCTGCTGTGTTCTGGGTAAAATGAAAATAGGGAAAAACACATAAGCAACTAACATTTGTCCATATAATTATTAGTTCTGTTCATAAAGATAAAGTTTATATGTTGATTTTTTTATTGGTGCATCCTAAGACCTTGTTAAAAAACCTAACTGGCAAGTCATCTATAATTTTTCCTTAACCCCAAGAAAACAGCTTATTTTTTCACAGGATAGCTCTTTTTCTGAGGAAATTATGTAGTGATTAGATTGAAACAATAATAAAAAATTATGAGAAAAGAGAACAGAACTGATCTTAATTGTTTTACTGCATGTAGTGTGTGATGTAAATTATGGGTTATGGTTAGGTCACATAATTTGGTAGGTAGAAAACCCACATTTATTACATTTTAATATTGATTCAGTTTTAAAGTGGGCCTAACGTTTGTACAAGTAAGAAATTATAAGAAAGGCTATAATTATGCATTATCCTGTGGTCTTTTAATTCTATTTTTTGGCAGTTGTGAGCAACTGAGATGTTCTGACATAAGTGGGGGAAAATAGTATGGAAATTATTTCTTTAGCAGAGTAGATGCAAGCTTTCTGTTTTGTAATCCAGATTTATATAGGTAGAAATATAAAGCTGGTAACAATCACATAGTTAATCTTACAAAAATTCTTTAGCAATAGCTTGCATTCTTCATGAGGAGTTTAATTAAGAAATCTTTGAAAGATGAAAAAGCATGAGAGATATTTACACCACCATAACTGATGTTGAGAGCATGAGACACAGGGTTCTGATTCTCTTTGGCTCTGAGCCTCCAGGACACAATATTTGCACCGTGTGGCAAGTTCCTAAATTCTGGTCCTTCTGTTGTCCAGAGTAGGGACCCCAGAGAACTGCTACCTGTCTTCCTTCTGCCCCACATCTAAGCTTCATTACTGATAAAACCAAGGCAGAGAAGGAGGAGGAGGAAGTGCAAGGGAAAACATTGTATTTATTGGGGCCTTGCTCTGACATGGACTGAGGTGTGAGCTGGGCATGTGGTCATAACCTGGAACATAGTATACTCTCTTGAGACCCGTGGTATAAAAGTAGCCTTTAAAAATACTGCCCGGAGCTAGAGACTTCTGCATTGTAAACCCAGATTTCCTCTAGGGGAGAGACAGGCTGGATTATGATATATCATGATGTTCAGATTTACAGATATGCTTCATTTAAGAATTTCTAGTCATCTCTGGTTGAAAAGGGGGTTTGCATCTATCACTAAATAGTGATATTTACTTAATGCAGATCTTGACAAAACATGCTTCATATTTAAGATTTTTCTTTGCTGAAAATGAAACAAGAAACCATTTAGTTCACTGAACATGAAACAGCAGCCCAGGAAAAATGTGGTCCCAGAAAAACACCTACACATTGTGAAATCTACATTATAGGGTATATTAACATCCATAATTGTTCAGCATCTTCACTACCTACAGTTATACTTTAATGCCGCAAATTTTCCTAAGGAATCCATGTTAGATTTGGAACTTTTAGCAAACTGAAACTAAGATGAACCAGAAGTAGTTCTGAGGGATCAGTATGTAAGAACTATATAAATATTTGGAAAGAATATGTTGCTTAAATATTCCAGCCACCTTCCTTGACACACCATTCTAGCCTACATATCTGGGTTTCCTTTCTGTTTAAAACAAGCTTCAATATTATAGTTATTCCCCATTTTACAGTCACTCATGAGTATTTTTCATTTTTGCTATTAGAGATTCCCCAGATGTGGCTAGAATGGGGCTACACTAATAGTTCCTACCAGGAATTATTCAGTGAAGTTTTTGATAAATGTGGATTGACTTGAATAAATATTCTATAAAAAGTAATAATTTTTTTTTTTTTTTGCTTTTCATTAAGTGTTTCTTTGTATACGGGTGCATATCTATATATGTATCTCATCATCATATGGGTGCATATATATGTATGTGAATTGTACTTGTGATGTTAGAATATGCAGTTTTACACAAAATGCATCAAGAGATTTTTATTTCTGTTAGTATATATGATAGTAAATAGTGGACAAATTCACTAATATCTGAGTGGATAAAAATATTATTTGTGTCTCATCTCCTGCAACAACTGGTTTAAATCAGTGAAGTAACATATATTGAAATACTCACCTCAAGGAAAGCAGTGTCACTGCTGCAGCAAGTGCTTTTCATTGCATTTGAAAGAGAGGCATCAAATTTGTTTGGTTCCATTTCTGTGAACTATCAGGAAGGTCACTATTCTATTGGCTGCTGATACAATTCTGATTAAAATCAGGTTTTGAGATGTGTAACCAGAGTATCTAAGCAAATTATTATGCTGGGCTGAAAGGAGGCTTGATTTGTGCAACGATTGTCTTATAACACATACTTCTAACCCAGCCAACTCATAGAAGTACTGTTTCACTGGAAATCAGAATTGTAGTAGCAGAGGGTACTAGTTGCTGGAGACATTAGTTAAGGTTTTTTTTAATCCTTTACCTGCCTGCAGACTTACTTATGGAATGTGCCTATCATAGCACAAAGAAGTAAAATTGACAAATGAAACTATTATCCATTAGGACAACAGATCTTTTAAGAGCAAAGGAACGTTCCGTTAATCTGACTACCAAGGGAAGACAAGCTGTTTCCCCTGAAATTGTAACCTTATTTGTTGTTACAGTAAAGGCTCATTGTAGTTATAAGCCCTGATACTTTTTTAAAAGGCTTTATCTAGAATTAAAGCAGGTAGTGGATGGAGGGAGGTATTCAGAACTCAACTGGAAAAGGTCATGAGTGACCTGATCAAGCTTCAAATCAGTCTCTAACTTTGAAGCTGGCCTGCTATGAGGGGCCAGATTCCCCTTGCAACACAAATTATTGTATGATTCTACGTTACATTACAATTACATTATACTACATTAACTTACATTGTCCTTTCAACAATAGTACAAAACAAGATTGCAGTCAGAATAATCTCTTTCTCGTCAATCTTTATCCTAGACAAATGCTAGTCCAGGATATAGTGTTCACTTCACTACTACACATTTAGGACAGATAGTTCTTCTACATAATAGAATCAAGCACTATGTTAAGAGAACTGCAAGTCTTTTGCAACTGAAGAATGATATATATTTGTATCAAAGGTAATCTTTTTTAATGCATGTTTCAATAATTAACTTTTTTATGGAGGCATCATTACATTCCTACAAGGCATTTCATGGTTTTGTTTTTTTTTTTTTCTTCAGAGTAATGCAGAGTAAAATCCAAATGATAAGGTATATCTGTGGCAGAGGAGGCTTGATGGAAGACTTGGCTTAGAGTGCTTTTTTTAATTACTCTGTATTGAATAACATTGATGTATTTTGAAGAAATTACAAGTTTGCACATTAATCACCATGAGAATAAATATTATTGTTTTTTCACTTTTAATGTATAAGAAGAAAGCAATGCAAGATTTCCTTTTCTTGCATATGGACTTTGGATATGGGTTATACTTGATCATACAAAATGAGATATAGTTAGAATTACAGTTTTAAATGTCAGTATAGATGAAAAAACATGTAATAAATTGTATTTCAATGAGTCATTAAATAAATTAACATTTGATTAGGTAGCTTTAAAAATACACTTCACATGCCTTTTTGTTGTCATTTAGAGTGCCACACTCAGATTAGGTGCTGCTACACAGTCACAGTTGTACTGTGACTGTACAGTCACAGGCCTGACTGTAGCTGCTCTTTTCTTTGTAGCTATACCTTCATTTCTTCAAGTATGAGAAAAAGACTAGCAAGTGTATTGGCATGATCATGGCCATGTTCTGAAAGGCTGAACTCCTCCTGGATCTCATATTTAAGTACCATAACATAAAGTTCCTACCATCACTACTGTGCCTGGAAGTTCATTATGGAGTGATCTCTTTTTACTGTTTGGAGAGTGCAACTTTGACTCTTGCAGAAGTCAATGATCTTTGAGGTATCTGATTTGGTAGGTGTGCTGACAGCATACCTCATTCACACTGTGAAGACAGGCCCTTTGCAAAATGCTTTCAAAGATAATCTTTTCAGAAAAAGTTGGTGGCAGCCACGTTTCTAAAACAGCTTAACAGTGAATTGTCATGTGAAAGAGCTTTTTTAATTATATTCTGTATCAGGAAGAGACTCATCCCCATGCTTCTCACTTTCCTGGAGAAGCCACCAAGTTCCATGCTAGTGTGGAGAAGTAAGGGATACTTTCCATCCACCTCATTGAATCTCTGCTGCTGTATGCTTGTAAAAGCTGTATTAGTCATAGTGCCAGAAGGGAGGCAAAGATAGTCTGACTCGGAAAACTAATAAAAGCATGCATCTGAGGTAAGGTAAATGAATTTAATCTTTTTCTCTTGGACAATTTCAGAAATCACACAGAGGTGTTGTGAGGGTTGGAACCACAGTGTCAGTCAGTTTAATATATTGCCTTGATAACAGACTCAAAGTTGAGATTCTGCTTCTGTATTACATGGAAGATGTATGCATCACACCACTTTAAATGGAAAGCATTGTTTCTGTTCAATTCATTGAAATGAAATAGAGGATCATTACCCTCAAAGTGGTCTCTAGACGCTGGATCCACTGAAGGGACTGGGGGGGACTGCATTCCCAGACCTTTGCCCAAGCTCCACATTTGGCATGGGAGTTTTTCCCTTTGTCCAAAACATTTCCTGATTTGTGACATTAAGCAGCTTCTGTATAAGATGTGGATGAAGCTTAAGCTCACTTTTGTGAGACTTTAAAGCAGATTGACTGGAGAAACCAAAGGACTGTCCTAGTCCTTTCAACACTCCACATTAGCACCTTCTGTGCAGTAGCTCCCCTGCACGTGCATACCTGCAGTGTCCATCCCAATGGCTATGGAGTGGCTGCAACAAGAGTTATTTAACTCTCCTAGGTGCTCTCTGGAGGTTAGATATCTCAAAAATGATACGGAACTTAGCATTGCTTAAGCATTTTATTGGATGTAGCTGCAAATGTCTACAAGTATTTCTCCTCCTTGTGCAACAGGCAGCAACCTGAAGTCCAAAAAGTAACTGGCTCCCCTGTTTTGTACCTCCCCTTGATTTCCACAGTGGCAGGACTGAGCCCCTCCTCAAGAGTAAGATGAACTGTTGACTGATTCCTGGGGAGGAGAGTAATTAGTGCTCATCTAACTGTCTCCAGTTGAACTGAATTCACGACCAGAAAAGGCTAATGAGGAAAGGAAATTGTATGATAGTGACATGTAATAAACAGCCAGTAATAACTAAAACTAAAAAACTGCTTAACACTATATTTTGTGACAGCTTAATTTTACTTAATGAAGAAAAATGAAGTGAGAGTAAAATTTCATTGGAAGTTGTGGTGCTGTAGATCTTTCCAGAATTTGGAATTTACAGCATGTGCACAGACTTAATCCATTCCTGTTACAATGTTAAATTTGCAATCTTGCTGACCTGCTTAAATGATGAATGTGCTAGGAGGAAAGAAAATGGGAACATTATGTTAGCCAAATAACTGTTCTCTAAACAAACTGTAACAGTCAAAACATTAGTGATTATTCTCACTGCCTACAGGAAGAAGGAGGGAGATCATTGTTTCCATATTCACTGCTGCTGTTTTTTAATTTCATGAGTAGCTTTACAGTTACTCCAACTGGAGTATAAACATTATTGTGGTTTTGTGGTTATGTTTCCCTAATCTAATCTGAGATTTTTATTCTCCTTTTGCTTTTTTGTTTGAATTAAAAAGCTGATAAAATAAGAGGAGCTCATGACAGCCTATTAGTCGTCAGCAAGTGGCAAGGAATAGCTGAATATTAATTTTTGGGCATCAAAATCATAAGGAATATGAGATTTATTAGATTGTGATAACACTAATAAAGTGTTGATCCCCCTGGTGCTGACACCGAAATGATGCTTTCTCCTACACTGTAAATGGAAGCAATCTTGTAAAAGCAAGATGTAGATGTACATAGGTTTTTTTACTGCAAAATGACACCTTCTATCTTAGTTCTTAACCATATTTCTTGATGCTAACCAGAATTATATTGTATTTTTTTGGCTGCCCTGCATGTCAGGTTTATGATTTCAATGAACCATCAGTTATGATTCCAAAATCTTTCCTGGGATGTGACTGTCAGTTGCAAATTCAACATTATGTAAGCATGGTTTAGATTATTTTTCCCTAGGTGAATTGCCAGTTCTGTAGCTCATTGACTCCTCAGTCAGTTTTATGACTGAGAGTTTACTGACAAAAACTCTGGAGTTTTTCGGTAGGATTGACTATCCCAAAAAGCTTCATCTGCAAACTTGCAAATTTCAAAGTTCACTTTCTTCTCTGGATCATCAGTGAAGACATTGAATAAACCCAGTCTTAACACTGATCCATTGGTGTTGGAGTATTGCTAAGCCTTCTCCATCCTGAAAAGGGACTGTCAGGCCCTGCTTTTTGTTTTCTTATCTTTGATGACCTTTCAGTTCATTAAATGACATTTCCTCTTATATCAATTTAGTTTCTTTAGTGACTTTTAGTGTGAAACCTTTTTGAAAATATTAGTGTAGTATTGTGTTCACTAGACTGCTTTTGTCCACATTGTTACCGACCACCTTGTCAAACTCTTGTGAGGCAGGATTTCCTGTTACAGGAACCACACTGTTTTTTTTCCAAGTTCTTCTCTATGTTCAGTGAGCTTATTGTTATAGATTCACCCATCTTACCTGGGATGGAAGGCAGACTTGCTGGTTTGTAACTCCTATGATCCCTTTTAAAGCCATATTTGTGGCAGGGTGTTTTCTGTTATATATTTGCAGATGTTATTAGATTAAATATACCATATTAGATGGCATAATTCTGATACCTTTAAATTCCTCTACAATATTTTGTAAAGACTTGACTTAGTGTCTTCCATAGCTCCCACCATAGCTCCCACTGTATTATGTATTATTATGCAGTAATACATATTCCCTGGGGGAAACTAATAAGAGAAAAACAATTAAACTTAGCATTGATACTTCAGTGTGAAATCTTGGCTTGGTACTACAGATCATAACAATTTCTAGACTAAAAATTATCTGGGGGTTGAAAACTAGCATCAGAATCACTGTACAATTTCAGTAGCTGTTAGAGAGTATCTAATAGACTTGTGCTTTTTCCATGCAAAAAGCAGCTGCAGGCACAGCAAAGTAGTCCCAGGGATGCATTTAAACTCAATTGCTTTCTAGTGTATTCTACACTCTTTACAACTTTTACATTTCCACAGAAATACTTTACTTAAAGTAACAATTATCAAGTGATTTGGATTGTTTCTGCACATAATGTAACAATGGGAAGGAAACTATTTACATATAAACCCCCCAAAATTGTTGTTTTAAATGAAAAGACAGAAAAGTGAATTTAACTTTAGCTTTTATTTGGATACAATTACATGAAGAAAATGTGTTCCTACCTAATATCACAACAGCAGTTAGGACAGAAAGTATTAGTTAAGTCAAATGATAAATGATATCTCAGTGGGGTGCAACATTAGCCAGTGCACCAAGTGATGAACTTAAAGGAGCTTGACAATATACCTTTCGCTTGTATGTGAAAAACCAGATTTCAGACTGGCAAAAATATTTTATGCTGAAGTCAACAGAGTCAGACTTTAGCATTTAAGCTGAAAGCTGGACTGGAAGTGTTGGCATCTGTCTGATGTTATTGATCTTTGGTTGAAAGAAAAATTAGTAATCCATGTCACAGAGAGCACATCTTGAGGTTCCAAGTGCTGGAAGTTACAATCCGTTCTGATTTTGGATGTAGGAAGCTAATCAACTTCTGTCATCACAGGAATGCCTCTTTTTTTGTGAGACCTTAGAGATTTGCACTTTTTAACATGCTCTGTTGCTTTTAAACCTTCTGAAATCAGTATTCTCAGTGAGGCTCCTGGCACTTTATGGAAAACAGAGAGTTCAGTCTTATGTATTAAGGACTGTCTGACACTGCTATTTTAACTGGCATCTCTTAAAGCTCAACTTGGGAGTAGCTGAGGAAGAGCTATGCGTCCACTTCAAAGTAACTTGGGAAATTCTTGTGACTGTAAGGGCTTTTAAATTCCCTTTGGCCAGTTTTAGCAATCTGACTATGTTTCAATATGGAATCTATGGTTCCCCAAGTAAATTTCTGCAGTTTTCATAGCTGCATGTCTGAGCTGATAATTTAGAGTTTCCAGCTGCATCTTTAGGTATTGCTAGTGGCTTATTCAAATTTGTTGGAGATAACATCGAAAAACTACTGTATCACATACTGATGAATGGCAGCTTTTTGCAAATCTTGGACTGCTTCTGCGTCCTCGTGCCTGCCACTAAGATCAGAAAATGTGTAGGTATTTCTGAGGGTTTGATTTTATCATTATTAACTGAGAGTACTTCCTATTTAAGTGTATGCTATCTTAAAACTGAGAAAACTGAAATAAACTTGAAGTCAAAGCTGTCCTCATACTGATAGCTTGTCATCTTGTCAGACCACTTTGATGAGATGTAATAACATGAAGAAAATACATCAAAATTTGAATGTATGACAATACAAAGAACCATTTAAGCTATACATTATGTATTTTTATGTTTTATTGTGCTTTTTCAGTATGACACCCTTTTAAAGTCTACTGGAGATAACTGAGTAGAAATACACCTGCCAGGATTACTTAACCTCTTGACCGTAATACACATGGTACATTAATCATAAACTAGATCCTAAGTTATAGCCCCAAATACTTAGAAAAACATGCATAACAGTGATGAAATTTCTTTTGAACTCTCACTGAGTTCAGCCTGTTGGAGTTACTCTGTCACAAGTTAGTCTGCTGACAATGCTTATGATGATGTTTAGGCTAGTAGGGCATAGCTAACTATAAAGCCTCATCTTCATTGGTGTCAGCTATCTACCTCCTACCACCCTCTGCCCCAAAGCCATTACATCAACTTCGTTTTCGCAGGCTGCAGGAACATTACAGAAGAATATGACATATTAGGCATAAATGCATATAAATATCTGTGGTGGATATTCAACCTCCAAATAACCTGTTAAGTAAGAGTTTACCCTTTACCTGATAGGATAGTTCACAGCAACAAGGAGTTACCAAAATTGGAATCAGCCCTAGACCAAAATTCATAAGCTTTGCCTTGCATGTTTTGGAAGTATATAACTTTATACATACCTGTCATACATTTTCTTCCCCATTTTTCTTCTCCTGTTCCAGTGCTCCTTTTCTTTGTATCTCAGTGATTTGTGCTCAGAAAGAGGCTTCACCAAATGCCTACCTAGCCACTGTTCTTGTCTTTTACTTTGACCCCATCAATATAGTGGATATTCAGGAGAGTAATTGAAGCCTGGCAGAAGAGCCCTTTGGGATCACTTTAGCTGTCCTAAACTCACTATTTGTACTTTAAAGATGGGCAAAAGATTGCCTTCCAAGATCCTTAACTAACTGGAGGAAAAACATGGTTTTGAATGCTATCCCATTCTCCCCCAGTTCCCTGAGCGGAGTCCTAGAACCTAGGATAGCTCAGTGACATTTTTACTTTCAAATGGCACAGCTGAAGAACACCGTGCTGCTAAATAGAACAAATGGTAACATCTTTTTTCTTTTTTATTTTCTAGTGGCACAAAGTCTTTAGAGTTTGAATTCCAGTTAACATGAGGTAGAATTTTGGTCAACAGACATGTCCATATTTTACATTTTATTATTCTGTGAAGATCCTTGAGCTAGTTTAAAATAAGTTAAGGATAAGAAACAATGAGGCTACATTATGTGGACCTTTATCTAGACTAATTTTATCCACTGAGAAACTAACTGCCAGTTTCCTGCATATGGATGAAAACTCCTTCAGCCAGGTACTGTGCTGTGGAGAACCAGGCTAATGAAGAAGATAGGGTGTTCTGTGCCATTTAATCCAAACTGATAAACCTGAACTTTTGAATGCTCAGAATTTAATCAATCTTACAAGGGTTGTGCAATACTGATTGTCATGGAGTCAGAAAAATAGTCCTTTTTGAGTCTGTTCTTCTCACCTTGAAAAACATTCATCACTCAAAATTCTTCTTTGGTGGCAGGAATGTCATTCACTCAGTTAATGTAAACGTATAACTCCCACTTCTTCGGTTTGAAAAATGAATATAAAGGCTCAGTTATTACGTGTCTGTACCATGGCAGAGATTTTTATTGAATGCATTTAACCCTGCAGGCTGTTATTTCTTCTTTAAAGTCACAGTAAAAACATCTAATTAAAGAGAGCTATAGCAGATTTTACTGGGTCTTATTTTATTAGTGTGTTCTAGGATATTTTATTAACTTTTGTCCTCTGTGATGATAATCATATTTTCTTGGAGTAGAAGAGGTGTTGTTGGCTACAGTCAAGATCTTCCTGTATGAAATGTACAAAAAAAATCCATGTTTTCTCTATCTTTGACATTTTCTTCCCCTTGTACATCTAGTGAGTGTGTGAGTTTTTTTCCTTTGCATGTATTTGGGAAAAGAAATGGTGATATTTGTCAGCTATGGAGTAGTTCTGTGAACTATTTGGGTCAATGAATAACTTAGCGATGTTTTTAAAATAGATATGCTTCTTCCCAAATTAGCTAGAAAGTTAACTAGGAATTATCTTATTTTCAGGAGGAAGTGGCTTCCAGAATCTTAGCAGTTATGATATGCCTTTGCAGCATAACGTTTGAATAAGGGCAGTATTGGATAATGAGTCTGGAAGGAGGGAGGCTTCTCCAGATTAAATTATACCAGATAGACATAATCCTAGTCTGGAGCAGCATGAATCATCACATCCAGAAGAAAGATAAGCATTCAGTCTGTAGTCACAGGGCAAATGTAGGCTTACACTAATGTACTACCTTTTTATGTAGGATAAACATTTTATGTTTGCTGTAGAATTATTATCTCTCTGAATATACCTTCAAAATATGGCCCATAGTTTCTAGTATTTCACCTGTAAAACCTTTTGTAAATAAATGCTTTATTCCTGCTCATGTTCTCTGGGTCCATTGATCCCTTGGTATTTTGTTCACATGGATTATGTTCTCTGCCGAGTTTACCTAATTTTTCGTTCCTGTGTCTGAAATGAACTTGACAACAGGCAGAAGTATGCTTTGAGTAATAAAAATAGCTAAAAAATCCCCCACCCGACACCAAAGGGGAAGATAGTAAAACGCTTAAACAATAATATTTGAGATTTGAAGGAAGGCAATGAGTTGTATTTCAGAAAAAAACACCCCACAGAACATTTGTTTTAGAAGTGGGGATGAGTATGTGACTTTTCTTTATCAGCTTTCCATGTTGAAACAAACTTAGGACACTTATGTATATACATGGCCTTTCAAAATAATTTGATCTGAAGTTTAAAGTTAAGATGATTATGGTTTTGAATCATGAGGTATTAAATTAAAAAACAGTAGAAAACCATATTTTACATACTGTTATAAAACATGACATATAACTCAAGATACAGGGAGTTCTTTGCTGCCAAGTTCATTTGAATATATTTTTTACATCACTAGTAATGTTGTCGCATAACTCACAGTCCCTATTTACTTAATGAATTAACACTGATTGTGTATTCTGTGGGAATATATTTTTATTTCCTTAAATTATCAGGCATTCTTACATACTCACTGGATGATTTTTGTGAACAACTCTTGATATTTAGCTTGTATATGAGCTGTTATCTGCCATATTTTAATACACCAAAATTCAGATACCAGGTACTTTTCATGGGCAAAAAGAAATACTGTTACATATCACTTTAATATATATTAGCAAGGAGATTTTGAATCTTTTCTGTTCATATATATATATTATGCTCTGAATGTCTGAACATACTGGCTAATACAAGATTTCTGGAAAATTCAAACATGAGTCTGAAATGTACTTTCTGTTAATGTCCTTCATTATTTGATTAACATTTCTGATTTGATAACACTTACTAGGACCTCTCAATAAGAGGA
Source organism: Phoebastria nigripes (assembly GCA_035582835.1). NCBI lineage: Eukaryota > Metazoa > Chordata > Aves > Procellariiformes > Diomedeidae > Phoebastria > Phoebastria nigripes. The sequence goes on from JAYKAV010000116.1 coordinate 81,582, forward strand.
AATCATGTTCCTATATCAAATGGTGCCAGTTCAGCAAAACAATTGAACATATTTTTAATTATAAGCCTTTAATTCACCCTTAATCAGAAGATACATCATGGCTTCTTGAGATTTGACTTAAATCAGATCAGACAACACCCAGTACATGCCTCTTTTTATGCACAACAACCATGTAATCTTCATGGTCTACAATGCTCAAGGGCCTAAAATTTAGTACAGATTATTTTGAAGGATATTTTTAGAAGTAACTTTCATCTGCCCTAATGTTGGAGCAACAAAACATTATCAGTTGTTATTTTTGTATTTTACTATTCAATAGTATATGTTTTCCTATTCTGGATATAGAGATATGTAATTTTCCTGTAGGGGTTTGACCTTTTCCCGCATATGCTAGTGGTAATATTTCCCTTTGGGTTCTGTAGAAGATCCAGTTGGTCTTGATTTCTTAGGTGAACACTTAACTGTGAAGTAAAACTTATACCACAGTGCTCTGGGTATGGGATTCATGATTTAGAATCAGAGGTCTGTTGCAACAAGCTACACTTGTGAAGGGTCGAATTAGTTCTATTCCTGCCCTTCCATATTCTTAGAATAGCTCCACTGATTTTCTAAACTGTGCTAGAAAGCTCCTTGTCCTTCCCAGGAAAGCAGAACTGTGGAAATTAAGGTCTACTCTATCCCCTTTCCACCATGTATTCATTGGTCTACAGCCAACAACAGTGAATTGTGCTGCATTGTGAATGTGTTCTAGGTTGTTTGTTATTTTTTTTAATACTAAGTATGTTTTTACAGAATCTCAGAATTGTTTATGGCTATACTCATTTTATTGGTCCTCTAAAGAAGTGTCCCTTTTATCATTTCCTAATTCAATATTACTTGCAGAATGTGTACTTAGTGTAATAACTGTAGTTGTTTCATAATAGGGAAATTAGAAATTACATTCATATCACATATCATTTGACAATGAAAAGTCAAAGCTAAGAAGCTAATCATGCATTATGTATTTACCAGATCAAAAAATACAGCTTATCAGGATGGGACTGATGTAAAATAGATAATGCTACCCCTTTAAGAGATGTCCTGCACATGAGAAGAATGGCAACTGTAGAGTACAATTCATTTTCAGTCTTATTCACTTGGGAATAGGAAATAATTTTTTTTTTTGGCTATGCTGCCTTTATGTTGCAGTTCTTTATAATAAAGATGATCATTTAAAGTCCCAAGAACTGACACCCAGGCAGCTACATAAGCATCTCCGCAGAATTCCTGACAGATTTAAGACTGTGAACAAGAGTTTTTGGACAAGCTCCATGGTACCTGGGGCCAGTGATAGAAAACAATTAGACTATCCCTGCTATCCCCAGAGCTTTTTCCAGCAGGGGCTCAAATTAATTCCACATTGTGACTATATCCTAGGAGATTTGGTTTACAGAAAAGCCCACTCTAAAGGTTTCTGCTATGGCTGCTTCTGTGCAGTAGGAAGCCTAGTGATGTGCAAACACAGTTCTTTTAAAAACATGAGTCAGTCAGTGGGCAGTGAAATCAAGAAATGAACAGGACGCCGAGGATGTTATTCAGTCTGCATGCCTTCTGTGAGCCAACAGATACTGGCTGTCTTTGCCATAATGTTGCTTGCAGGAAAATTTGTTCATATATAAATCCCGGATCACAATGTGCAGTTAGCAAAATGTTCCTGAAGGAGCTAGTACTGGTGTTCTTCTTCAGATGTTCTCATTAGTTCCAAAAACTTAAATCCTCCACAACAGACAGGCTACTTATCAGGTACAGTAATCTTCTGCAGGGCAATATGGATCTTTCTAGCCTCTGGAGAAACCAATCTCTGTGTTTTCCTTTAAACCACACTTTTCTGCATCTTCCTTCCATGTGTTTGTTGGTGACATTAACATGAAATTTTGCTTCCCTGTAAGTAAGTGACCTGGCAACACTGGGAAAAACTGCTTGAACTCACATCACTTTATAACGAATTAGCTGAGTAACTGAACTTGGTACTAACAGTAAACTTCCACCAGTGAAAAAGCAGCTGTCTGTCAAGGCAGTGAGCACGTCACTCCTGGGCACCTTACTTCAGTGGTTTCCTGAGATCAAGACCCAGGAAGGTAGTATGAGACCTGAATGTAATCTAATTTGATTAAAACTGATGAGAGCCAAATTATCAGGTTCTAATTTGAGCAGATCAAGAAAACTGATGGCTTACTTGTTTTGACATTGCTTCAAATGACTGTTGCTAACACACAAGGCTTTAATGGTGGAAGTGTGGAACTTCAGAGTGGATGAGTTAGAGCTCAGACAAAAAGAAGACACAATTTAATAAGTTTGTCAAGAACAAAAAGAACAAAAGAGAAGGCAAGGCTGTATTTGTAATGTTACCGTGACACCGTGTAAGAAAGCTGAAGATCTCAGGTCTTTCAAATAGGCTGCAATTAGAAACATTTTTTTTAACTTTGCAGCATCTGTGATATAAATTCCTGCTAAGTTTTCCAATAAATGATTAGTACAATAGCTTTAGCTACAGCACATGATCAACTGTGACTATGAACTGGTGAACTGTTCCTCAATTACTAGAGAGAGAGACAACTGTATGTTCTCCATCTTTCCGTTTAAGTTTCAGATAAACTAGCCCTTGGTAGGGGCTAGCTCTTTGTTCTGAGACACCTGTTTCATAATAATTTCTGATAAATTTTTCACAGAATTGATCATAACAAACAACTTGATTTAAAATGTTGAACAAGCCTTTAGGAGCCAGTGGGTCGACTCAGTCTCTCCATTAAGTCAATGCTATTGAGAACATGTCTATAATAGAAAAGAAAGCTCTGTATACATTGTAGGTAGGTGCATTCCAAAACTTTTTAATTATACAGGTTTTTAGCATGTGTTTTTCCTGGCACCGTTATTGATCTGAGATGACCTATAAACAGATAAACTGAAAGGTTAGCTCTGAGCAGTACAAAACTGAACACAGCATTTCCCTGAGGTGATCAGTGTGCTAAACAGAAAGGCCTGGTTCTAGTGCAGTTTGGTTTTATTGCTACAGTGATGGATAGTTTGACTGGGAAAATACAGAGATAACATGTCTGGTTTTCAATGTCTACATAATGTAGAGAGTTTGTGACCTTTWGCATTTTCTTGGTCCACGTTATAATCGGCTCAGAGTGCATATGCTGTATGTCATTTAGCAACTAGAAACTGTTCAGGAACTTTCATAACTGGTAGAATATTCTTGAAATTTTAGAGAGAGATATAACTGCTGTCTACTGTCATGTCTTATGATGCCTTTGGAAATATCTCAAATCTAGTACAAAACTTCAGTATCAAAAATCTGAGAAGGTTGGGATTGATAGTTTAGTATTTGTGTTTGCCCTAGCCATATTGTTTTTTTTTATATGGTATGACAAAAGCAGTTTTTAAAATACTTTAAGATGAAGCTTTTGTGCAGTTCTATCAGCAGTGTTTCTGTATCATCATTATTATGGATATTATTAAGATGAAAGTTTATCATGGAATATTCCTATGTGCTCTGTATTCTTGTGGTTACAAAAAGTTTCAGTAGCACATAAATAGCCAGTGATACCCAGCACATCATCTTAGGGACCTTGCTAAACATTTATCAGAATCTTTTGACTAGAAATGAAAGTGCACCCCTTTGAGATTGCCATAAAGAGATAATGAAGAGACACAGATCTCAACATAAGGTGAGTTACAGTTCTGGCAGAATGAAATTTAGTTGGCAGCAATGACCACCTTCTAGTTTTACAAGCAGATGCCAGGAATATTTTGCAGTCCTCAGCAATTCATTCTGTTGACCCAAAGGATGCTTTTCTCAGTTACATGATCAGTGTTATATGTGCATGGGATGAACAGAATCTACAGTCTCCTCACTGTATCACCAGTAGTTGATATTCTTTAGATGGCATGAATCTCTGATAAAGCAAGTACAAAGGAGACACATTACAGAAAATTCAGGAAGAAATACTTCCAGCAGAGGTTTTGCATGTCAGTTCTTTATTTCTGTGAATCTGTGAATTATTTTCTACCAAAAGGCAAAGATTAAGCTGAATGCAGTATCTACAGAGTGAAGCTTCAGACCAAATTACATCAGAGCCACTCTCAGATGGCTTTCTGAAGTTTTCATTCAAAAATATTCTGCCTGTCTCTGATGTCTGCTGTGCTACGCTTACTCCAGTTGGCCCTGCTGTCCTTTGCCTTTCCATTGATATCCTGAAATAACCTCTCCAAAAGGATTTAACCTAATGATGTTATATAAGGTTAAATTCGACCTAATAAGGGAAACCAAAAAAGCCAACAAAAACTTGTGGAAATAAGGTGATTCTTAAAGCTTTCATACTGCTCACCTGTTTGAATATTCAGCCTCTTTTTTCTTAACCCACTGTCTTCCCTAACTCAATTGGATATGCTTTAGACCATGGACTGTATCATATTCTCTGTGAGTTTTTAAACAGGCTGAAGAGTTTTTGCTAGTATCCTCCAGTGGCCCAAACACCTACAAGCACTTACGGCCTACTAACAAGGATTAGCAGTGATGAGAACAGTTTTATAAATGTCTTATGTTTTTCTCCATCTATCCCAGCTTTCCTAGTGACCTGATTTATGATAAGGCAAATGCAGAGCTCAGTCTGTACTTCAAAACAACCAGATTTTACAAAATAGAAGGAAAGTGTCTGAATGGAACGTCAGTTTTAACATGCAAAAGCAGCTTTGTGAAATGTTATGAAACAAGTTGAACCATTATACTTACTTTTAGCAAATATCAATTTTCCAACCCTTTCATTAAAACTGGCTTTGCTGCAAATCGCGTATTTTCCCCAGGTTGCTTTATAATATGTTAATCCACCAGGATTCTGAACGCAACACAGCATGCTTGATTTAAACTAGTTCACAGAGCTACTTTGGCAAGACCTACACTTTCGGGAATCCTGAGTGAAAGCTACTTGAACTATAAGGCTAACTCAGAAAACTGTGTAGTAATCCTGTTCACTCTTACCCTTTTATTATCACTGAAGTTGACCTTTAATATGCAAACATATTAAAGACATATTTGAGGCTGCTAACTGAGTGCAAATATTACTGTGATGGCAAGCAATGATTGCTGCCATAGACAAATACATGGTTTTTCTATGTTTGAATGAATATAGATTCTATTCAACAAACAAAATCATTGTTTGATGTTTTAATTTATTTCCATAAAAAGATGATGTATAAAGAAAGAAAAAACCCCGATTTTGATTGTTGCAGCTAACATCTTATTCTTATGTACAGAGGAGACAGGAATGAGAACGTCAGGATGTTTTAAAAGAAAACTTTTTTTTACTTAGAAATATCAGGAATAGCAAGACTAGTTTCCCCTGGTCCTGCTGCAGGATTCATTCTAGGCCTTTTTTTCAATCCATGCTGGTGGAAATGATGACATGAATCTTTAACAAAGACATATTTTCCCCAAGTTGTTTGATTATAGGTATGTCAACAAAAACAGTATTAGCAGCTCCCACCCACGCACTTCAGGTTTTCTCTCCAAGATATTTGAGCTGTTATATCTATGTCAGTTCTCCATTTGGCCACAGAACCTAAAACAAAACCAAAGGAAAACTATGTTAGTTTTTTTTCCTATACTTTAAGAAAGGGAAAGTACAAATCTGTTTTTAATTAGTTGGTCACTTTTGCACATATTCTGCTTGCTGAAAGATCTTAGCTAATACTCATTTAGTTTTTATAGTGAGCACTGTGATAAATTCAGCCCTTTCTACTTATAACAATAGTGGTGTTGCAAAAATTGCCATTGTGAGTACAAAATGCTTCAGTACACTTACTGAAGCAGAAATGTTGTCCATTAACTGCTAAAAATGCAGGGTTTTGTACAGATCTTTTAAAAATCTTTTCCGGGAATGTCATCTTCACTGACTCAAGGAACTGAGTTAAAATATTATTTAAATATTATTTAAACATAATTCAAGCTAGACAGATAGGTTAGATCCCTCTTCTCTGAAGATATGAAAAGAGTCAATTAGTCTCAAATTCTGCAAGGCACTTTGAGTAAATTGGAATGTAAGTTCATCAGGGAAAAGTTCCCAGTCTGCAGTTTTTAATCTTAGCATTTTCTTGACAGCAGGGTGAAGTCTTCAAGGATTCTTCCTCTTCAGAGACCCTTAACCCGCTTCAAAGAAAACTCTTCCAAAGAAAGAATATTTCTTCATATAATTCTAAAGTTCCAAACTGTCATTCAATCTTTGTGAATGCTTGGCCAAATAATGAAGAATGTTTTCATTCCATTTGTGGCCAAGCCATTCCTCCTTCAGTTTTCCAAATCTCCTCTCTTTCTTTGCTGCCTTTGGAACAATAGGAAAATCTAAGGCAACTGCAGCTTCATAAAGAACCACTTTTGCTGGGTAATTGAGTGGTTCTGGACAGATTATTCTACTCATGCGCAGATATGATGCTACAATACCTCTTCCAGTGTGATTTGAACAGTTGATACCAACAACAGAATTTTTTGTCACAGGCATTTAAAGTGTAATTTTTAGACTAGAAAAATAGAATGTGGCTTTATAAATATAATTCACACGACTCACTTCAACCAAATAAAGTCTGCCAGAATAATGAGTAAATAATTTATGATTATGTGTCATAATTAAATGAAATTTCATTAAGTATGAATTGTACAAATGAAGCCAGGTATGTTTTGAATTAAATTTATGAGGTAAATATTTAATAGGGAGAAACAACTGTCAAAGTGGTGCTTCTATTCTTTCTTTATCTTTCATGTTTTTCTTCTGCCTTGTAAGTAGCATTAATGCAAATAAATCTAAAAATTGCAAATTAAAAGATGCTGATACTCTTAAACAAGAAAGAGACCAGAAATAGTATATTTAGTTTTGACAGAAACATTTTTTTCCCTCTCTGTGGATCATATATTCCTTAGCATAAGCGATATGGGAGAAGGATGAAGATTTTCATAGCAATTACTGAGTATTTACGTCAGCATGTTTTGAATTTCTGACATTTTCTAGATCTTTTCAATCTTCACTTGAATAATTCTAAAAATCAGCAGGAACAATACTCTGTAATCGCCAAGTGAGACAAGTTTAGTGTGAAAATGCTGCCAAGTGAAGAGAGACTAAAACGCATAATCTACAAAATTACCATGTTTTGGCTGAGAACTAAGAATTGATGTAAAACTGATTTTAAGGTCATCTGAGCACCTTTACCTTTTATACTTTCTTAACTATAAATTGTAGTGCCCATCATGTCTCACAAAGAGGCACTTAGCCAAAACAAGACTTTACAATCTAGAGTCTGTTTTATTTTTTACACTTCATGCCTGACATTTGTATTTACAGTGGACAGGCACCTTTACACTGAAAATGCACAATGATATAAACATTTTTGACAGACAATTACTTTTTGTTACAATAACCTGTTCATCAAACACCAGATATTTTGCAGAGATTCATCTTTTTCTGCTGATTTTTCAAATTTGTTTGGGTGGAGTATGAAAGGGGGAAATCTGGGACAACCAGGATCTAGTCCTCAACCTGAACTGAGGTTTGCTTGATGTAGAGCAGCATAGCTTCTGTCTGGCCTTCAGATTCCCCTTACATCGAAATATGGATAAGAGGGGAGAAAGGAGAAATGCTGATTCATGTGTCCCCTTTCATATGATATTGTGACGTGTAACTTAACTGTCCCATTTAGTAGAAATGGGTAAGTAAATGCTTCTCTCTCTACCTTCTCAGAGTGAAGAAATCCATTCTCATTTAGAAAATAAAATACAATCTTTTTGCAAGAATGTGAAAAATTATTTGGCTTTCATATGATATTGAGGAAAGCAAAAGGTAAAATTTCTCATTGCCAGACTAGTTCTCCGTTAGTACCCTAAGAATATCATTTAGCTAGGTTCTGAAATGATTCTTTTTGCTACTTACCTTCCACATTCAATCACATTATCGAATGGGTATGAACTTTGTTAGCTAGCTGAAACCTGCAACCAATACTATTTTGAAAATCCGTCCAGGAAAGTGGGGATGGCTTTTCAGGACCCAAATTTCTCAATGGTGCAAATATCTGGAGATCATTTCCATGACAGGATCAACTCTGATGGTTCTATCTTCTGAACAGTCTTTGGGTCTTTATGTAATTCACTTCTATTAGAAGAATAGTTTGAGTTGCATAGTTTCTCATATACCTATGGTAAGTTATTTATATTTAATTTGTTTGCAGCAAATGGGATATTGAGAGTACTGTTAATAATGAATGGAACCATCAGTTTAAGCAGCATTGTACAAAGTTCTACAAAAGAATAATTTACACAGCAGTATGTATATACTTTTGTATTTTCATGAATAGAATCAAAATTAAAGCAGATTTTGCTAATCTAACAGCAGGGCTTTTCCTTTTCTTTTTTTTCAGGCTAATGTCAAATATACATGTGTGAACATTTGGATCAAAGTGCATCTGCCAGTATTCTCCAGGCTGAGCTGGAGGTATGGTATATTATAAAGAAGTACCATGACCATTTTAAACTATTACATCTCACTACTACCTTCATGGCAGGCTGAAATTTTTTTATGGGCCTCTCTACCATGGTTTGACCCTTTGCTGGTAGCACCAGAAATAAAACTGTCTACCACTGACAGTGCTAAGAGAAAAGATTGAAAAAATTTTGTTGAAAACTTACCACCAGTAGGAGGTGAGTCAGTTACCGAATTTAATATAAACACTGGACTCCCTGGTTTACCTGTTCATCATCTCTCATATTTACTCAAAATTTTGATAGGATCAGAGTTCTGTTCTCCTTACCTACACTTTATTATTCTGACTGCTCCCTCAGTGCTATTCTGGGTATTTTTCCAAACTTCTACCATCTGTACATCTTTGCACATTGTGAGAAAAGGGGATGTTCTCTAATAGAGCAACAGTGAACAGCCCAAGAAACATTTATACCCTGACAAGTTTCTATCATCAGCTCAATTTGCCTTGCTTGTTAGGATTGTGATTAAGAGAGAAAGCCTGACTCACTAAAAAATTGTGGTTGCTTCAACTCAGAAAAGCCATTAGCAAAGCTGCCTCAGCCATGTGGTAACTTTCAGAGTATCAGTACCAGCCACGAACACACAACCACTTTGACTTCTTCAAGCAACTGGATAACTGGAGGAACTGATTCATACTCCCTGCTTGCTGTTTTAGTTGCTTCTAGAAGCTTTCATAAGAGAGGATTTTATGCTTATTACATTTTAGAACCAGAATCTGTCAGGAGGATAAAAGTATAGAGAGACTGACTCATGTCTTTCTGTTCCCCTCTTCTACTTCCATTCTGGTTAAAAACACTTACACAGCTGATTTTTGCTGATGCAATCCATGGTCTTCCATTATACCAGGAGGTACACTATCAGAAATTTCCATTTACGATAAAGGCTGGTAAAGGAACAACAAAATGTTTTTTGGGAAATTGTCAAAACTTTTCATGATCCTATTTCAGAAAGTCAAGAAAAAATTTTGATCGGTGTACACTGGCAACTTCTGATGATATATCAGGACCTTTGAAGGATAATTATTGCTCTTCATAAATGTTGTTGGTGTTCCCACTCTTAGTCTAACCCTCTATTGTATCTAAGGCAGATTTTCTTCTTGCTCTTCCAGTATTTCTTGAAGGAAAAGAGAGGTAAATCTGAATTATATCTGAAATGTTAATGTTTATATCCTCATAACAGGGGTATTGTCACATTTCTATTTTCTCCCAACTATGTTCGTTCTTCCACTTCTGCAACCCCTTTATGACAGCACAGCTGATGACAATGTTCTGCTGCATAGCCCCAGATAAGGTTGATTTTATGTTTCATCAAAATCTCACAATGGCATCTTTTGGCTAGAAACTCTGCTGTCTGTCTGCATTATGGTCCCACTGATTAGGCATGAACTGGAGCCTTAGAGAATCTTGCCTGATGTGCCAACAACAAAGGGGTTAGTGCTTTATTTGGGAAACAGTTTTAATGGACAATGACCTACATGGACACAGGGCTCCTTACTGGTGCTGAAAATGTAGGAAAAGAGTTTTTCCTAGATTTCTTGGTGCAGGAATAATTTTAGTTATTTTTGTTTGCAAGTTTACATTAAATTGTTGTTAACATTGATAAGGGAAGTCACTGATTCTGCAGTGACCTATTTAGCTGTGACCAGTTTTGCTGTAATCACTACAGTTGTTACTACCTTCATTCATCCCCCCTTGCTTTTCCTGTTTATTCACCCTTATTATGGATTTGGCCTTCTAGTGTCTCTAAAGGACTCTGGGCTTCTCCCTGCACTAACATGTATTTGAACAGCCACAAGTAGAGAGCAAGAGCCCCTAATAGTTCATGGCTGACAGCCTGACTTTTACAGTAAATCAGTTCACCATTCGCAGGGAAAATGAATAAAAAGAAAGAAGTGCTTCTGGGTTCTCTTTAGATTCCATAGAGAAAAATATCCAGTCAGAGAAGGAACTGATTACAAGTGACTAATATAAGAAAACACTTGAATTAAGAAATTCCAGTGACATACAGTAAATGCTTCAGTAGGGAGAAAAAGCCAAAGAACTGTAATACATATTCTCTCCATGCACACTGCCTGCAGAGAGGTTCATCTACTTGCTAGAGATCACTAAGCTGTTGGTTGTTCATTACTGGTACATGTTTGATACCAACAAAGTAGAAAATTTTCCAGGGCCTCACTGTAAATTTAAGCACAGTCAGAACAGAAGATCTCATGAGTTAAGCACAGCGGATGAAATGTCTGTGAAAGAGAGGATGCACCATCTTGAAATGAGACCTCTATATGAGTCACTGTAAGAATCACCTTGCTTTCTGCATCATCAGCTTTAAAATTCATTCACCATTCTGAGGTCACCTTAGAGGTACTATACTCGTTCTCCAATGAGCTCTAAAATACAGCTCACTTACTGCTGGTTTTGTCCAATGGCAGATTTGTCACGGTATATGTAGCTTTGATATTCCAATACTATGCAATGAGAAGACATTCAGGATCACACAGTATACCTCAAAATAGTGTATATCTTTTAAAAATAAGGACAGGTTATATAGATATATTAACAGATAGTTATATTAACTATCTATGGTTATGTGATTGGGTTTTGAAAATAGAAAATGGTTCTTTGTCAGGATATTTATATGCTGGATGTAGTAAATCTTTATTCCATACTCTTTTATGGACAAATAGCTTTTATGGCGATCGCTGTATGAACTGTCATATTCCCCTGGGAAGAAAAAAAGACACGGACAAAACTTGAAGCCCTGATTTATCAGTTGGTTAGGTGGAGCAAGCTAAGAAACCAAGGGAAATGGAGACCTTCATGAGGCTACATTGAAATGTAAGTAGGTTTAACACATATTCTCTTTCATGTGTTCACCTGTTTCTCTTATAAATGGCTGTAATCATGGTATTTGTTTGGGGTAGTTTTTAAATACTGGGAAAATGTTTATAACTTAGAACAATTGTTTTTCAAAACAAAGACACTAGAATTGTTTAGGTTTAAACAGTTTAGGTTTGAATAGCTTGAAATTGTTTATTAAAAAGATTTAGACATTGATAGCATTTTTGGAGCACATGAAAATTTCTGGGAAAAAGGGAATGATCTAAAGGAATCTTAAAAATATTAAATATTTATAGTTTTTTACATGAACATGCTGGCAGAAACTTAATAAAATAATGAAATTTGTTGTCATTGAACATGTAGTTTTGGGCTAAGTGAAAATTTCACCCTGTTCTACAAAAGTCTTTATCTGACACAGGGTGAATCATTCGACAAAAACTGGAAAAACTTATGACTAATATGATGATTCTTGTTAAGAATAACTGCTAAGGATTAAAAAGCAGATGTCTGAGTGTGGGCTAGTGTTATCTAATGTGTTCTTTCAGCATGTTGGAGTATACTTGGAAATATATCTCAGTTAATCAAGAAATAAGATATTATCTGTTGCTGAAAGAAGGGTACACTGTTTATCCTACAGCATTCATGGCAGAATTAGTGGACATTGCTGATGTCCTTGCATTAAGAACTTTTTTTCTGATAGCTTTTCTTTGCTATATAGTTTATACAGGCTTTAAAAGAAGTACTGTGACTATGTAAAAAAAAAACCATAGACTGGCAAAGGGCTGACAGTCGTACACATATTATGATGATAATTTATTATAATTATGCAAGCAGAGTTGAAGTTAACCTCTTCCATGGAGAGTATGCCGGTTATTGACAACAGTGGTTTGTGTAGTGTGGCAAGTCTCATCTTACAAAGGGAGGAAATAGACCAGGTGCTTGAAAGATTGCAGATTACTCAGTTCAGTAGAAACTGTTAGTTGCTGTATAATTATTGTAGATAATTAATTGCAGATGTGCAGTTATAATTATTCTGTTACATTAAAATCTATGCCAGCGGCTTTCTGTAAAAAATGAGAGTGCTATTGATTTCTTTTGAAGTTATCCAGAGTAGAATCAACAATGTAAATATAGAAAGAGAAAATTCTTTTTTGGCTTTATTTCACTGGAATTTTTTTGCACAAATCCTTCAGATTGGCCCCCAGTTTTTTATTCATCCAAACCCAAGTCAAGATACAGTTTGGTGGAAACAAACATTGTGAGCACAAGTTGTGCCACATAACATAATCCCGCTGTTATAAACACTTATGTTTGATGTATTTAATAAAGAATTTATTCCTCTTCACTGTGTGTGATACTTGCTTTAAAGCCAGCAACTTTTTCTTCTTTTAGTGATAATAACTGATTTTTTTTTCCTGAGTTGTTAGTGGAGCAATTAAATCAATAGCATAGTTACCATCTCAAATGCCAGACCTAGGCAAATGCCAGAAAGATGAGACTAGGTTCCCAAGCTCCCACAGTGCCCCATAAACAAGATTTAAAAAAGTAATTCTTTAATTATTATACATATAACCACTGATGCCCCTCTAGATATTTCTTTCCGATGTTAACAGATTATTTTATTCTATTATGTGGAGACAGAATAGGAGATTGTGTGTCTATGTAACTTTTATTGCCTTAATTGAATCAATCTTAAATGTCTGAGCTTGTCTATTTTAGAAGAGAAGGTCTCCAGTCAAACATTCCATATTCAGTGCATATTTCTGTATATTTGCAACAATTGCTTACTAAGAATTTTAACAGCAACAGYTGTTCTTCAGTTCTATTCTCTGCTTGATTTTTCATGTCTTCCATCTGAGTTAACAAGAATGGGTTTTCCATTCCTATTTTGTACATCTTTGCAATCTTGAAAATGTGCATACAAAAAAATCCCACATGAATATTTGAACACACATGAACATTTCCAGAAATGTAGCTTAAGATCTGCACATCCACAATTTGTAAACCACATCCACTGTCATAGGTTTTGCCTAGCACATAGAAGTAGGTATTCTGAATAAATCAGTCAATTGCACCTTTTCTTTTGGTTTTACATGGTTTCATCTTCTGCCACTTGTGTGGTTGTTCAGCCACTGTACAGTTTTTCCATGGGATCACAACCATACACTACACACAGTAAGACTAGCTAGCAAGACACATAAGAAACATAATAGTTTTAATTTTCCTAATAAAATAATACATCATGTATTATTTTGTTTTACTAATTAGCTTACTACATTATTTGTTGTAAGTGTAATGTATCTTTTAGTTTCTCTTATTTTCTTTTATAATTATGTTTCTTATAAAGTACCTATATTTGTTCTTTGCTGTTTTAAACTTTCTTTTTTCCTCTAGAAGAACAACTGTTATCCAATTTTAATTAACATTGGAAATATGCTGGGTAGATGTTAGCAAGCCATCCATTTCCCATTATTTAAATAATTTTGCACTTCTAGACACTTTTAATCACTGAGGCAGTTGTAATTTATTTGATAGTCTAACAATTTAGATGTTATATCTGTGTCCCCTTTCCAATTTCAGTGGCTGACTATGAATCAGGTAGCCATAAACTTTAAATTCGTTTTTGCTTAAGATCAGTAAGTTTGCTTTAAAAGGGGAAAGGGGAAAGGCCTAAAAATGGTAAAGGAATTATCCATCACCAGAAAGCTAACATACGGACATCCAACCTTGTTTCTGAAACCAGTGTTTAATTATGGCAGAAAAGAGGGAAACTTTGTTGAAGGGTAGAATCTAATGAACTGTACGTCTTTTTTCTGTAGCTGAGAATCACTTGGGAATAAAAGTACTCCAGAAAGTAAAGAGAAGAATAAGGTGTCCATCTCATAAAATGGACTTGGCTGTGATTTCAATGAAGGATGTTAAGGCGCTTGTTGGTTTTTGGTTAACTTTCAAAATCTTCTGAATTGTCTAAGAAAAAGAAGGAAGTGTCATTTATAAGTCTCTGTAGTCCTTATTTTTAACTTTTGCCTAAAGTGATAGATTCACTATATACCAGAGAACCCGCAGAGATGAAGGCCCGAGAAGGACAAGCATACCCTTGGGAAAGGTTTGGAAGAACTTGCTTCATATTATATATTTCATTGTGCGTTAGCTGAAGTATGTGGCAGGTGACAAGCTGAGCAAGAAACTGTTGAGAAAGACAACATTACAGGTTCTTCCTGAAGAACCATATATATATATACACCCATATCCCAAAGGGTAGATTCAATATAACAATTGGTAACCTTCTGCAAATGAGAACTGTCTCAGAAATATTTGGATGTTATGTCCAGGACTCATTACTTCATGTCAAAATACTTAAAAGTATGTCTCACTTGGCATGTTAATGTCTTCTATTTTACAAAATAGAAGAAATGTTCAAATACATTGCAGCTGTCTGTATCAAAATTTATTCTCTGCTTGTGTTTTTCCATCTCTTTGGGATAATGAAAGAGGATTTATCTCTGGGTTTTTTTTGTGAAATGACAGTAGAAGTTCTTTAAATACATGACTTCAGTCCAGTTGCCAGTGTTTCAGTGACATTTGGCTGAGGGTCTTTTCCTCATACTATGTTTTGCTCTTCTGAAATTTGAAATGAGATTGTATATGTTGAAGGAAGATGGCACACTTAAATGAATGAGTCTGCTGATTCAAATATTAAAGTAAATCACACTTGAAATTCCAGGAATCTTTCTATCAAAACTATAGAATAACACATTTTCCAGAATTTAGTTTGTTTCCTTATCTTATACAAAAAACCTCTGTCTCCCAGGCACTAAAACAAACCTGTATAGGGACTCTTAGGGAATAACAGACCCAATCAATTCTTTTCATTCCCCTACACATGAATCTTAAAGATAACCTTAAGTTGAAAATCCTTAACTGAATGTAGAAATTCCCAAATGTAGTCAAAGTTGTTAATTGCACTTGCATATCAATTATCAATTATAATTTCCTATGTCCGTATTTTGGGAATTTTCTGACATAACATTCAGTTTGTTTAATATTAATTATGCAAAGTAAAAACTATGCTCAGAATTAAATTAGTTTGAAGAACTTGGAAAAGGTTCACATAAAAAGTATGAAATGTGGACCTGTGGTATTTCCAGATTTCCAGAATATAATTTTTGCTGTGAGATGTCAAAACCTCATGCCTCAGTCATTATACCATTCTGGCAATCACTGTCAGTAGATAGCAAAATCTATGACTATTAGATTTTTCAGTGCAAAGAGTAGCTTTCTGCCAATTTCTCTTAGTGGAGTCCTAGTTTAACAAATTACATATTTATTTTTTACAATACAGGAAAGCCAAGTGAAAAAATACATACTATGGTGGAAAAACAAAATGGATGGAAGGAAGAAAGAGCCAGAGAGAAAGAAACAGGAGCTAATTCTATGTTAAATTTTTGTTAATCTCATTCAGGAAACAATTATTTTACCTCACTGACAGCAATTCCATTGTGACTTTTTGCTGTTCTCAGCCTTGAGCCATGAAGCTCCAAGGTCAATCCACATGAGAGATTTTGTTCACACAAATAGTCCCATTATGTTTGGAGAAATTATGCCTAAGAATGTGTGCATGAATGAAAAGTCAGTGCACAAGTGCATAGTATGACCCCTGAGTAGCAAAGCTTTCAGGGACTCTTCTTCAACTTGGAAGGAAGTAGTCACCCCACTGTGTTCAAAAATGACAGTCAGGGAAATTCAGAGATAGCAAGTTGCTTGTGAAAATACTGACTTAGCCTTGGTTACAGTTGATAGCTATAAATGGATAGCATGCTGGAAACCAGCTAAGTATAAAAGCATTGAAAATGGTGAGGAGGAAGTCAATGACTACTACTTCCTTTCCTTTCTTGTTCTGACAAGGTAGAAAAGCCCACAGAAGCCTACATGAAAGCCCCTCTCACCTTTGAGAATGTCCTTACTGACCCTTTTCAGAAAATGAATAGGTCCACTCCGTAGTGCCATGCATAACATGCATAAGTCAACTATTATGCTGGAGTCTCTGCACAGTTCTTTCATTATGGCAGGAATGATTTTGGATGGGAATGAAGGAAACTTTTGCTTAAACACTGCTTTCTGAACACAGTTCAACCTCCATGAGGTTTCCTTTCAAGTTTTTATTATAAAAGCATCAGCATAACAGTGCTATGGTTATCATTGAGGAAACATTTTCATTATAACACCTTGTTCTCAGGCATTTACAATGTTCCAAAAAAAGTATTAAGGCTGAAATTTCCTATGTTTACTTTTATCCTATAGATAATGTAGAACAACATAAATAAATAATAAATGCTATAATTATGTTTGGTCACACTGCTGAATTACTCAAGCATGAAGGCATTTTGTTTTGGATGCTTATGCAATTCCCTTTCCATGCTTATTGCTTCAAAAGTTTTTCTGTGTGGTTTGTTTTAAATGACTTTATTTTAAAACTTCATTTCTTGTGGAGAAATACAAAACACGTGAAACTCAAAATTTATTAAGAACTAGGAGTTGCCAGTTACAAATGGTTGTATATCCTTGTGCTATAAGACTAGGCGTTGCTTTACATGTGTGCAGAGTAGCAGTTATAGCAGTGAGGATCACTGGTAAGTTCTTCTCAATATAGTTCCTTTGCACAAGACAGAGGACAAGAGAAACACCTGCACACTCTGAATTAGTTTTTGCATAACCCTGAAAGATACTGTAGTATGAACAGTATATCGTGGCATTGCACTCTAAGGTCCATGCTTGTGAAATCCAGACTGTTTGAACATAAATAGAAGAGAGGGAAAGCACTGTTGAATGAAGACTTGGAAAAAAATGTGACAGGGCATCTAGTAGCAGATTCAAAGATGTAAAAAGGAGCCTAAAAAGATATCAGAAAAAAAGGATTGTATGCTGGAGTTGGAAATAACGCAGCAGAAGTGATAAGGCATCAGGAAAAAAGGTACAAAATGATAATTTTATGACTTAGAATAAACCCTAAATTTGATGATAATTAACCACTGAAAAATGTAAAAGGATTTGTGGCAGATTTTTCCATAACTGAAATTTTTTGACACTGGATGTTTTTGCTTTCTTCAAGCAATAATGGAAGAAGGGAAGTCCTATGACTTGCATTTAGCATGCGGATGAAATAGCTGATCATGTTGGCTTTCCTGGCTATAAAATCTATTGATGAATGGCACACCTTTCCTCCAGGTAATTTCTTTTCTGGGAAAAGGAAAAGTGAATGAGCTTTACACAATGCTTTTATGTATAGGGTCGGCCCCAGCTAACAGCCAAAGCCCTGTCCATCCCCTTGCTCCCTCCTTACCCTGTCCCCTTCCCCCCATCCCCTGTCCCCTGTCCCCCATCCCAGCAGGCCAGAGGGAGAGAACAGAAGGAACTGGAGCAAGAAAGCTCATGGGCTGAGACAGAGACAGGGAGATCACTTACGAATTACCACCATTGGCAAAACAGACTAGATTTGGGGAAACTTAAATTATCACCAATTTATGTATCTATATATCTATATATCTACAAATCTATAGATACATAGATATAATTACTGATTCAGATATGTGGAAGCAAAAAGACAAACATTAAAACACACAGGTAAAACCCCTTTACTCTCTCCTTTCCCAGGCTCACCTTCACTCCTTCTCTCCAGACTCCTCTACTCCCTACTTTTTACTGCTGCAGGCGACACCCAGTCCCTCCAGTGATGCAAGGAGCAGTGCAGCAGGCGGTCAGTACCCAGCGGCTCCTCTCTGCTGCTCCTTCCTTCTTCCACTTTTCTTCTGCTCTGCTGTCGGCTCTCCAGGGGTCGCAGCTCCTGCCAGGAATACCCATCTGCTCCAGCATGGATCCTCCATGGGCTGTGAGGGAGTATCTGCCCTGGCACCTGGAAAACCTCCTCCACCTCTGACCTTGGTGTTTTCTGCTCTTTCTTGAGTATGTTTCCACAGAGGTGCCAACATCTTCACTGGGGGGCTCAGCTGTGCACTGCAGTGGGTTCATTGGAGCTGCCTGGAATGGCTGTGTCTGGCATGGAACAGCCCCTGACCACACAAGCCACGCTACCAAAACCTTGGGCACCTACACCCAATACAGTGTATACCCCACAGTATACTTGATGATAAAAAAAACTTCAATGGAATAGTAACTTGCCAAAGAAAACTGGTTTCTCTAAACTGATATTTTTCATTCAAACTCTTCAGTTTTGATAGAATTAAACCAGAGAAAAGGCTGACAGAATTTGAGTCTGACTGCTATCAGGCAGATTTCTAAATCTTCCTGCGTTGCTGCCTGGCTCTCTGCCTGGCTCCTCAGCAGCCCTCTCAGCAGGCTGACACACGATTCACTGCCCACAAGCCCTGGGAACGTCCCTCCCCGGCTCATGGCGCTGCCGCTATTTCCAGTCCCAGGGCTCTGGGAGCTGCCACGTAGCCAGGGTCAGTTCCCTGCAGAGAAGCATTCCAAAGGCTTGCTTTTCATTGCTGATCGGAAGAAAAACAAGTTTTAATGTATAAACACCTCCACAAAACTGAATCACAGTTCTTCATGCTGTTTTATTCACGTTTTTTTCAGAGGCAATTCTATCCATTAAGAAAGAATTCAATGCTTTAAGATTAGATAATTATATTTGAGTTTTTAACCCCCTAACTCTCCAGCTGTTGACATACTGTGACTTTCTGAGGACCAGAGAGAATTTTTTTTCAGGTTCTTATACCAATCTTACATATTTCATAGCTGACATGTGCCTGTCATTGGAGACAATAGATTTCAGTGCTATTATTGGAAGTTTTTTCCTGATCCATTTTTCAAACATTAAGTACCTTAGTGAGACAAAATCCAGATTCACACAGAACAGTAAAAAAGGAATGAGCAAAAGCTAAATAGAGTATGATAGACATCTCCACTTAAAGTGAAAATGGAAAGCAAGAAATAGATGAAAAAACAGATTTTTTGGGAATCTGGATTGCTTTGGTATATGGTAACTTGAAATGAATTTGCACAGATCATTTAAACTGATCTGACCTTTGAGAAAATCAGCTGCCTGACACTCACAGCATGTCCTGTTATTAACAGCACATAACAAAAAACTGCAGAAGGAGCACAGAGTAATGCTGGAGCAGTGAAAGAAATTCGATAAGGGAAGTTTATAAATCAATGTCATGAATGCAGACTTGAATTCACAATCAGAGTATTGCAGAACAAGAGAAGGACAGTCAGGCACTGGAAAGAAAAGTAACAGGCAGGAAGCTCTTCTTACCGCGTTCTTATTGTGATCTCCTTCCCTGCAAGGGCTTTAGAAGGAAAGCATTTCCAAAATGCCCATGTTTTGGGGCACCACAAATGTAAGAAAAAGAATGGAAGCAGGCCTAAGGTCAAAGGTAGGATGAGGAGATGTATTTCACTTCCTGACAGGATTTAGTAGAGTCACACAGTAAGAGGTATTCTTTCCCAGAGACAGGCTTTTTCCCTTTAGCTGGTCCATATCTGCTCTTCGTCACCATGAGCCAGAGAATGTAATGCATGACTGGTTTCTTCATAAGTAAAACCAGGTGGTCTTCTTCCAACCTGTCTTATAGCTTGTCCGGTCACTTAGTATCTGATTTAGTAGAGCAAATAAAGCCTTCTTATTCTGTTGGAATCCTAAAGGATAACTGATATGTTGTCTGTTTATGAAATCTGGTGACATAACCCCAACTGGAAGGCAACTCTGCCCTGAAGTTCTGCAGCACCACCTGGGCCACAGCTAGTTCACTGCCTGCTTAACCTGCTGTTGGACTCAGTGAGGGAGTGACAGTAGTTCTTTCATCCAGTTTCTGAATTAGCATCAAGTAAGATCTTATAAAACTTAAAATGCTCTGGACATTTAGGGTATTCAGGAATATCCTAAATAAAATGATGGTATATTTTAATTTCTTAAAACTAGGAAAACCTCCGGATGTTTGCTAGACACTTTGCACTGCTGCTCTATAACCTCTGTGTCTCTGTTTTCCAGTGTATGTTTTTTCAGCTGTGAGCCATTATTTTTAATTATTTACTTTGTTTTAATTTCTTTAGGACTTTTATTTTCACTTGCCATAAAATGGAATTAAAAATCACTGAATTCTAGTTAATGTGATAATTTAAATGCCCTACTGGGAGTCAGTATGGGTAGTCTATCCTGCACTGCCAGGTTCACTGTTTAGGAGAAAGAAAAAAAAAGCAGTGCAATTCCCTGGGGCCTCTTCATAAATGATTACCTGCAACTGCAGCCTTTTCTAAAAGATCTGTTCCTGCCCAGGATGTCTGGCTTGCCCATCTGCCTAGTTCTGTCAAGGAATCAATTCAGCAAGTGCTTAACAACAACAGATGTGTGCTGCATGTACCTGTTCCCACTGAAGAAGAGTCACCATTTCGACTCTTCAGCTCTTAGTTAAAAAGCAACAAGACAGGCTCTTTTGCCAGATGCCGTTGGAGCCTCTCTTTTTAGAGCCCTGTGAAATCAGTCCTAAATATCTGAAATGCTTGAACTTTGGACGGATTGTTTTAAGTCTTTTGAATGCTGTCACTCTTAACCATACAAAATGAAAATACTATAACTTTATGCGGTTTTCACTTCAAATGAACTTTTCTGTCTAACCTATTTCCAATTAGCTCAGCTCAGAAAAAAAGGACAAGAATTAGGAACCTTCCATTTTATCAGAAAAAAAAATTTTGCATCTTCTGGAGGTATTCTGATTTATCTGAAATTCCAGAAGCAAGTTGCATCCCTGACTCTTTCAATAACCTATGGTAAATGTTCAGAAACCATTCAAATGACTGCATGCGTACTGTATCTTCCTCTTTGCCTCTTCCAAGACTAAAATGTGTAGAACCTATTTCTGCCATGTAACTGGAAACCTACTATGGATAAAATACAAAGCCATAAGAAATAATTTGAAATTTTCCTGTCTTTTGACTTACATTATTGTTTTTCCTTACAAATTCCTTCTCAGTTTATAATGATTTTATGATTCTTCTCTTGTAATTTATAAACATCTTTTTTTGCTCATGGCCCAAATTGTATTCCCTTAACTTCTATGGGGAAACTGTATTATGAAATCAGACACCTTTAACTCCTTTCAAAATCACTGCATTGTTGTCTCACAATTTTCTGCGCTTCCACAGAATACTACAAGGACTTATGACTTGAATAGTAAATAATATGAAACATCAGGTTATATTTTATGTGCTATAAGTAATGTCTAATAAACCTGTATTATTGTCATGGTTTAACCCCAGCCAGCAGCTAAGCACCACCCAGCCACTCGCTTACTCCCTTCCAGCAGTTTGGGGAGAGGGTCAGAAGGGTAAATCAAAGCCAAATAAGGAATTAATTTACTACTTCCTGTTGGCAGGCAGGTGTCCAACCATCTCCAGGAAAGCAGGGCTTCATCATGCATAACAGTTTGTCTTGGGAAGACAAATGCCCTAACTCCAAATGTGTCCCCCTTCCTCCTTCTTCTCCCAGACTTTATTGCTAATCACAACGTCATACGGTCTGGGATATCCTTTCGGTCAGTTGAGGTGAGCTGTCCCAGCTGTGTCCCCTCCCAGCTCCTTGTGCACCCCCAGCCTGCTTGCTGGCGGGACAGTGTGCAAAGCAGAGAAGGCCTTGATGCTTTGCAAACATCCATGTGTTGTCAACACTCTTTTGGTCACAAATCCAAAACATATCCCCATACAAGCTACTATTAAGAAAACTAACTCTATCTCAGTCCAAACCAGTACAAATATGAAATCCTATCTTTTCAAGTTTTGTGAAATAAATCACCAAAGCATAGTTGTTTATTTTAATGTATTTGTTCAGAAGCCTTTTTAGCACCCTGAATGCATTGTTCATCACAGTGAGGAAAGAAAGCACACTCATATTCTAAACATTTGAACCACTGCTTAAAATGAAAAAAAAAAAAAAATAAAAAGGGCATTCACCAAGACTCATGACAGGATTTAGTCCAAATATATAATTGACTTCAGAAAGAATTTATTCCGTAGAAAAGTCACGTAGACGGTAACTTACTGTGTTAGGCTGCAATTTCTGTATTTAACTCTCTCCTTGTTTCCTCACCTGCCCCACTCAAAAACTCATAAGGAACAAATGTATATCTTTTTTATTTAAACTGAAAATCATATCCTTTTGATCTGATGAACTCCTCAAAAATGGATATTTATAATAATTAATAAATCAATGATTAATTAGATGATTTGGAGCTGCTCAGAAATGGAGATTCCTAAACCAGGATTGATGATCTAAAAAGTAAAATTTGTTTTATTGAATACAATTTTTTTTTTTTTAAACGATGTTCCAACTTAGTGCAGAGATGAATAAAAGCCAATTTTTATTCCACTTCAGCCCAGTTTTGACTTAACATCCTAGAGTTTTGCAGTAGTTTCAATATACTTCTGCACTGGTAGTAATTTTTTTTTATTTTTAAAGCACTAAAAATCTTAAGATTTTGCTGCTTTGAAACCAAAGCTAAACATCTAATTTGGGGTAATGAAGTCAGCATGATTGTGTATAGCTCAATAAGTCAAAACCAGTAATGGAAGTGGACTTCTTTTTCATTGAGGTACATTTGCAATTATGCCTTGCCTAGGTACCCAGAAGTAGAATCCCATTCCTTTTAATGTCTACCTTACAGTCATCCAAACTTTTGACAGTAGCTGGAGTTTAATTAATGGTTTTTCTGTAATTATAATAGCATTCGCAACCAACATTGCTCAGATTTTACAAGATTGTTATTTTACAGATTTATTTTAATAGTAATCTTTTCTGTAAATGCATATGTGTGTTTCATTTGCTTTTATTCCAGCTAATAATTTATATTTGGAGCTGGATAAAACTTGGAATTTCTAACGGCAATTTCATGCAAAAGTATGACATTTTGAAAATAGTTTTCATTTTGAATCACAATTAAAAACATACTGTGAAATGAAATTAAGAAGATGGTTCTTATCTCAGGAATCATTATATTTTGATAAAATAGAAAGACTGATTCCACATACAGTTTTTCCTTATAAATTTGTCCTTTAAAATCATAGTATTTAAAAAAAAAAATGAAGACAAGATGTTATGTTTGAACAAGATTGAAATAATTTGAATTTCAAACGGCACTTTATAATCAAATTTTCATTAAAATTGGCATAGTGTTACAGGAATTGGATTTTACTCAAACTGCAGTATCAAAAAAAAGAGTGTTGTGGTGAAAAGAAATATCAGGCCTATATATGTTATAAAAGTCTCCCTTGCAGCTTGGATAGACAGATAAAAGAATGACATATTTTGTAGCTCTTTTTTAATATAATCCACTAATCTGTTAACATTAATAGAGTGAACTAAGAAGGTCACCCTTTCTCTCTCACCCTCAGGAAATGTTTTCCTTCCATATTTAAATCTTTCTCACTTTGTAGCTATAATCCATTCTCTCACTGCAGGGGTGGCTATTTACTTGAGGATGGATGGTTTTCTCCCTACCAGGATGTGCTAAAATCATCTTTGTCATTCTGTCTTAATGATGGCAGGGAAGGTAAGTATAAATTTAATACAAAATTGTTACAACGTGCAACAATTCTCTAGATCTTAGTTTAACTATCTTAAGTGTGTTGCAGAGTTACTGTGTGTTCATCACTCTGTTAGGGTTTACTGATGAGCTTCCTAACATGTTGAACTTATTTTTCTCTCTAGTAAGGGTGCATGTTAAAACATTAATTTCACCAGCTAAACCAACCAAGTCTGAGAGAGTTTATCTTGTTCAGGTTCTCCAGAAAGACTCCATGTGCATCTTAACTCTTCCCACACCACCGCCATCCTAAGTGCTGCTACTGATGGTGGTAAATATCTAGGATCCTCAACACTGAATAAATTATTTTTTCACCAACTGAACATGACACTAATCAGTCTACAAGTGACATCTTTGGATCTGTCTCCTTGTCATGTTTCTGTTCACCTCTGCTAACTGAAACTCTAATTTGTCAGTTCAGTAGATGTAAACTAGAGTCAAACCATTTGCTAATTATGGCAGAGAAAGAACATGAAGACTGATAAGAAAATCTCCAAAACCTTCACCATTATGTATTTTTTTTATTATTATGTTATTTTTATGTATTTCTTTTTATCTTTTTTTTTAGCTTTTTGTAATAGTGAATACAGTAAAACTTAAAAAAATAGACATTCATGTCAATTTTCAAGTCTTTCAAAATGTAGACATTCAAGTCAAATGCACACATCTTTTGCAGCATAGAAATGTTCAGTTAAAGTCCACATGAATGAGGACCGTGCACTTCTACATTGAACTATTGCACTGACTTTTTTGAAACAGATGATTCTTTTTGACGTGTAATAGTTCTCAGGCAGTGAAGAAACTGACCTTAATTTCATGTGAGACATACAGTTTTGAAGAATAAGAGTGCTGCATCATGCTTGCATGAGAATTTCCTACATTAATAGAGGTACTTACAACCATCTTAGAGGAACGTTCCAAAAAACAGAGATAGTCATAGGAAAATAAATTCTCATGAATTCTGGAATCAGGATAGCTCATTCTGAACAGCCAGGTATTTTCCTGTGCATTGGTTCCACAGGATAATTTATTTTAGACTGCTTCCTTCAAAATCTTGGTTCAGTCTATGTTCTGAAAAAAGTAAAGGTAATTCTAGTATATTTATGTTTGTTAAAACCAAAACTAGTTTTTAGTCTGTACATAAGTGTGACTTTCAAATGAATTATATTTATTTCTACAGTGGTCATTTAGAGCTTCTGAAGGATTCTTGCCTTTTGGCTGCAGAACAGGAAGGCTTACCCGCACACTCATTGCAGTGTTAATATTTATATTGTCTTCAGAAAAAAATATGAGGAGGCAACAACAGTGTAAATTACCTTACAAAAGTTTCTTAGTGATGTGAGACTTCATTCAAGAAAGAATAACTTGTTTCTTATACCTGTCCAGAAACTGTTTTCTTGGTTACGATTTCAGTAAGGGAGCTTTCAGAACATAGCACAGTGAAGTTCCCTTCATTGCAGGAACCAAGATGAAGAGGTCTACTTCTTTTTCTTTGGGCTAAAGTGATGGCAGTGCTTTTAATTTCTTATTAATCTGTGCTTCAATACTATTGATGAGGTAGCCCAATGTAGATAAATCAAACCTAATTAGACAGCAAACTTGACAAAGCCAAGATCCTAAATCTTGAGCCCATTTGTGGTCTAAATATGCTTAAATATACAGTGTGACTTAGGGATTTCATCAATGTTTTTTCTTTTATKAGCTTTTTGTCCTTTGTATCCCTTCCATGCTGCTTAGAGAAAGACTAGTGCTCAGGGTATAGTTTTTTTTAACCTTGTGTCTGGGCCTCTCACTATTTTCATCCACATTTTTGTTGACAGTTATTTTCCAAAGACAATTTAAAAAAAAAAAAAAAAGCTTGTTTCCACAGCAACTTACTAAAGCAGATTGCTTGGCCATACCTCCCAGCTCCAACTCTAACAGTGTGACTATGACAACAACATCTGCTGAAAATGTGGCCCTTTAATGTCTTTCCTTGGTCCTAGATTTTGGAAAAAGTGGGGGCTATGCCTCCTCAGGCAAAGATTGCCAGGCCCCATCAGCCTCACAGAGACAATGTTTTCTGCACTAAACTAAAAGAAAGAAGCTTTTTCATCCTGCATAAACCTATGTGCCTTTTGAATTAAGGCCTCTCATTGGGGCCTTAGGTTACAAGTTATCCTTTTCGTAACACATCACTGTCAATATGAACATGTGTCTTCTTTTACAAAGGCAAAAGAAATACTAAAAATAATACAGCAAAATCCTCCAAGTCCTTGTTCACAGTTATGACAGACAAACGGAAAACTGTCTCCAGGCTGATTTTAAACCTTTTTTCTGTATGTCTGTCTTTCCTTCCCTCTTTCCCTCTTCCCTCCTCTTCTCTCCCTCCTTTTATCTTTTTTTCCTCTCTCTTCCCAACTTGTCTTGAATCTACTAATAAAGATTTTTTTTTCCTCCATGTCTACAGTGCAGTTTTAATCAAGTATACCTACAATAAGTTTGTCATTACTTGTACCGTTACTTCAAGTGAGGTTTGTGTATTTGTATGAATTTCATAATCCAAGCTATTGACTCTACCCATTTTAAAATTTGCAAGTCAGGCAGATCTGTCTGTAAAGGACAAGAGGCTCATAATTGTTAAGAGTATTTTGCTTTATTCATTTCCCCAGTTTCCATATACACATTGAAAAAGAATAAGGTCAGCTACAGTAGAAAATACTGAGAGAGTCATAAGGAATATGTGCCAAGAAGTTTCAGAAGCACCTGTGAGAAAACTAGAGAAGTTGCTTTTCAAACCTAATTGATTGAAGATTGAATTTTATCCTTCAATAAAGAGCTGTAAATGTTCTTTGGTAGCTTCTGGATGTAAATACCTGATTTTCTGGGGGAAACCACTAAGGTCTTTGCTCTAACAGGAGCTTTTATCACTAAATAGATTCATACAGGTGTCAAAATGTGTGGTTTAATTATATTTGAGTAATTATATTTATTCTTATAGAATACTTCTTTGACTTGTTTAGAAGAAATAAATGAGTAACAACGGGTTTCTCTGTAAGACTGATTTTAGGTTATAGTTGTTCTTTTCGTAATTTCTTAATCCAACTGAACGTCTTGCTTTTTTACATCTCCCCTCTTATGAAAGCCTTTCATACAACTTTTATTAACCTCTTCCCAAGTAAGATAATCCAAACATTCATTAATGCCATCTCAAAAAGATATCTTTCAGACCTATTTTTATGGAATTAATGTTAGCAGAACTGAGAAAAATATGCAAAACTGACAATGACATTTTATATATATACTCAGCTTCCTCAATATAGTTTTCTATTTCTTTAGTTTTAGAGAATTTTAAGTTTTAAATTTAGAGTAGTTTAAGTTTTAAAGATTCTATTGCCTTATAATTGTGTTTTTTCATTTGAAGAAAAAGAAATATTTAATAATGTGTGTCAAAGTCAGTATTCTTCAATACTGATTGAGAAGTATCAAGAAAAAAATATTTTATGACAAATATGGCTGTGATTTTCTATTTTTAGGAGAAAGCTGCATTTGATTTCCAGCTTGTCTTTGTTCTCCATTCAGCACTCTGCCCATCTGCGTACTGTCCATCCCACTCCCCAGGCAACATCACTGGGATGTTTTGCCGCAGTCTGTGCATTTATATGGTGAACAGGAATCAGAAAGACTGGCTGCTGGCAGTGACAGTCTGCCTACAGGGCTGCGTGGGCATCCCTGGGGCATGACTCTTCAGGACAAATTTGTACCAGGTGTAACTGGCAGGGTTTGGGTATCAGGGCCTGCAGGGGAGACCTCTGCAGGGGGGGAGGCTGGGGCTGCCCCTGTGTTGGTCACAGCCGGTTCCAGCTGTCTCTGAGCCAGTCAGAGGAGTTTATGGCACCTCTGTAAAACTTGTTTAAGAGTGGTAAACACTGAGAAAACAATGCCAGAGCAGGAGGGACACATGGGTGGAGACACAAGGGAGATGCTAGAGAAGGAGGGACACTGAGGAATGAGGGGAGATGCAAGAGGCAATGCCAGGGCAGGAGAGAAAACCAAGAAGGGGTGGGAGAGGAACCAGGAGGATGCCAGGGCAGGAGGGACGGCAGAGCAGGAGAAACGCTGAAGCAAAACTAGCCCCTTGAGCAGAGCAGCACCAAAACTAGCTGCTCTGAGCAGGCTTGAAGCTAAAATGACTGCCCCGAGCCAGGCAGGAGAAAAGAAGCCACCTGAGCAGGACAGAGGGAGATGGAGGAGGTATGGCTGTGGCTGGTGGAGGAGACCACGCCAGACCAATTGAGTAGGAGCTGCCATGCGCTGACCCCAGTGCCCTGCGCCACCCGTCACCACACCTCAGAGGGGACTGAGTGCAGTGTGTGGCAAGGCGACTAGGGACCAGGAAAGGAGGAGGACAGGTGTCTGGAGGGGAGCTGGGGTGTGTCTCTCTAAGCGTGTGGTTGTTTTTATTTTTCAGTACCAGAATCAATAACTAGAAGTTTGTTAATTGGCAATAACTTAGAAGTTCCTGGCAAGGCTGAGATTAATATTCCTGATGACCATTAACTATAAGGTTTAATTATGCTGCATACACAAGTATTGCTCTCACACTATGCTATATGTAGCAGAACAATGAATTTGAATTTCTTATTAAAAGCTGATAATCAGCCATCCAGTTTTGTTATCATCTAAGAGCTGTAATACCTTCCAAAGCCCTTGATATTAAGCTTTACTTCTGCATTGAAATGTGCTTAGCAATACTCCGATCTACACACTGAAAGCTCTAAGAGTATTTATTTGTCTTTCAAATTATTTTGCATTAGACATGCTAGTGCCATTGTATTACTCTTCCACAATGAGCAAAGGTCACATTTTATCAGTATGTGTGCCTTCAAAAAACCAACTTTAAGCTTTCTTGGTTGGGTGCTTGTTGAAAAATTATTTTTAATTGGTTTTTCTGATATGTTTATCACTAAATGTTACTGAAAGTTTTTAACAGTTCTTGTATGGTGTTTTTAGGGGCCTTGCATCTTTTCTTAAGCTCAATTTTGTTTTTGTTTTTGTTTTTTTAATACAGCAATAACAACAGCAGAGAAGTTAAAGCCAAACATCTGAAACTTAAGCAACCCATGTTTCATCAGAGGATATCTCTCTAGAAGCCTGTTAGGCTCAGGCATAATCACATTGTCCTCACTTCCAAGGTAGTAAAAAAAAAAAGTCTGAACTATACTTATGATTTTATGCACTGCTAGTAGGAATTTGAATTATCAGCAGAGACCTGTAGCTGTCATGTCAAATGGGGGAAGCTTTATGAAACTCTATTATCTATTACAATTAGAAAGCAAATGCTTGGATAGCTAGATATAAATTGAGGAGAACAAAGCATTCATGCTGCTGTACTGCAGCCTGCAGAAGACTGCAGTGCTGAGTGCTTACTGTTCGCAGCATTATAAACTCATGGTCACAAAAGCACCCACTGACTTCAAGCAGCCTCCATACTCTCAGTATGAAAGGACTKCCATCTGCCATATAACTGAACGTCAGTAGTGGGAGAGTTGTAATGCACACTAGGGTACTAAATTGTCTCTACTGATAACATGGGATGGTCCAAATAATGATCATGAGACTTGTTTTTAAGATTAAGACAGCTGAATGACTCGAGCTTCATAAATGGCATTTCTCTTCCGAACTGCTTCAGCATGTTGTCTGTTGAATTGTCAATAAATAAAAAGCCTCAGACAACTGAGGTTGACACATCTTAAAAAGCAGCATGTTTGTGATCAGAGTTCATGATTTACGTTTGCTAGCAAATTGAAGTAGCAGCTTAGCTAACATGTCAGGAGCACACTCAGAGTGGGAGAGGTAACCAGACATTCAAGACTGAGTCTGTTACCCCAATTGGAATTAGGACTGCTGGAACTTTCCCCTTCTGCTGTTGTTACTAGAAGTAAATAAAAAAAAGAAAAAAAAATTTTTGGTAAGTGTGATTAATGATTATGACTACCCAAGGACAACAGATTCCAAAAATAAACAATTTATTCAGCTCTAAAAAAGTCTATGGATCTGTTAATTTTTAAGAAAGGTCATGAATAATATCACTTAAGTGCTGGAGCTGGTTTCACCTCAGAATGAGTAATGAAAACTAAAAAGTGTGGTAAAGGGATAGATCATTTGTGTTAAAGGTAGAGATCTGCTTGGAGTTTCTCCCTAGTATTTCTGAGTTGCTGAGATAGATTGATTTAGTTGGAATTGTTTAAGTAAGAACATAAGATGTTAATAAAAAAGGAAACCTGCCCTCAACATCATTATATGATAAATAAACAACACAACAGATTCTTATAAGAACGCTACATGACTTTGCAAAATAAAAACCTCACACTGAATAACATCTGAAATACAACTTTTAAAAGGTGGATGATATCCTTTATTCTCTGTTATCCCAGCATTACAGCTTTGCACCATGGAGAGCAATTACATGAATGTTTTCTTGAGCTGGCAAATAGCACAAGATACCATTCAAAATGTGTTATGAAAGTTGTAAAACTAAATTAAATAATAAATGTTTGTCAAGAGCTGAAATGTCTTCTGTGCTCTTAGGTCAACTCTGAGTTTATCTCCTATATAATGACTAGACAACATAACCTAGAGCAATCAAAATATTTAAAGCTAAATTGAACAAATATAAATATATTTTTCTCTTTCTTACATGACTGTTTTTTCCTCTTCCTTATTGTGTGAAATTTTTCTTTGTATTTTTTGTTACTCTAGCAGATATCTTTTCAGTTGCTGATACATAGGAAATTTTTCAATAATTTTAGCCAAAATGTGTTCTGAAGAAAATGTCTAGCAATGGTAGATAGTCTCTCTCCTACTGCAGCCTGAGAATGTCCATTCTTGCTTAAATGTCTATCTAGGTACAAGATAGTTGAGCATAAAATATTGAAAAATATCTCAGAATTACTCCAGATTCTACATTTTTGTATAAATTAGTGAAATTTCACTGATGCTTCCAATAAGCCTTTTGTTTTACTGAAGTGCAAAAGCTGTGAAATCTATTTCCTTTAACATTCTGTTTTCTTTATTTTTATGGTTTGCATCATACAGCAAGCCTGTTCACTCCATGTAATTTCTATCATACACAAGGACACTGATGCTTCTAACTTGTTAGACTTGTCTCTCCCTTTCTGCTGAAATATACACAGTTCTTTCACCTTTGATTCCCTGTCATTCTTTATCTTGATTATAGTGATGCTCTTTCAGAGTTCTGGTAAAGGTTATGTCAGCACTTCCATTGTGAACTGTTACATTAAAGGGTTTATAATATGATTGTATAAAAATGTTTTTCTGCCTGTTCTTGAGTTTGCTATATGAGCTCTTCTTCTAAGGGTGAATGGATCTTTGTTTCAGGATTTTTGTTTCAGTAGTTTGCTCAGTGTTTTCCTACCACTCAACATTTTAAAATCTAAATAGCTCCAGCTCACATTATCAATAGAATCACACAGATATGTTGAGGTTTTGACAGAGACCTCTTGAGATCACCTAGTCCAATCCACTGTCTCAATTAATGTCAGCTATAGCAGGTTGCCAAGGACTGTGTACAGTCAGGTTTTGAGTATCTGCAGAGACTCCATAGCCTCTCTGGGCAACCAGTTCCAGTGTTTGACCACCCTAAATGTAAAAAACAGTTTTCTTGTATTCAGATGAAATTTCATGTGTTTGAGTTTGTGCCCATGGCCTCTTGTTCTGTCACTGGGCACTACTGAGATGAGCCTGGTTTCATCTTCCTCATTGCCTCCCATCAGCTATTTATACACATTGATAAGATGCTCCTGATCCTTCTCTTGAATAGTGTCAGCTCTTGAAGCCTTTCCTCAGATGAAAAATGCTCCAGTCCCTTAATATCTTTGTGGCCCTTCACTGGACTCGCTAAGGTAGGTTCATATCTGTCTTGTATTGGGCCCCCGCAGCTGGGCGCAGCACTCTAGATATGGCCTCACTAGTGCTGAGTACAGGGGAAGGATCACCTCCCTCAACCTGCTGGCCAGGCTTTTCCTAATGCAACCCAACACACTGTTTGCCTTCTTCACCTTGAAGGTGCATTGCTGGCTCATGGTCAGCTTGTTGTCCAGCAGGACCCCAAGGTCCTTCCCTGCAGAGCTGCTTTCCAGCCAGTCAGTCGCCAGCGTGTAGTGGTGCCTGGGCTTATTCCTCCCCAGATGAAGGACTTTGCGTTTTCCCTTTGTTGAACTTCATGAGATGCCTCTCAGCCCATTTCTCCAGTCTGTCAAGTTCCCTCTGAATGGCAGCACAACCTCTGGTCTATCAACTGTTCTTCCCCATTTTATTTCACCTACAGTCTTGCTAAGGGAACACTCTGTCACAGCATCCAGGTCATTAAAGATGTTAAACAGCGTTGGCCCCAGTATTGACCCTTGGCACACACCACTACTGAATGGCCTTCAACGGGACATTGTGCTACTGATCCTTTGGACTTGTCTCTTCAGTCAGTTTTCTGGACACCTCACTGTCCATTTACTCAACCTGTACATTGTCAAATTGTCTATGAGGATGTCATGGGATATAATATCAAAAGCCTTGCTAAATTCAAGTTAAACAACATCCATGCTTTCCCCTCATCCACCGTGCTAGTCAACTCATTGTAGAAGGCTATCAGGTTGGTTAGCATGATTCCCCCTTTGTAAATCCATACTGACTACTTCCAATCACCCTCTTATCCTTCAGGTGTTTTGAAGTGGTTTCCAGGAAGATTCTCTCTATCACCTTCCCAACGACCAACGTGAGACTGACTGACCAGTAGTTCACTGGATCTTCCTTCTTGCCATTTTTGAAGATAGAAGTGATATTTGCTCTCTTTCAGTCTTCAGGAACCTCTCCTAATCACCGTGACCTTTCAAAGATAGTCAAGAGCGGCGTTACAGTGACATCAACAAGCTCTGCCAGGACTTGTGGGTGCAACATGACAGGCCCTATGGACTTATGTATGTCCAATTTCTTTAAGCGCTCCCTCACCTGGTCTTTTTCCATTGAGGGGAATTCTTTCTTGCTCCAGACTTTATCTCTGTTCTCAGGGACCTGCGATTCTTGAAGGCTATTTATACTGGTAAAGACTGAGGTAAAGAAAACATTGAGTACCTCAGCCCTTTCCATGTCATTTGTCACCTGGTACCCTGCACTATCCAGGTCCTTTTGAAATATATTAAAAAATTGCTGAAACTCCCCCACTCCATATATGGTTTCTGTAACTTTTTAAACTTTGTCTAATGAATCTTATTATTCTCTGTGATACTGGTAACAGTCCACAGTCAATAGTAAAGCATATGATTTGTGGCAATGTAAATATGAGGAGGATAAAACTCTTGATCTTTTTTTTTTTTTTAAATATTTCTCATTAACATAGATTCAGACATTATTTAAAATTTGCAGTCAACATGATGAGAAATAAATGAATAAATAAATAAATAAATTTTGAAGGAGCATCAGCTGAGTATGTTTTAGTAACTTGAGGATATGTGTGTCAGAACCAGGCTGTGAGATAATGGGTAACAGCAGGTGAAAAGAGGAGAGCAAAGGAGAAGGAAACGCATTCAAGCAGCTAAAAACTAGCCAGTTACCGTACTCCAATTTAAGGATTAAGTGAAGTGTGTAAAGGGAGTAAGATCATACATTATACTCAGAGTAAATTAATCCAGGTAGAGGTAACTGAGACTAAACAAATTACAGTAGAGGTCAGTCCAAAATACCCATGTAAGTTTTTGGTTTTTTGACATTTTACCTCCATTCTTTTTTTGTCCAAACTGTTCTAGCCAGTCAAGTAATAAAACCTGAAATGTTGGCATTTAGTTATGGCATATCAAGGAACTGTTAAGCCATCTTTAATGGCATTGTACAGCTGCATTTATATTAGTGGTCTACTTGATATAGGGAGGTTTTCAACTAAATTGCCCTGTTACTCTTATTTATTGGTCTCAGGTTTGTATTACAGTGTGGGTCCCTAAGTTCTCAAACCGGATTCTGTAGGATCAAACTAAACCAGAAGGTGTACAGCTAATGTACTCCCTCTACTAGCAAGTGTTCGTTCCTTGGGACCAGACTAAGTTGAAGAAGTTTCCCAAATATATATATAGTGCAGACAACGGCTCCCTGGCACCATTTCACTCCTCTTCTGCTGCTATTGCTCTGTACCACCTGCTAATTTTGACATGGTTAGTCCTTCACTGTTCTCTGCTCCTGTGTCCATTATCTCTGAAAAAGATGACAGGAGCTTTGAAGAATAACAGGAGACAAAACATACTAAAGTATTCATTATAAACTGCTCTATCGTTTGCACCAAAGTAGCATACCAAGAGTGTGCTTAAATGATCTGGCAACTCCTCCTACAAACATGAATATGTAGAAATAGCAATTTCTTTTGGTGAGGTGAGGTTTATGATGGACTATCTATTCTTTCACTTTTTTACTGAAAATCGTAAGTACCTGCAAGTGACTTCATTTGAAAAGAGCGAATCTTATCTTTGAACCAGACAAATAAAACAAAAGCATTGCAGCATAAAAATTAAATTAGCCTGAACTTGATTAAAAAACTCTCTAGAGCAAAAAAGACTGTAGGTTTGTGGGCAAAAATTCCCTACTGAGGAAAAAAATGAAGGGAGTTTTCACCGAAAGTCTCAGTCTCTTTTCTGTGTGATTTAGTTTTCAAATCAGAAACCCAAAATAAGTCACTCCATACAATAGGTCTGATTTAATGAAGACTTTTTTGACTTTTTAGATAGTTCAGAGAAGAGCTTTGATAGTGACTTCAGCAGTTTATTTTTTCAGATCACCTGTAAGACAGGCAAGAAAGTAGGCTTATGCCAAAATAATATTGCTTACTGCTCTACTCTGTCAGAAGTATCAAGTGAAAGGATAGCAATACTTTCAGTCTTTATTGATGAATCAGTGCAAATCTGACTTTAGCAGACAACAGCTTCAGTATGGATATTATCCATTTAATTGAGATCTAAGCATTTTTTGCAAACTTAACCTTACCATTTTGTAGTACAGAAATGTTGTGCACTGCAGTTTACTGGCACTTTAGTCACCACAAACCAATTTTCCACACTTCATTGATACAAATAAATGAGAGGTGAAATTAAGTCTTTGATATGTAGTAGTAATTCTTTAGGCTTTTTGGATCACTTTTTTTTTTTTTTCTTAAATCTCAGAGCACATTAGTTTTCCTGTCTTATAACACAGACAATTCAAAGCATCTGCAAATGATGCAGATATTATTTGAGTGGGAATGAATCTCTGTTCAGGTTATTGAAACTTGATGCAATTTTTCTTAGAAAGAAAAGGTTTCACATGATTTACAGTAATTTAACATAATAAATTGAACTTTGAGGAAATTGCTAAGAGAAGAAGAGATGCTGAGCTTAGATCTCAAGTAATTGCTTTCAGTAACATTAAAATAAGGTGACTTCTTTTTGAAATCACTGAAGATTAGATTGTGCTGCTTAAACATAGTTCTAAGATGGAAGCTGTGTGAACCCACAAGGGGCTATAAAAGTTTTGGCTTTGTTTTTTTTTTTTCAAAGAGGTCTAGATCCTTTCTACATTGCTTCCTGTGTTTCCAAGAGGGATGGAAAAGACAAAAAGGAGCTGTTTTGCAGTTTGATTGCTTATCTGATACCTTACAAATTCTCTGGGATTTATAATTTACACTCTCATAATTTTGTATTATTACTTACGTCTAAAGTCCTTACTTGCATATGTATATAAATGTCCTGAATTTCATATAAATTAGAATGTGGATTTATTTTTGCAGAATGTAGCCTTGGTCCAATAGTTGCTTGCTGATGTATCCTAATGCAGCACAAAGATTCATGTGACACWTGAGCTTCATATGGCCATGAATTACCAGGCCTCACAGCATTTACAATGTGAATATACTCAGCCTGGATACACAGAAGTAATGGCAATACCTATTGAGCTTTCAACTTTCTCCAAGTAAATAATTTTTTACATTACTACATTCATGTTTTCTTTCACTAAAGGCAGAAATAAATGTTGCTATCACACCATGCTTAATCTTTAGAATGTTACATATTTAAGCTAAATGTTTCTTTGATCTTGAAACTGTTTGGTTTTGGTTTGAATTTTTTGTTGTGTACAGAACTTAATATTTTAAAAGTTTTGTCTTCCCAGCTAAAACAAATTTTTCTACATACCTGTGAAAAGTTTTCCACTGTATTATCCCTGATCAGGTATTTTAGTACTCTATCCCATCTGCCACGCCCAAATACAGACTGCAAATCCCATAGAAATTTCATGCTCTTGACACCTTCCAAAATGTAAACAGTTTGTTATTGAATAAATGCTGAAACACTTTTTATAGCATTTGGCTCACAATATGTGTTCCTTAAAAAACCCAAAAAACTTCTTCCATCAAAAAGAAACAGAAAAACATGTTCAGTGTTCAAGTTCCCACCAAATAATTAAAGAAATCTCAGGTTTCATGAGGCCAGGGTGAATTATTCTATAATCATTCTCACTATTCAAAAATAAAGCTTAATAAAAGTGTCATTTTCATTTTTTAACTAAAATATAGCACTATCTTTAATTTGCATATCTTGAAGAGGTGAAATGGGGATTCAGTTTAATGGATGTTTATCCTATGAAGAAACAAATACGAAGTATATTAGAAGACTTAATGTTAAAGGTAGGAGAAAATAGGTAGGAAAAAATACTGATGGGTATAGCCTGAGAGCACAGCAAATAAGCTTCTGTGTTTCTTTTAAGAATATTCCTTAAACACATTTTTATTAAAGTACTTTTGCTTTAACGTACGTTATCATTATATTATTTACATATGATGTTTATATTGCCTATTCATAGACAATTAGATAATGAGATTCATGTCATTTGGAAGATAAACTTCCGTTTTCCAACTTTATACTGTTAGAACACATGTTTTTTCAACTTATGTTTGTATTCCACTGTCATCACCATGTCCTGAATACTTGTAGAATCGGGAATCTGTCCTATCTGACTTTACCTGTTTCTTTCATTTCTGCAATAATGTAGCCATTATTAATTTTTTTTGATTTTGTTTTTTTGTCTGTTTGTGGTGGTTTTTTATAAACCAACAGTCTGCAGATACTGGACAAGTTTGTTCTGTAATTGCCAATTATAGTGACATTTCTGTCATCCCAATGTTTGGCATAGATCACGTAGGTGAAAAAATGAAGAACTGGCTTAAGCAGAGAAACAGTGGAGCCAAGTAATTTACTTCAATTCTGTTGAAGAATAGTGCTGGCTTATTCCCACAAAGGATGTGACCTTTCCTTTCAAGTCTTAAATTTGTATTTTAAAAAGAAGCCTTGGTAGACATACAGTCCTGGCAGCTATTACGTAATTTACACAGCTCTCATTATGGTGCTGTTTGTGTCACTGATCTAGCTGAAAGTATATTGGAAAAATAGCTTTAATGGACCTCTGTCACTACCTCAGAGAAATTATGAGAATTGCAAGAAAATTACAGTAATGGAATTTTCCATTGTCTTCTCTCTTGTAGTGTACCATTATATTAAACAGTATGCTTGGGAGATGGTAACACTTAAAATCACAGGCTAGCACATAGAGCAAAGTCACTGCATCTCCTCTACTGCTCTCCTCCTAAAAAAAATCAGACAGGTTGCCTTAAGGGGAGAGAAGGAGAAATGTTTACAGAGTGAAACATCTGTCTTAGCTGAAAAGTGATGCTGTTAGTTCTTTTGCTCTACAAACACCAGTGTTGATTGAGTGAGACCTTCTCTTTCTCTGTTCAAGTTAAAGCCAAATATTTTAGCTTAAATCACCAACTGCAATTTGATTAACCCTTTTTACCTGCCACTAGAAAACAGAGAAGGAAAACTGCCAGACCATACCTTGCTAGGCAGTGGGAAAAATTATCTCGGTCACCATTCTTACTTCAGGAATGGTAATCTTGTAGTCAGTGCTGTTAAAAGTACATGGAGGACTATATTACATCTGAGCAAATCTCCATCTATCAGGCCTTCTGTTTCCAACCAATGGAATGGTTTCTTGGAAGCATATAAAACCAGAGCAACCACCCAGTGCTAATTGCCATGAATGTTTTCCCATGCTCCAGTGCCTGAGCACTCATTTTGTGTGAGAAAGATCTTATCTCTGTGTTTAATAGCCTTTGATGGATGTTTCTTCCATGAATTTGCCAAATCCCTTTTTGAATCTCAGTAGATATTTAGTATTAACATTCTACTGAAGAGAAGTATCTTATTTTGTTTTGCTACTAATTGTTTCAATTGTGGCTCCCCTACTTCTTGTATCAGAAGAGACAGTGAACGGTCACCTCCTATTCATTGTCTCTGTGTTATTTCTCATTTGGGTCACATTGCAACAGCTTTTTTCTGGAGTAGTAATATTTAACTGTTTCTTATGTAGAAGCCATTTGCTGTAACATACTATTTCAGTAATTCTGTACCCTTCTAGAGGTGGAGGGGCCCACATGGCACACACTATTTGAGATGAATTTATGTGGTGGCATGTTTTCTGTTTTGTTCTCTATTTCTTTCCTAATAATTTAGAAACATTGTGTTAATTTTTCCAGGCATTTACTTTTGAGCAATGAGATCACGTTTTATAACGCTGAAACTCACAGATAACTCAGTTTATCACTGTGTCTATATAATTGGAAGTCTTAATTCATTTTGCAATGACTATCCCTTTACATTTACCCATATAGGATTACATCTGACATTTTTTCTCCCAGTATTGTGAAGTCCTCCAGCAATTTTTCTCAGCCAAATCTTTCCAATTCTGAATTACTCAGGAGCAGGATGCTTTGTCACCTCATTTTTTTTTCACTTTCTCAGATCATTTATAAATAAACAAGTAGCTTAAAGATTGTACCAAATACCTCTCTTTGCTAAGAAAACTGTTAGTTACTACTCTATTTTTGAATCATTTTCAAATACAGATCTACCCTGTTAAATATGAGAAAAAAAAATTCCATAAGCATTTTGGTTGTATTGTATCATATCATATCATATCATATCTTAAATTTCTCTAATACCACTTGGGATTCAGGGTAGATTGTGAAAAGTAGGTCTCCCTTACTTATACAGTGAGTCTTTCAGAGAAGTCTGAACCTGTGCTGATACTGATTTGTGACTATCAGTGCTGCTTTTTCTCTGTAGCAGCTCTAACTACAGAGTTTGTCTAAGCTATTCCATAGACTACAGGAGAAACCTCACCTGACTAGTACTGGTCTTAGAAGAAGCAGTATTTCATAGCTGGGATCATTAAGAAGGCACAGACAAATAGAGGTAGACATTTCGTTTCTGTTGTTAAAACTTTGAACTCTGGTTTTAGATGAACATCATAAACTTAAAAAAGATTTGTCCAGATCCATGCTGCTTCAAACTATATGAGTATTGATTTGCGTACTGAATTCATAAGGAAGAGTACTGGTGCACCATAACCAATTTATTTCAAATGTTCATTTTAAGACTGTGTTAATATCAGTTGTTCTTGCTATTCAAGTTCCATTTATATTATGAGTGCAGATTTCTGACAGCTTGAATTGACAGCTTGAAGTCAGTGAATTGAATTAGGATCTTTGTCTGTGCTATGGTGTATTTGGAGGACTTGATATCTTTTACTGGTACAAATGTATGTAGGCCTGATACAGTGTCCCAAGAAATGTGTTCCTTGTGCAACAAAAATTTTGCCTTTTTGAGCAGTGCACCTGCTGAGATTATTTTTTTCAAGCTTGATTTTTATCATCATGTTCCTCTCCAAATCAGTCAAATCCTGGAAATGAAACTATGTAGGAGCAATGACTCTTTCAAATACTCCAATAGATTTGTCTTTTTTTTTTTTTTAAAATCTTTGAATTACTGAACCTACAAGAAAAATGTGCAGAAATGTGAACATCAGAGTCAAAGAATAAAGTAGTTAATTTAACACTACACAGGAACTTGCGAAACTGACTTGACGACTTAAAGCAGAAATACAGGAATGATGTGATACGGTTTAGTAACAGCTTACTGCAAAGTAAAGACTTTTTACCGCAAGGGAAGTTTTTTTGTCTGAAATTCTACATAGAAGTTTAGTTTTTCTGTGCTCATTCTGGCTCCCTCATACTCCCAGTTATAATGATGCTAATATAATCCCTCTGTGAATGCTTCTGTCACTTCTCCAGTTCTTTTAGAAGAGACATAGTCTCTTCCTACTTAGATCATATTTTTTTGATAAAAAATTCCTAAATTGTGTCTCTTACTGCTATTAATTATTTTCACTTTCCAGTAAGGACTCAAAGACATTCTCTTCTTTAGTAGGGAATTTATAATATAGCTCATATAAATAGGTATATCATTGACATTCCAGAAAATAGTTGATATAAATCCCTGGTATGAATAGCCTGTAGTTATTTTCTTGGCTTTCTTTAATTTTATTTTTATTTCTTTAATTTTATGTCAGTTTTCACAACCACACTCTTTCATTTCTACTGATTAGAAAGTGTTTATTTGAAAGATCAGACAGAGGAAATGTATTTCTTCTCTGCTTTGAATTATGTCTATGTTTCTATACCAAAAGGAATTCAGTATCTTTTAATGTTGATTTCAAATTTTAGCAATTTCATGTTATTCTGCTTTGAAATGCAGGTTGTCAGAATGGAATTGTCCATATAAGCCTTTATGACTATTAGCTAGGAAAGCACTGATTTTGTAATAGCAATTACTATTAAGTCCTTTCCTATTGTGATTTTTATATATTGGGCAAATCTGATCAGTCAGGGCTTGCTAAATATGTCAGTATTTCAACCTAATAAATAGAAGTTATAGCCACAGAACAGTTTAATTGCTTATCTGCAGAGGAACAAGATGCAAAACCATATAAACTAGCAGTTCAGATCTGGAAGTGATAGGCTAGTAAGACTTGTCCCTCTTTTGGGTTTTATTGGCCATTTTCCAAACCTTGTTGGGGTCTTGTCCACATGGCTGAAGTGTACCTCCACGTGAATCCCCAGTGGTTTTGATTCCAGTGCTATCAAGTGCAGAAGCCAGCTTGATTTTGTCTCTGTAGTTTAACTATACAATGAATTTCTAAGGACAAGTAAATGCAGTATGGAGAAAGGAAATGAGGACTTCTGTTTTGCTGCAAAGTACGACTAGATTTTTCTTCCAGTAACCAAAACAAGAAAAGATTAAAGAACTGAAAAAACTGAAGTTCTGTTGCCATATGTCATTATGAATGTTGTTAATGATCAGTGGATTAAGTTCCTAATGTTTACCACAGAAAGTCCCCCACTTGTTCCAGTGATGAAAATGGGAGAGAGCTTGTGTATGTACAATATCGCACTGTTTCCTCTGGCATTTTTTAGGTAAGAAAAAGAAAGGAATAAATAAATGATAAGAGTGAGGAGCAGAGGGAGAGGTATTAGAAACACAGCATTTTATCATCTATGATGTGAGGCAATCTATAAACAATTTTATTTTTACCAGAATGTTATAGTTACTAGTTGAATCTAGTTGTTTAGATAATTACAGTCATTAAGTATTTACATGAAGTGAGCTTTGGCATGGTTAGGAAATTAACTCTGTTGTGCATTTCAATATATATACATATATATGTTGGTGTTTGGGTTTTTTTGTTAGTTTTTTTTTTTTTTTTTTTTCTATAGAAAGTAAATTTGACATTCTGGATAGGAGTTAGTAGAGACTAACAAATTTGGATATAAACATGGATTCATTTTGGTGCCTATAATTGATGTAACTTACATGTGTAATAGCCTGATTTGCTGTGTTTAGTTGTCCAAGTAACATGCATTGTATCATCAAATAAATACAGTTGCAAAACTGTTACTGGAATTAAATTTCCAGTAATCAGGAAATACACAGGTGGTGGTATTTTTGCATTTTTGTTTTCCTCATGTTTCCTGGATTGTTGATTCTGTAATGTGAAGATGTACTGTTTTTGCAATTCATACCTGGCCAAAGTGGTGTCAGATTGCATCACCCTGATGATTGTGAATATTATTTTGATTAAGAAATTGACTTGGAAAGTGACTAGATTATACAGAAGGAAAAGGGAGAGGTGTAATTGAGACCTGTGCTTCTGAAGTTGGACATATTGGCTAGGCTGGTGATAACTAAGGAAAGGATTGTTGATATGTCAATGTATCATCTACCAATAGCTTACTGATAAATAGAAATGCCCATGGAAAAGTCTAGGGGAAAATACATCTAATTTTTTTTTACTATCGAAGGCTCACTCAAAGCTTCTTAGCTTTATAGGCTAAATTGACTAAGGATAAGGGACTGGACCCTGGCTGGGTTGTACATAAAAAGAGACCAGAGAAGAGGAAAGAGAGAAAGCAAGCCTTTCCAGGTGTACTTGCTGTCCTGTTGCTGCGCAGATATGTAAGGGATCAAGAGAGAAAGTCATTGATTACATTGCCACCTCTGATAATCCACTTTCTGAGCACCCATCCACTTTGCTGTTGCCTCCAGCAGGCTCTAGGAATGATTATGTTATTATTTTGCTAGATCAATAACCTAAATGCAGTTCAAACTATTGTTAATAAAAGTTCCCCTTTAATAATATCAATTTACTTAGGGCATGAAAAAGATTGCTTTTTTTCTTGTTTATAAGCTTTGTTTGATTCATATCTTCAGAGATATGACTAATCTGGCAGGCAGTTACCTGCTTCCAAAGCACATAGTGAGAGCCAACCCAAGTGTTTGGAGCATATCACAGACTAAGTAACGTACAAGTCTAACAACACCTACAAGCAAACCATAAATCTCTCGCCATCTGAGAAGCATTCTTCCACATTGCTTGTGTAAACAAAGCGGGACATGAACAAATCATACCAGAAAATTTTATTTTGTCCTGTGTATTATTTTAACACTGACTATTCATCCAATCATTATTTCAGAAATACATATATTAAGATATAATTAACAGAGTTGTGATGTAACCCTAGAATACTCATACCTTTGAACATTTTGCTGCAGAAACAAGCAGGGCTTCATCCTGTTACTAGTATTATGTCTGTTGCTCTGGTAAAAGAAGAAAAAGCCTTCATGCTTTTAACATTTTGCCTAGAAAAAAATTATGTTATTTTTTAGTTCAGAGTCATAAGCTATCATCAACCATAATAGCAACAGCATAGTTTGTTCACTATTCTGACTTTTTCAGGTCCTGAATCCTTTCACAGTTTTAAGGCTAAGATTCCTCACATAACAGGGTGAAACTACCAAATAGATGGGCAGAACTTCATTACAAGTTTTTCATATATATTGACCTAGCATCTTGTATTTATAGTGAAATATGAAGTGATACTATAGACTTTTTGGTTTGTATTAATCATGCAGGATTCTGCATTCTCCAGGTTTGAAATGGTAGCAAACAAGAAAAGGTTAAGAATCTGTGTAAATATATTATCTTTCATTATTAACAAGGGTAGGACACTTCATGGTTTTATTTTACGCTTTCTGAAAGAAGTTTCTAAATTTTCATTTGTCAAAGGTCAAACTGTTACAAGGTGTGATAAATTTTGCTATTTGGAAGTGAAATACTATAAGGG
Organism: Phoebastria nigripes; assembly: GCA_035582835.1. Lineage (NCBI taxonomy): Eukaryota > Metazoa > Chordata > Aves > Procellariiformes > Diomedeidae > Phoebastria > Phoebastria nigripes. The sequence continues at coordinate 125,161 of JAYKAV010000116.1, forward strand.
GTCACAGATGATGCCCAACAACCTTGGAATACAGCCTAAATTTAAATTTGTTTTCCTTAGCTGAAACATTACAAATAAATCTCCTTAGTGGGAGCACATGGCAAGAAAAAGACATGGTTACATGTATTGATTGGACTGCAGTTCACAAATAGGTTGACACTGGCAGTCTTTTGACCTAAAATTGGTCTTTGGAAAGGACTCAGCTGGGCTTTAGTTGTAGTCCTTCTTTAACTGGTGTGTTGTAAAATGCTGGAAATTTATCCTTCCTTTTCCCCTGTTATTCTTTCTTTCTTGCATGAGGATTTTGTATGATTGAATAATCAGTGTTCCACTGATTAATTATAATGGATTGTAATTTACAGGAAACTCAGTTTCATATGGATTGGGGAAGAGAATACTTTTAGATTTATGTTGGAGAAGTTTGGCCATTGAAAAGTGTATTATCTTTAAGCCTCTCTTTATGCTCTCCCTCTGGAGAAAAATGAGAAAACTGACAGAATTTAAGAAAATAGTTGACTGCTTGAATGGATGAATGTAATTAGTTAGTCCTAACAAGTGACATAATTTTCATTTCTGTTAACGCTGAATGCTATTTTCAGTTTTTAGAAAAAAAATTAAGGGAACAATTGTTTAAATAAATCAGTGGTCTTGGCTGTAGAAATTTCAGTCTATGGTTTTAGGTTACTAGAGCACATGTATAGTAATGTTTTGCAAACTGATTCTTTGCTAGGCTGAGTGTCAATAACTCAGAACAAGGGCTAGACAATGAAATTTCTGCTCTCAGTATTTGGCAAACTCACTATGTTATCTTCATCACATACAGTTAAACTTACAGCTACAAGCACACTGATTGTCAGCTGGCTACCATCTAGGAAGATGTTGCTGTCAGTTTTGCAACATGGTCTAGTTAACATCTTAACATCTTACCTGGAAAAACAAGACTCCAAACCCAAAGAATCTTAGGATATTTCATCATCTGCTTCTTGTCCTGTGCAGAGCTGAAAAAGTCATCACAGTAGAGTCACAATAGTTTACAAACCATTGGTCTGCTTAGATATGCTTATTCTTTTTATGGCAACTTCACAAAAAGATATGTGAATTATGAAAATTGAGATTATTTTTATCATTTATGTAGGACTGTTTGGGGGAAGGTGCAGGATACAGCTGGTGTTCTGGATTTCAAAGGCCAAAAAGCCAACTTTCTTGACAGTGCAATATGGCAAGAGGCTGAGAGAGGGCTCTGTGAAAAATAATAACTGCTGTCAGTGACTGCAACTTGTCCTTTGTACTTTGCTAGATATAATGGAGATTCACTAGTTAATAATGGTGAAGAATTGTTTTGCAAAAGTTGTGACTACCAAAGGCACAAAACATTGTGTGTTGAAGTATGCTGTACAATTATTCCAAGTAGACTTTGCTTGAATGGCTTGTTTATTATAGTGAACAATCATGGGCATATTTCTGTACCCATGCTTTTGTATTCACTTTTCCAGTATAGACTGGAAATTATCCAAATACAGATTCTATGTCTATAACATACTTATGGCAGGCAAACTTTAACAGGGCATTTCCATTATCTGGAATAAACTCCCTGTTATACTGACATATTATTTGTTTTTTTAAGAAAGTTTTCACATTTTGTCTTGAAAAGCCTTGTCAGTCTATGAAATTGTGATCATTTGTTTTCATTCTCCACTATATTAGATTGAATGTCCTGCATTATGTTGCTTTATTTTGCTGAAATATGTTTCAGTAACGCTGTCTGACTTTTGTTTCCTTAGGACATTCATGGAAATGAGATGTGTAGCACATGAAGCCAGACTGGCAGAAAATTTAAAATAAATACAGTAACCCATTCCACTGTTTCTCAAAATAACTGAAGTAGAAAAGTATCCATGCTGTTTTAACTGTTTACTAGAAAAAAAATCTGTCATTTTATATATTACTTGTATATACTTTTTTGCTCAGTTATAGAACTAACAGTAGGTCCCATCCATTAATAAAAAAACAAGATAATAAGAACAACTAATACTTACCACTCCTTGGAACTGGAGTGGTTTTATGTTTCAGAGTGCAAGTATGCCTTTTGAACAAAAGGTCAATTTTGAATCATATTTTAAATAAAATATAGTCCATGCATGACAATATTTTGTCAAACTAATAACAATTGCACAAACATATCATGCGTTAAACTTTTGCTCATCCTCAAGCTATAATATATTGCTTGCTTTTTGTTTACATTCAGTCTTCTATTTTATGATCTGTACAAAGACAACATAATGCAGTACTGATTAAATAGCTCATAATATAAAAAAAAAATCCATAATTCTTTTGGAAAGATACATTTGTAAAATAAAGCTTGTAATATTTTTTTAGCAAGGTTCTAGCTTGGACCCTCAAATTTCAAATCAGGATCTTCGCTTGTTTTGTTCAGAAATTTTTTACTGTACTACAGTCAACAGTCTATAATATTTCAGTTAAATACCAGTTTTGATAAGTTATTGCTTTGATACATCAATACACTGAAACTTTTACATTCAATTAATGGGTTTAAAGTTAGTTTGTGCTTGTCATATGTTACTGAATAAAGACCTGCTTGTCCATGGTACCAACAAGTAAACAAAAGATATTATGTATTGAAATTTTGGATAAATATAATCCATGATTTCTGCCTAAGAAAGATTAATTACATTAATCACAATGGGTATGCAAAAATAATGTCAATTCTGTTATGCAAAAAAGCTACATATTTTACAACCGGTACATTATTCTTTGTCTGAAATCACAATCTTTTCTCCCCTCCTCTCACCCCCTCCAGTGATTTATTACTGGTAGTTTAAGTACTTTTATCTAAATTTTTAACAGAGGTACACAAACTATCTGAAGAACTAGAGGTAGCTGTCCATGAGGACTGCTTGCTCTCATGATAATGATTTTCAGAACAGATTTAAAAGAAGTAAACAAAAACCAAAGCAGACAATGGATGATATATATCAGCCTTTACTACCATGAAGTATAAAAAATCACGTATCTCTATCATCAAGTCTATGTTTTAAGAATGAAAGGGATGTAAAGCATCTAATAAGTATTGCACTGGGATAGAATTTACCCAATAATTTCTTTCAGAAACAGGCAAGGTTTTATCCTGTTGAAATACTTTCCTAGTACCACTTTTTCAAGCAAGCAATCACTGTCATTACTACACAAACATTATCGAGTTATGAACTGCAAAGGAATTTGGTCATGAGGCCAAACTATTCTCTTTGAGTACGCATCAGAATTTGGCCATAAGGCTGAACTCTGATGTATACTCACAGAGAAATAGAATTCTCCTAATTTCACACGTATGCTGCAGAATTATTTCTGATTTAAATCCAAGCAAAATACCAAACTGAGTTTGAAAACATTTCTTTCAGGTGCATTGTTGTAGCAAGTTTTCAGGATTCATTCAATTTAGAAATCATTTTTTTCCACATCAATTCACTCAGAGCTTGATCACCTTATCTCTGCCAGTAGTGAAGATTCACTGGAAACTGTAAAGGCCCGCATCATAAAGCATGCCTTGATGACTAACACCTACCATGAAAGAGTCTTTCACCTTTCACAGTGAAAGGGTGTTATGCTGGGGAAACTGCTGAATCACAAACATTTCCTACCTACCACGTTAGCAGGTTCTTCGATATTCCGTGGCTTCCTGCTATTTTGGCACAGCAGCCATTTGTCTGTCTTCTGCTTGGGTGACAAATCCCCTTCAGTGCATTCTATTTCCAATGAGTGTGATGGACTGTTCTCTGGTTTCAACCAACAATCACAAACTCAGCTTTTAGCACATAAGACCCTAATCAGATCTTACGAGACTCCCTATTTCAATTTTTACAGACTCTACTTTCCATTTCTGCTCCTTTTTGCCCATCACTCAATGTGTAAGTGAATGTAAAAGTAATGCTCTTGGCCATTATAAAGGTTTCTTTATTCATGAAGAAGAGGAGCAAGATACTGCTTTATTGCTGATTTAAGAGTCCTTAATTGTATCATAAGGATATTGAATTTCTTTTCTTTTAAGTTGTCACTCAAATATGTTGTTTAAGCCATTAATTTGGCATAACGGCTTTTGGGCATGAAAATCATAATCTCAGTGGTCCAGTTTCAGATCCTTGGGATAATAATAATTTTGAATGGCTACTTCAATAGGTAATATATTAAATGGAAACAGTCATTTCTGTTTGGCTTCTGAAATACTAAGGTGAATACAAACTCACATCATCAAGAGACATTTGTGGAGGTTTCAGAGGAACTTGAATTTCCTTGGCAGCTAGAAATTGCAGGAGAACTTCAATGACAGCAGTTTTCAAAAAAACAAATCTGTGTTAATTTTTTATTTGACTTCTAACATACTAAACTCTTTTTGCCTCCAGACTTAGAAATTCTGTTACCAAAACCCTCTACTAGATTTGTGACTGCCAGTAGAAAATGTTTGGGTTATTTTAGCTTTTAGATAAAATGCTTTGGGTTTTCTGTAGTGATCTTATCCTTCTTCCCAAACGTTTACACTTGAACTATTTGCTATGAAATTTAGAGTTTTTCTATAGAGGTTTAACATGTCTAAGTGCTTTCTTTAATTTTTATTTATTCACTTACTTTCAGACCTTTAAAAATGTTCCAAATGCCTTCCAGGTGAAAAGAATGAAACAGGATGAAAAGAGGATGTCTGTTTTGACACTTTCCAGTTTTTCTGATCATAAAATACACTCAATGCATGTAGGGAAGTGAAAGAGCAAAATATTTGAGGATGAACTACATTATCTCTGTCAGTGAGACAAATAATTAATATGTTTTTTGAGGTAAAAAGAACATTACCTCCACAGAATAAACATTATTTATTTCAAACAAGTCATGCACCATTTCACTCTCTGATGCTTTATGGCAGAAGTAAAGATAAAATCCAATTCTCCATGGTACTTGCAGTTACTTAAATCATTAGATCACACTAAAACTTATTTCCCTCCTTCTTACCTTCCAGATAACCTTCCAAATTAAAAGTGAAGCAGGATTCTATAGGCAACATTCACTTTTCTTAGACAATTCTGCTTCATCCTGTGAATACAACCAGGCAGTACCTTAAATATAGAAAAAGCTTTGTGGGAGATTTGTTTTGTGATACTATATGATACATTCACAAGGGGACTGAATAAAAGTGGTAGAGACAATCTTAATTCTGGCAGCGTCTTTTCCTCTCTCGATGTTGCCAGTCTTCTCAGTGACAGCCTAACTGAGCAAGTTTCATGTTTCATTAATATTGAATAATTGAACTATTTGCTATGAAATTTAGAGTTTTTCTATAGAGGTTTAACATGTCTAAGTGCTTTCTTTAATTTTTATTTATTCACTTACTTTCAGACCTTTAAAAATGTTCCAAATGCCTTCCAGGTGAAAAGAGTGAAATAGGATGAAAAGAGGATGAAAAGAGGATGGATTATTCTTCCATTAATAGGAAGATTATTGGAAAATACTAGTGGCTGTTGAATTGTTGATGGATTCTTCTAGATCAGACAATGGTCATGGTTCTAGATACCTAAGAATCTGAAATGCATGTATTTACTTGATTCTTTACATTGAATTCTCAGTTTGGCAGTACGTTAGACTTCTATGTGTTTTCGTAATGATTTGTCCAAGGGCCAGCTAGAATTGACTAGGGTCTAGAAAGCTCTGAATTACCAGTTCTGTGTTGAACTTATCTCTATAGAAGCTAAGAGAAACTGAAACAAGACTTAGAACATGATGAGATGCTCAACATGCATCTCACTTGAACCAGCAGGAACAGTGTCTTACCTGTGATTTTCTATTATGATGAGATAGCAAATCAATCAAACCAGGAGGAAAATGGGATTAAGTCATCAGCATAAGTGCTGAGCCTTTTCTGACTCTGTGGTATGGTACTTGCCCCATGTCAGTGAGTTCCAGCAGGTATACTTATGACCTTCTTTAATGATAGATATAAATTATTTTTTCTACTAGGAAAGCAACATGGCAGGCTTTGAAATTCATGGTGATTATTGCTCTCTTAAAGTTTCTAAACTCCCTTAGCATTCGGTTTCAGTTTCTCAAAGCATACAGTAATTATCTGAACGTGAAAGGTATGTTTTTCATTGCTTAAATGACAGATAGACAGTTTCACGGCCTAATGAAGATAAAATGTATAGGTTTTAATTACAGAAGAAGCAGCACAAATTACAAGGCTAAATAAAATCATGTCAGTGTAAGTCAGAGTTCTGTTGCTGACTGAATGACATCGATTCCTTAAAAAAAACCTACTAAATAATTTTCCTTTCCAAAAACCAAATTGACATAAACAGATCAAGTTAAATTCAAATACATTAAATGCTAAGTCTTGGAGAAAAAAAGAAATCACATTCTTAATTAGTAAGTTTTTTTCATTTTTTAAATAGATTACCATTTTGGAAAGATGAGCAATTATTATAGCTTGTTAAGTGCTGCTGATGAGATATTACTGTGCATCCTTGTAACAGAGCAGACTCCCAAAATCCCTATGCAAGTTTTAGATCAAGCACCTACTCCTATCTACAAATCTAAAAATAGCTTAAACTGTGCAGTATTTTCTAAAGGCAATTGTTCAGGAAGGAAAAACATCTTTGCATGGTGTCCTATATAAATTTTTCCTTTTCAAGCAATGTTTTATTCATCATATTGAATATTTGTTTCATGTCACACATCACAGAAAATTAGATCAAGTAAGAAATGTACAATGACATATGATGGGAAGTTCCACTGAGAAATTAACTGACTCTACAGATAATTATATGTAAGAAACAAAAGAAAAAATAAAGGGAAAGAAAACTCTGACAGCACTGATTAACAGAATTTACCCCTACCTCAAATTGTTCTCCTTTTTTCATGGATCTTTGAAAGCTTAGGAAGAATATTTTTCCAGTCCATTGGGATCATCATTTTCCCCCCTGGATTTAATAATTTCTTGTGAATTTTCTGTATCTTTAGGCAAAGCAGATTAAGACTTGCAACATGGTAAATACGTTAGCTACTAAATTGAACTGTACCCTGACAACATATCAGTCTGCCACTCCAGAGAGATGTTGTAGGTCGTTTGTCTGAATCTGATCCCTAATTAGCAAGACATTGTAGCTATCCTCATTAGGGAAAGTCAGCAGCCACAGTTCATCAAAGGGAATGACAGGCCATGACAACATAATATGGGACTTGAAGTTTTGAAGACCTTTTACTAGAAGACATCTAGTAAAAGAATAGATATATAGACATGTCCAAATCCATCTTCTTTACCATTTGTTATTTTGCAAATCTGTAACATGGTCAGCCGCGTAATGAAGGGATTTATTTCTGCTGTGGAAGACCTAACCTTGCATATTGTGTTCATGTATCTGCTGGGTTCATGAAGGTCATTCAGTATATATGACAAGCCTCAAACTGACATTATAAAGCCGTGGTGAAAGTTGCTATCATGTGTACAACCATGTTTATTTTGCAGACTTTGTTGGAATTGTTTTCTTTTATGGTACATGTGACAAATTAGAAGCGACCATCATCTATGCCCTAGTGTAGGGAAAAGTATACTCAGCAGCACTGTACTTCTGCCAATGTATATCGCTTTACCTGAGAGATGCATAACGTGGAAATGACAGTGAGGACGGAGTAGACTAAATCACCAAATTCCATGCTCCCCAGAAAAGGCTTGCTAAACTGATTTTGGTGATACATTTACCTATTATTTTAGGTGAAAGGCCCTAATGAAGATTGCCCAATACTTCTACCATCCTCTGTACTGTCGGACAAACAGATTTGAGTTGCTTGGACATACTTGTTACTGTAAGGATGAGGCAGCTACTCATCTGGCTGCACTCAGTCTTCCACAGTGAAAGCTCACATATTTTTTCTCTGTGTGGAGGGTCATTTCCTCCTGTGAGCCCTATGGTGCTGTAATGGCAAGGTGTACAATGCAGATGTGAGGGACAGACATATGCCTTTTCTGAGCCATGATATTTCTGAGGACTCTGCCATAGATGATATGATAGGGCTTTGAGATACAGTGATGGGCTGGTTCCTGGCTCTGTAGGATTCAGTTAGACAGACCTGGGCAAATTTGTTAGGATTTTCAAGGATGTAAGATCATCAATTCACCCAGACTCCCTGCTCACACACCCTGAAAGTGCTGCAGGGAATGTCAGCCAGACCATTCTCATGGCACTCCTGAAGGACCCCCACAGCTAAGCCAGTAGAGGCAACAGGGAAATTTGACTTCAAGGAAACTACTGTGGGTTTGCATTTTACAATAATATAGGAACTTGCCTTAATCTCCTGTATATATTGTAGCTGCCAGGGCTGGACGAAGGATTAAAAGAGAAGCTGAGACAACAGTTAAATGAAAAGAAGAAATTTTTTCAGGATGCCCACAGTATAATGACCTGGCTTGGGCCAGAATTGTTACCCACTATAACTTTTCTAAGAGAGGGACATCTGAAATAACTGTCTAAATTATTACTAGTTGCTTTGTCTGTGAAAATACCTTTATTAAGGGGAATGTCATATAAGGGAAATGGAAAGAAGCTGCAATTCAGTAGTAACTGTTGCTGTTTGCAAAGCTCTCATCTAACTAACCATAACTGCTGTTAGTCCTGCACTGATTCAAGAAAAGGGTTGCTGTTAACTCATGTTGCTTCATGAAGGTCCCTTCCTGACACACTTTCTTTGTGCTAAAGACAGGTATAAGAGCAAGTTACAATGCTGCTGTTTGTTTCTACAGCTTTCCCCTTAGTTTGCCATGCAAACTGAAATACAATGGAAACAATAGCAGGAATTAGTATACCTAGCTTTCAAACCTCACATATGTTTACGCAGGGTGGCCCCGTAGAGGCTGGTAAAGGTAACATAAACAGTGTTATCTGCCTTTTGCTTGGCTTGAAATGTGAAAAACGTTTATTTAGAGGCAGGAAGCAACCTCATCATATGGAAACAGAAATAATGTTCAGGCAAGCAGCATTTTACCGTTCAATTATTCTACATAGCTGTAACAAGGCACTTAACAAATGCCAATGTGCTATTAAATTTATTTCTTCAAATGGAGAACCAAGAGCTGGGAGACAAAATAGTGGGGGGAAATAGCATTTTTGGAAAATAAAAAGGAGAAAAGAAAAGGAAAGAAAAATGTGGATGAAGGAGGAGAGGTAAAAAATCGGAAAAATCCATATGACAGTGTTACAAACTATGCAGTAAATGTATTTATAGTAAAACTTTTACATTGCCATGACTCCTTTGTTCATTGATCTATGTCCATGAGTCTTCTGATATTTCAGATCTTTAGAAGCTTCAGCTAGCCACAAAATGCCCTCTTCAAAATAGGTACATTCAGAGACAGTGCATTCAATTATAGAAGAACTAGAGAAAGAATGAAGAGAAATGAAGAATAAAGAGAAGCAATCATTTTTTTCATTCTCATATATTTGTGGTAATCCATTAAAATAGATTTCTACACAATTCTCTCAGTGTGTCCTTCAATAGACCTTCCACTTCACCGTGGAACTGGCAGCACTTGCTAGAACCATAGCCAAATACTTCCGAAAATGGCTATATGAATCTGATCAACATATTACTGAGGATGGATTCAGTGTCAGGAAACAAAGACAAACCTGTTAAACACAGAATAATTAATTGACAAATTTAGTGTAGTTTATTTTGCTAGTTTAGGGTTTTCTTTCTCTTTCAGATGAATGATACCTTTTCTATGAGACAGTCTAGTAGTAGTCAAAAACTTCTTAGAAGAAAACACATTGCAGGGAAGTTTCTAGAAGCAAGATAAGACCGAAACTGGTTAACACATTAGTAGATGTCTTGAACTTGGCTATCTTAAGAAATTCTTTCAGGGAGAAGATTTAGGTCATAGATGATTCTAAATACTGTAGTTTAATAAGTAAGTGAGAATTAAAAGCTATTTTTAAAGCAAAATTTTTCTATTGTAGGGTATGATTTTTAAACTTGATTTATTTGATAATGAATTTCTACATTACTGAAATAAAGAAAACATCAAGTTAGAGATTGGGAACCAATATATTTATATGTAATAATGCTTTGTGGGTATTAAATTAGACAGTTTATTCACTGTGGGCTGAATCTTGTGCCTTGGCAGAGTCAGAAAATAAAGCTGTTGTGAGCTATGGAGTCAAGTTAAATTTTATATCTATTGCAGCCTCTTCTGGTCTACAAAAGTGATCTATTAATGATGATGTCCATTTCCAAAGATAAATGAGTGCCTAATTCTTAGTAATTGAACAAAAATATGTGGTATGCAACCATTCACATAAGTATTAGAAGAGTTAGTGATTTACTACTCTTCTAAGGAAGAGAAATATTTCCAGTCTTACCTCCACTTCTGTGAGGAAGTGAAATGAATGCTCTCCAAAAAGATTTGGCAGAATTTTTGTGGGCATACATAATATATACATCATAAATAATTTATTGCATAAAATGAATATCTCCCAATATCTGTGTTGAATCATATACTATTGGAAAGGATGTTCTGAATGCATCAGCTTTCCTGGTTTCAAACACATGAAAATTTTAACTTCTGGTTGCTTGTAATGAATGAGTTTATTCTGTATGTTAAAGTTGATGTCTGGGCAGTTCAGTCCTTAACATTGCTCAACTTATCTTTTGGACAAGTGTAATTTTAGGGGAGTAGGAGAGATGTATGTATTTTAGGAATTATATTTGCATGTGAGGGCCATTAAAAATAGTTATTAAATGATTTTTCTTGGCTATATTTGGTTGCATTAAAAAATTTCATATTCTTCTGTGAGACTTGAATTAAGATTCCTTATAGTTATGAGACAAAGCAATGGCAGAAAATTCAGGACAGAATGAAGATATGCTCAGGTTCTAAAGGGCCGTCAATGTGAAGGACTCTGAAGAGAAAGGAAGCTCACTGAAGAGAAAGTCTGGAGGCTAACACCACTGGCACCAATCAGTCTTTGCTGAGTTTGTGCAAAATCAAATTTCTTCAAGTTGATAACTTAGCTGAGTACATTTTCTTTTAAAAAAAACATAAAAAATAGGCTCTAATTAAAAGTACAATTAGCTGCTATGAGCATAACTGCATAACAATTTCAGCAGCCAAGTGCTCTTGTAATCAGATATTCTCACAAATGCAGAGGACCGGACTTTCTATCCCAGGAGCTGACTAGAAATTTCAACATGTCGTAAAACAGTAGTAAAATCTAATCAACCAAAAAGAGACATAATGTATTTAACCACAGTAGGCTGTCTTAACCTGGATCAGTGCTGTGGATCATATTCTGCTCTTTCTTTGAACTCTGTACAAGGATGTTTGATCTTCTACTGATACATACTAGTGGTCATCGCCCTCCCAGAAGAACAGCTAGCTATGGTTTCCACCCTGCCGAAAGCCGTTGTCAGAAGGAATGTGGCGACCCAGACGGAGCCCTCACACAAGCATACAGCTGTCCAGGTCTCTGGCTGCAGGGAGTGCCTGAGCCTGTCCCTTGTACCGGAGGGCAGCAGAGACAACACCTGGGTGCGGTGTGACCAGGTGGATGATCTGCTCAGCCTGGTGGCAGAGCTGAAGGAGGAAGTGGAAAGGTTAAGGAGTATCAGGGAGTGTGAGAGGGAGATAGATTGGTGGAGCYRCACYCTRCCATCCCTGMGGCAAAGGCRGCAGATGGAGGCCTCACAAGAAGCAGAGGATCCCCTGCCCTCTTGCCGCCAGGCAGAAGGAGGGGACCTAAGAGACAGCACAGAATGGAAACAGGTCCCTAGTTGGGGAGCCAGGTGAATCCCTGCCCAGCCTCCCTCACCTTCCCAGTTGCCCTTATGCAACAGGTATGGGGGTCTGGAACTCGAGGACCAGGCAAATCAGGATATAGATGAAGGTCCATCCAAGGGGTTGCCTAGGGTGAGGCGGCCAGCCCCACGCATCATGACTGCCTCGGCTGAGAAAAAAAGGAGGGTAGTCGTCATAGGCGATTCCCTTCTGAGGGGAACGGAGGACCCGATATGCCGACTGGACCCATCCCTCAGGGAAGTCTGCTGCCTCCCTGGGGCCCGGGTTAGAGACATTACTAGGAAACTCCCTGGTCTGGTACGGCCTTCTGATTACTGCCCACTATTGGTTATACAGGCTGGCAGCGACAAGGTTGCGGAGAGAAGCCCAGAAGCAATGAAAAGGGACTTCAGGGCACTGGGGCGATTGGTTGAAGGATCAGGAGCACAGGTAGTGTTTTCCTCAATCCCTTCAGTGGCAGGGAAGAATACTGACAGGGACGGGAAAACACGCCTGATCAACACGTGGCTGAGGGGCTGGTGCCACCGGGAGAATTTTGGCTTTTTTGACCACGGGGAGGTTTACACGGCACCGGGCCTGCTGGTGACAGATGGAGGTCAGCTGTCTCGCAGGGGGAAAAGGATTCTCGCTCATGAGCTGGCAGGGCTCATTGAGAGGGCTTTAAACTAGGTTCGCAGGGGGAAGGGGATAAAACCAGGCTCACTAGAGACGAGCCTAGGGGTGGCATGCCA
>JAYKAV010000116.1:138573-169970 GCA_035582835.1 Phoebastria nigripes
CTGGACGTTCTTCAAGAAGGAAGTCTTGAAGGCGCAGGAGCAGGCTGTCCCCATGTGCTGTAAGAAGAACGGGCGGGGAAGACGACCGGCCTGGCTGAACCGGGAGCTCTTGCTGCGACTCAGGAAAAAAAGGAGYGTTTACCACTTGTGGAAGAAGGGGCAGGCRACTCAAGAAGAGTACAGGGATCTCGTCAGGTCATGTAGAAAGGAAATCAGAAAGGCAAAAGCCCAGCTAGAACACAATCTGGCTGCTGTCATYAGAGACAACAAAAAATGTTTTTACAAATACATTAATGACAAAAMGAGAGCCAAGGAGAATCTCCATCCTCTATTGGATGTGGGGGGGAACATTGCCACCGAGGATGAGGAAAAGGCTGAGGTACTTAATGCCTTCTTTGCCTCAGTCTTTAATAGTCAGACCAGTTATCCTCAGGGTATTCAGCCCCCTGAGCTGGAAGATGGGGACGGTGAGCGGGATAAACCCCCCAAAATCCAGCAGGAAGCGGTGAACGACCTGCTACGCCACCTGGACTCTCACAAGTCCATGGGGCCGGATGGGATCCACCCGAGAGTGCTGAGGGAGGTGTCAGAGGAGCTTGCCAAGCCACTCTCCATCATTTATCAGCGGTCCTGGTTAACGGGGGAGGTCCCGGACGACTGGAGGCTTGCCAATGTGACGCCCATCTACAAGAAGGGCCGGAAGGAGGACCCGGGGAACTACAGGCCTGTCAGCCTGACCTCAGTGCCGGGGAAGATTATGGAGCGGTTCATCTTGGGGGTGCTCGCAAGCCATGTGTGGGACAACCAGGGGATCAGGCCCAGTCAGCATGGGTTCATGAAAGGCAGGTCCTGCTTGACTAACCTGATCTCCTTCTATGACCAGGTGACCCGCCTAGTGGATGAGGGAAAGGCYGTGGATGTGGTCTACCTGGACTTCAGTAGAGCCTTCGACACTGTCTCCCACAGCATCCTCCTAGAGAAGCTGGTGGCTCATGGCCTAGACAGGTGTACTCTTCGCTGGGTAAAAAACTGGCTGGACGGCCGGGCCCGGAGAGTTGTGGTGAATGGAGCAAAGTCCACTTGGCGGCTGGTCACGAGCAGTGTCCCCCAGGGCTCCGTTTTGGGGACYGGTCTTGTTCARYATCTTTATCAAYGATCTGGATGAGGGGATTGAGTGCTCCCTCAGTAAGTTTGCAGATGACACCAAGTTGGGCGGGAGTGTYRAYCTGCTCGAGGGTAGGAAGGCTCTGCAGAGGGACCTGGATAGGCTGGATCGATGGGCTGAGGCCCACTGTATGAGGTTCAACAAGGTCAAGTGCCAGGTGCTGCACTTCAGCCACAACAACCCCATGCAACGCTACAGGCTGGGGGAAGAGTGGCTGGAAAGCTGCCTGTTGGAAAAGGACCTGGGGGTGCTGATGACAGACGGCTGAATATGAGCCGGCAGTGTGCCCAGGTGGCCAAGAAGGCCAATGGCATCCTGTCCTATATCAGAAATAGTGCGGCCAGCAGGAGTAGGGAAGTGATTGTGCCCCTGTACTCGGCACTGGTGAGGCCGCACCTTGAATACTGTGTTCAGTTTTGGGCCCCTCACTACAAGAAGGACATTGAGGTGCTGGAGCATGTCCAGAGGAGGGCAACGAAGCTGGTGAAGGGTCTGGAGAGCAGGTCTTACGAGGAGCGGCTGAGGGAACTGGGACTGTTTAGCCTGGAGAAGAGGAGGCTGAGGGGAGACCTTATCGCTGTCTACAACTACCTGAAAGGAGGTTGGAGTGAAGTGGGTGTTGGTCTCTTCTGCCAAGCAACTAGCGATAGGACGAGAGGAAATGGCCTCAAGTTGTGCCAGGGGAGGTTTAGATTGGACATTAGGAAAAATTTCTTTACTGAAAGAGTGGTTAAGCATTGGACCAGGCTGCCCAGGGAAGTGGTGGAGTAACCATCCCTGGAAGTATTTAAAAGACATGTAGATGAGGTGCTTAGGGACATGGTTTAGTGGGGCATGGTGGTGTTGGGTTGATGGTTGGACTTGATGATCTTAGAGGTCTTTTCCAACCTTAATGATTCTATGATACGTTCTCTGCTTTTTCACTATCAAACCTCATTCTGAGAGAGAGAAAGGGGCATCTTTCTGTCTTTCCTTCTTACTTTTCCTATCAGCCATCACCTGAGGGATAATCCACCTGGTTTTACAGGCAAAACAATCTTAGGAGTCCTATGCCATATTCATTTCAAGATCACAATTCCTTTGGAGGAAGGGTGCAGAATTAGTGAAATAAAACCTTAATAGCAAATGCCAGTGTTAATATCCTGAGACGGAAGCATCGTAATGCTGTAATTTTAATTGTGCTTGCTTATATAGTTCATGGATCTGACAAAGAAATAGTCTGTGGGAGATTTACAAGTTTTTCCTCAGTTTGTGGAGTAAATGCATGTTATCCGTTGGTTTGTTTTCCTATTACATTGTAACATTCTTCCTCATTTACTAAGAAGTCAAAACTGTTTGGCCTTTTGTCAGCTTGCTTGGTTTTTTTTTTATTTCTTCTTATGAGGTAAAAAAGCCAGTTGGCAGAAGTCATGCTCAGACTGTCAGACAGGTCTTTCACCTCCCTCATTGTAGATATGTCCAAGACTATTTTAGTGAGCTTTTGTTTCTCTCCTTTTATAATTATACTAGTCAGTTTATACTGCACTGAATGGTGATTAATTTTTCCAATGCCACCTCTGCTATGGGGTTGAGAAAGGCCAAGTACCTATGTATTATTTATTAACTGTACATATAAGACCAAATTAAAACTGAATTTAATTCTCTATGGGTGCAATGGCATCCCAGAATTGTTCTTTAAAATGTTTAACTTCCTTTTTTATGACGTCTATAATAGCAAATTAATTGTTATTGACATTTTTGGGGACATGTGGGGTGAGAGGGAAGAAAGAGTGATACAATTTAAGAGGATTATCTAAATGAAGATTTTAGGAAGTTCGGAACTCCCTAAATCATGCTGTTTGCATTTGGTATTGTGAGAAAAAATTGAATATTAAATTTGCAAAATAACCCAGATCAAGTAATTATTGTTATGGAAATTCCTTAATATCAATATTTTTTAATGGGCCAATCCCAGTGTTTAAGTGAGTTCAGTAGCTGCTTTCAATATGCTTTAGTTTCCCTTTTGACTTTTTCTGCCACTCATTACTAGTACTACAGGGATGGCTGCTGAAGTGGTCTAATAATTTCTATATTACAAAGTATTTGTGGGAGTCAGTAGCCTTCTTAAAGAGATGTAATATCAGGATTCATCATTCTGTAGAATAAGATCTGAAGTGTTTGCTCTTGGGATTGCAAGTCTGACAGTTTCATCAAGGACTAGTATTGATTCTTTATTTTATCAATACTTTAATCACTGATATAATCCATAGTGCAGTTCTGGAAGATATGGAATAACAAGAAAAGGCAAGATGGCTCCATGGGGAAATATCTAGTAGCTAAATGAATTTAAGCCCCATTTTATACACTGGCTACAATGGAAGGATTCGATGAAAGTGAATACACACTTTTCACAAATCCAGCACCGGTCTTCCAGATCTCCTCCCTGGAGCCATATTAGTTTCTATTAAACTGCATGCAAAGCTACAGTGTGCAAGCATAGAATACAGCAACAATAGGTTGCTAAATATTATCAGGAGAAGACTGCCACTGGCCCCTGAATGACTGCTAATTTAATTTCTATTGATTTAAGTGAAAGCAACTTTAAGCCAAGAGAGACTAGTATAAAAAGTAAGCCTAAGTGCGGATACCTCCTCAATGCAGAAAATAGCAGCTCCCATGTGGCTAATACAGAAATAAAAGAACTGAAAACTATGCTTTCTTTTACCACAAAGAAAATTAACCACCACCATCTTCTCTCCCAGTCCAATGATGGAATTTGAAGTGTCTCGTGACTCCAGGTTTAGTTACACTAAATAATCTTATATGAAGATTTTTTTTTTTCTCATTACTTTACAGTGATAAAATAAAGAGCTCTGGTCGACCTAAGAGGAATATGTAAAAATGGATGAAAAACACACCCTGAATATTCTCATCCTGTATACTGTTCTTATTTGCTCTCTCTTAACCTTCATCATTCACTATTGTATTATAAATGAACCAGTGAAGGGATTAATTTTAAATTAATGTATATTATATGACTACTTGCAGGTTACAATCACAAAATGGTATTTTATTTGAGTCACAGGTGCCTTTTTAAAATATTTTCCATTCAAGATCCTTCAAATAATTGATAAATATTGCTTAAATCAACTAGCCATTTTACAGATGAGAGGACAAAGAGAATGAATGGATTTTATGAGATCATAAAATAATAGCTCAGTCCATAGATAGAGCATAAGCCTCCAATTGTGTTTTTTCTTGTATGGTTTCTTAACCATGTGTCATTATTTCTGTCAGTGCAGAGCAGGCATCTCAGTTCTTGTAGCTATTCTGCCCAGATAAAATTCAAATGCCTTAAACTTACTTTTAATAATCTTCAGGTAAGCTACATCCTATCTCTTCCAAGTAGGTTCTCTCATTTGGATAAGATATCTTGTAGCGAAGAGTGTTCTTTCATTGAGTAATGACTGTCACCTCCAAACAAGACCTCCTTAAAATGTGCTGAGTGAGACACACCAAGACTACACTTAAGGCAGTATGCATCACTGGGCCTTCTAAGTCTTCCTCTTGAGGAGTCTAAGATGAGCTGTAGATGTAGAATCCTTTCCTAGAGAAACTTAGCCAGACCTGTGTGAAGAGGCAAAATGAAAATTTTAGCAAATTTGTTTCCCCATTATTGCTCATATTCTAAAAATAGCAAGCAAAAAAGGATGGAGAGAAACAAGAAAAAACTGGAGGAGAAAGAAAAAGGTAAAGGAGAAAAAGACAAAAAAATCATAGAATTGTGGAAAAAGAGAGATTCCAATCTAATCAAGTTGGAATGTTTTAAAGAACTTTATAAATTCATGTATAGCACTTTACAAATATGCTTAGAAGACAGACAGATTAGATACTGTTTTGCACCATGGATGGGGAAGCACAGTGCAGAGATCTTTCTGGATTTCAGTAAGAAAGGACCAACAACAAATGGCATAATAAAATAGCTGTTTTAATATATACAATGAAAAAATTCAATACAGATTGAGAGTAAATCTTACATCCCTTCAGATGCTGGGAACCCTGCTTTCATGCAGATCTCAGATGAATTTTCCCACAACACACTGCACAGATCCCATCTGTGGAGACGTTCAGTCTCCATCCCATACCATGATGCCTTTTATCTTGTGTAAAGCACAAGATCATATGTCTTCCCCTGACAAGCAGGAGGGTTGTCTCTTTCGTGATACACACCAGTATGCACTGCAACAGATTACCTTGCAGCAGCTGCCCATATTGACATATGGGCTTCCCAAACCTTAAGTACAAGGCCTGATAGAGCAGCCGTGGCTTTCCCAAGATCACTAACTCCTCAAATGCAACGTCTTCCACAGGGCTATCAATACAGATATATATGATGTCATCAAAATATCTTTGTCAGTATATCTCTTTACTAAGGCTTGCAGTGTGCTCCATTCATGTCACCATATGTTTGACATTCACATCTGATATTGCTACCTGAAAAAAAAATTTAACTGTAGAAGAGGCATTTGTTTCCTTTAATATTACTTCAGTTGTTACAGCCCATGAATATATCATGCTATGTAGAATTGCATGATTAATTTAAAAATCAATACTTGCTTAAGAACAAAATACCATAAAATATTGACAATTAAAAGGAATCCCTCCAAATGACTGTAGCTTCACCTGAGGCTTAATTAATTATATTTTGATGCTTGCCAGCCATGTATTTCATGCCATTACTTACAAAGGTATTAGGAAAGTAGCTTTGAAAATTAAAATAGCTACTTACTGATTAGCAAGATACAGGACAGTAATTACCAGAAAAAAGATAACAATAAGCAATATAAAAAAAACCCTTTATCTAAGAGGTCAGAAGGAGTAAAAATCATGATGAAATGGTGTGAAAGATTAAAATAAAAGTCCTCTGAGTTGCCATAGCTCTACTAAATTCACTTTAAATATGGGAACAGTGGATGAGGGAAGATTTTCCTGCTTTGAATTACTGACAGTGAAATCGCATCTGAATAATGATTACAGAGTTAGTAATATCAAAGGAAAATGAGCTAACGTGTGGTATATGGTCCACTTCTTAAAGATGCAGTCAACAGGTCTTTCCTTGGGAACTGATGCACACCCAAAGCTCCCTAATGTGTCCTCTTATGTAAGTTCATGGCCACTGATCCACAGTGCCAAATCTGGCAAATTCATCCATGATAACATATTGGAAGCAGGAAAGGATTGGATAAAACTGTATTTTAAACTTCCCTGTAATGGGTTTGTGTGGTTGCTTAGCTGCTTGCTGGGGGCAATCCACCACAAGACCTCAATAGTTAAAGGACATTGCACAGGCTCATGCAATGAGGCTCTCTTTCCTTCTTTGCAAGTTTAGCTTCCTGTTTCT
This sequence comes from Phoebastria nigripes, assembly GCA_035582835.1. Lineage (NCBI taxonomy): Eukaryota > Metazoa > Chordata > Aves > Procellariiformes > Diomedeidae > Phoebastria > Phoebastria nigripes. The sequence continues at coordinate 145,119 of JAYKAV010000116.1, forward strand.
TAACCCAGTTGTTTTGCTCTCTGGGCAATAGTCCACAACATATTTCTTTGCTTTAAAGAAGAGATGCTGCAGTGATTACTCTCTTTATATAAGACAGTAGGCAATAACTGTATGGTTTTCTGGACTATAGATAATTACTCCAATTGAAATGTTAAATAAGTAAGTTGTAAGATCTTACATAAAGCTGTCTGAAGCCAAGTCATTTGCAAATTTCAGCAAGAGTTCACTTGTCAGTAGTAGTATTTTGATAAACTTCTGTTGCTAACTCAGCAGCATAGACTATAACATAATAAAGTGATGAACACAAAATGTTCCAACACAGAATCATAGAAAATAGAGCGATCACAGAAAAATCATGGAAAACTGAATGCTTATTGAGTTACCACTTCTGCCCCAAGGCAGGAAGAAATATGCCTACACCCTTCCTGACAGACATTAGCCTAACTCATTTGTAAAAAGAATACTATAAGAAAACATTCTATGTAAGACTCTTTACGGTAATTTAACCAAGTATGCTAGATAGTCACACAAAGATCCTGCTTAGAATTTAAGAGATATATGAGAAACCACAGCACTATTATGAAGTAAAACATGTCTTGATCTAAGCGTTCATTAACTCTTACTAGCATGTTCTGCAAAAATTAAGAAATAATTCACCTACTGTCTTGGAAGCATTCACAAATACTAATGAATCTATTCCAGTGAGCTCTGTTATTTTCCTCTGTTATTTTTTATTAGTTATATTTGTCTTCAAAGATGGTTAAAGATATCTCTGCTCACCTGTGGCGTTGGCTGCTCAACTTATGTCTGCGTTGCATTTTGCTGTCTCCATTGTGTGGATGGAGATGTTTTCTGGTCCACAGGGTAAAATGACTTACCAGTGTCATTATCCCTAATTTAGAGAGAGGGAAAAAGAAAATGTTACTGGTTTAGCCTTGATCACTTCAGTGATCGGCCTATGGAAGGGCCCTATAGACAGAGATAATTGAGGAGGTGGAAGTGAATTGCAGTGAAGAGATAAGAACAGACATCCAAGCCCTGGGGAGGGGAAACAGAATTTCTTAAGCTTTTGTCCCATTGAAAATGTATGTGAAACACCCCTCAGTGATATTGAAAGGCTGATGTGATTTATGTAGAACATACAAAACACTTAAAACTGTATTAAGGTTAATATTACTAAATTTATGTCTCTTCGCTGTTGGACTTCTTACAGCACCCCTCCTTCTTGGCCTGATTTTTAGGTAGAACCCAGTTCTTCAGAAGTACTGACACTTTCCAAATCTGTCAGAAGGTGTATGTGCAGTACTGTTAGAACTGTATGTTTGAAAAGTTTTTGCTCAAACAAAGACACACACTGATAAAGCAGACAATTAGGAAGAAAGAAAAAAAAAAGGCTTAGTGTTGAGTAGCCAGTGTCACGTACTGAATCACTACATTTGAAAGATTTGGAAGCCAAACTAAGATAGCATATTTCTTCTGCAGGTCTAACCCTATAACCAAATCAAGTTATTTCTCACCCGTGGCTCTGTGGTCCTGGTGAGAAATACAACTAGAAACAGCTAAAGGTAGTGCTGTGAGATATACTGGTACTTAATGGACTAGTTAGAAAGCCTGGATGATGCATGGGGTTTTAGTTCTAACTTCAAAAGTCAAACTTTTTGTCTAAATGCACATTTTTTTTTCCTCCGGTCAGATGGAGTATGCAGACAAAAGCATTGCTTGCTTACTTACTTGGATTGTTGAATATAGTTCAGCCTTTAAAACATCTGTAGGCAAGCTCATTACAAAATGTAAAGCTCCCTAAAATGTCAGCTTAAAAATTGTTTGCAATATTATATTTCTAGTTCTGGTGCAGAACTGCTTATCTGATTCGCATTACAAGATACGGACACTAGGAAGGCAGTATTGGCAAACCATTTAATGTCAATTTGAGATCTGACATACATTAGAAAAAATTCCTCTACCATAATAAGGGAATTAGATTTATTTTTCTCTATAATTGTTTAGGCTGTTCTTCCATCTATTCCAATGTAAATTGACATTACTCATGGCTGTTGTACTTTAAAATTATTAACATCTTGCTCGCTCTCTCAGTATCTTAATAATATTGTTTGATTAAAAAAACTGTTTTGTTTAGTCACTTTCTGAACCTGATAAATCTTCAAAACAGTAAAAAAATAGCTATTTGAAAATATGTCATGCTATTCCATCTGTGATAATATTTCATAAATTCACACAAACACACTTTTACTTGAATCTCAATTATTTTCCCCAACACAACTAAATTCTTTTTTGGTATCCCAGAAAAAAATTGGTTTGCAATATGCTTCAATAGCTCTACCCTAAAGATTTCACCTGTCAACAAGAAAAATAAATTGTTAATTTTAGGAATAGAAATTATTTAAAATCAGAAATTCTGGATTAATTTACAATATTTAAAATAAAATAATATTTTTATATCCCCACTAAATGAATGTAAATATAATATTTTTCAAATATTCTTTTGTCTCAGTATCAGAGACCTCTACCTTAATGAGGAGGCAGACTGACATTTTCTCACAATCAGCTGTATTTAAAGACCAAACTTTCCCCCAAGGGCAGTAGAATTCTTTGTAAGTAAGAATTTTTCACTGGTAGCTGTGCCAGAAGAGCCCATCAGACTTACATACAGAAACTGTTAATGACAACACATCAACTGTTTTCATTTCTACTCTGCTGAATGAAGACAAAGATACTGGACTGTGGAGGTAGGAGACAAACAAGGACTTTGCAGATCAGCGTTTGCATGAAGGTACTATGCAGTCAGTGGAGGGATGATGTGCACTAGCCACCCCAGCCTCATTCTGGACATGTTCACTAGAGTTAGTTTTTCAGCAGATGTGGTGCTACGCAAACTCTGTGCTGTAGTGGGGTTGCTCCAGCCCTAGGACACTAACAGATAGTAGGTTTGCTTAGGCCCATCAAATCTACTGGGAGAGATTTTATTACCATCTCCCATTCCCCTGCTATGATTCTGGAACTACTTGCATTCTTGGAAGAATACTGTAATTTCTCTATGGCTCCTCAGAGGTGCCACACCATAGAGATTTTACAGTAAATCTTACAGCATTACTGTTTGGGAAGGAAGGGCAATAACAACTCCTCTGCTATCTATCCACTTGGTAGACAATTTGCTCACTTTGTTCTCTGTTAGAGAATGTGACTCTGAATTTTACATCAGCTGCGGCTTTTCAGTTGTCTTCAGTAATGATACTACACAGAACCTGCTGCAATATACAATCTATGGAGTAGACATCAGAGGAAAAAATTTCTAAAGTTTAAACAATGAAAAGTAGTAAGTGATGCAAGAAAAGTTGCAAGTGAAAAGGTCACCCCACTCATTATATTGCTGCCACTTCAAAATGTTATGTAGCTCACATCAAAACAAGCTCCTTAAACTTCTAAGAGTATGAAACGATCTAGCCTGATTGTCCTTCAGCAGTGGCCACTAGCAGATGCCTGGAGAGCCCAGGAATAAGAACAGGGCAAGCATGAAATATCACCACAACTTGAGGTTAGCAGACGTACCATGTTGAAGAACATATTTTGCAGGCAGATATCAGATTAATCTTCCCAGATTAAAAGAATACTTCTAATTTTCCCCTCATAGCTGGGAATGATTTTGGAGTACATTTACATAAAAATATGAACTCATCCTGGGTGATTTTGACTGCTCTATCTACTCATTCTGCTACCCACAAAAGCCTTTTGGATTACCTAGAAGGGAACGGAAAGCAGAATAATCCAAAAAGGCAAACTAAACCATCTTGAAAGCACAACTTTATATGTTATCACTGCCATATTAATTAAACTGTTTTTTACTAACTAGGCAGCATTCTGCTATTTTGTCCAGATTAATCCTCAATAAGAACCTCAATAAGAACTCAATAATGCACATCTTTGTATTGGCCAGGTTCTAGAAATGCTGAAACAATGAGCTGCTCAGTGAAAGAGACATACAGAAGTGTAAATCATCAAGTATATTGATACCTCTGACATCCAAACTACCTCATTATTGCCTCAGATTTTCATACACATTGGACAGGAAAGGAGAACAGACCCCTTCAAAAGTCCATCTCTCTTGATGTGGATGAGCAATTGCCCACTCACATTTTACCTCTCAATAGTTCTACTCTTTGCAGTCATTCAGAAAATCACATATAACCCCGGCAGCAGTTAAACCAACAAGAACTAATTGTTAATGGCATGCAAAGCTGTAGAAAGAACTGCAAAAATTAGCACTGATAGCTGCATTTGTTTGATTCCTAGGGGGAAGTTATTAGTCAGTTAAATGAATACTGAAACTTCAACATGAGAAGAAAAAGCATAAAAATATATATATATATAGTCTTAATTTATACCAAGTTCTCCATATTTTTAGGTCTTTTGCTTGTGTATAAAATTTTCTGCTTTCCCACTTCATCAGAAATATATCACTCTATTCTAGTTAATTTTTTCCGTTTTCATTCTTAGCCATCTAGCAACTCATTTCCTCTTCAGTTTCTCAAACAAGAGTGTGAAGTAGACATTAGACTGATGTTGGCATGCAAAGTAAGGACTGAATTTCAATGGCAGGTTTGAAAGGCATTATTGACAGAACATGTCATACCATATGCAGACGTGAAATATTTTCATTAATTCAATTCTGAGTCATAAGTTAATGCAGATTCCACCTCACTCATTTATATAAGAAATTAGGCAGCCACATATGGTCAATTATTTTTACATCATTGAATGACAGACATGAGCATGAGACCACTATTACTGTTAGATTCTACAAATATTAAGTTTTGCATGCTCTTCTGCAGTGCATTTCTCATTGTCTCTAATAGAACATAAATCAGTTCCTCGAAGTACTCTGTAGACTAATGTTTCAGTAGAAAATATCCACCTTTGAAAATAAAGGCATATTTATATCCACATTGATAGCATACAAAAATCTTTTATACTGTAGTGCTTAGAGGCACACAAACGTGTCTGTAATAACGAAGGCAGAAATAGCATTAATGAAATCTAGGTGAGTATGTTTTCTTCTGGGTAACATTGGGAAAAACAGTAAGACATATCCCTTCAGAAAGGTTTCTGTGTAGCATACCTATTTTGGGAACGTGAGTACAGCAAGGAATTCATTCAGAGTTCTGTGGTATATTCAGGAAATAATTTTTTTATTGCCCTTCTTTTATTAAAGTGTATGAAAATTAGCCTATGAGGCAACATACTGTAGTATCCATACCCTCTCCAAGGCTTTTATTGCTGTAATTAACTTTCTGACAAATGAAAGATCAAATCTCTTCTATATTATGTCTTAGCAATAAGCTTTTTATTGTTTGGAAACCGAGAATTGAAGTATTCTACTAAATTCTGTTCCAGATTTCTGTGTCATCTTTTACTTAAAGCAGGAATGCTTCATGAAGTTCTGTTGCAGATTTGCATATGAAAGGTTAATTTTCTAATTGGTATTGTTTAAAGAAACTGCCATACTATATTGCCTCATTTTCTGCCATTTTTGTCTGAATGACTCTCCTTGCAGAAATCCTATTGAGTAAAGTGGAAAGAAGGATTTGCTGGACCTTTACAATAGAGGATACGTATGCTGTTGGGAATAGTGAAATCTCAATTTTTCAACATTCTGGATTTTATGTTGCAAAATAAAAAAACAATGCATGAAGTTTAAAATTTTCTCTGGAGAAATGCATGAGAGATGGGATGTCTCTTTCTCACTGGGAAATAAAATCAAACCCACAAGAATATAAAATTATTTTTATTTTTAAACATTTTAATATTTCTGTTTTTCTTGTTGCAACTTCTTTGCAGGTATCCAGTCTTTGTTATCTGAAATGCAGAGATGAATGCATGCAAAAAATGCATGCAAAAAATGAATGCATGATGCTTACAGGTTTGAGATGATCAGAACACTGTGAGGTAACACAAATACGGAATGAGCAAAAGAACTGTATTTTTCATAAATAATAGTTATTTCTTTTAGAGATTTTTCTTTAAATTAAATCAGATCAATAATCTGGTTAAAAGTCAGGATTTACACTGAAAATAATAGGAAATAAGGTGAAAAGCGTAGTATGGGAAATCCACAAACCTAGACCAGTTCTGTTGGGTTTACATGGCAAGGTTTTAGTACAGGGTGGTCTGTAGGGGTGCCTTCTGTGAGAAGGCACCAGGAGCTGCCCCCATGTCGGACAGAGCCAGTTCCAGCTAGCTCCAAGACAGTCCCAAAGCTGAGCCCATCAGCAACGCTGGTGGTGCCTCTGTGGTAACATATTTAAGAAAGGGTGAAAAATGCTGCAGAGCAGCTGTAAGAAGGGAGTGAGAAAATGTGAAGCAACCGTGCACACACTAAGCTCAGTGAAGAAGCAGGGGGAGGAGGTGCTCCAGGCACTGGAGGAGAGATTTCCCTGCAGCCCATGAAGAAGAGCATGGTGACACACGTTGTCCCCCTGCAGCTCATAGAGGACCATGCTGGAGTAGATATCCACACTGTAGCCTGTGGAGGACTCCATGCTGCAGCGCATGGACTTGCCTTGAAGGAAGCTGCAACCCATGGAGAGAAGCCCACTCAGGGCTTGTGTGCTTGTATTATTGTGTACTGGTACATATATTGCTTAACTGAAATATGAGAAAATTTAAATAGCAGGAAACAAGATTATGTAGATAAAGACAGGATTAATAGAAAACGATTCTCTGAAGTGATACTTTTGTTTCATATTTTTCAGGCTCAAAGTGTCTTGATGTCTTTAATGACCCACAACTGGGAACTTATGTTTTTCACATTTACTTTGTCCTGGTAAGTTGGTAAGAATTAATTATAAATTTGTTCCTGCAACATATTGGGGAGTATCAACTGAGAAAGAGAAGACTCCTCTGGTGGACAAAGTAATCAAGGATTGGTTGCTTTAAACAGAAACATCGCCTTTTTCCAAGTAACAAAATGATAGTGCTATGGTGTTCTAAAAAAAGGGAAATACTAAGATAATAAATTGATGACAGAATGGGAAATACTTCAATCGCTATTACACTGGGGAAAATAGACACTGAAACTTTAATGCCAGATTCTATATCTATCAGGTTATATGTTTGCTGGTGGTAAGAATATAGCACATACATATTTTTCCTCCAAAATGATTTGTAATTACATCAGGATAGACTGCAGATTTCTTGAATCTGTAAGAAATCTCAGTGGATTATTTTGACTTCTCTTCCTACCTTAGGATTGGATTATTCAAAAAGAACAACAACTTTTAGATCTCCATCTGGAGGTGTTGCATACTACAGTTTACAGATTATAATTATTGTTACAGACATTAATTAACAGATTTTGAAACAGATGCATGAGTTAGAAAAAAAAAATATATGAGAGGTTAAAGTAATTTTTATGTACCCTAATTACAACCACTAGAGTTACACTATAGATTAATATAGTCCAAAATCTTAACATTTTAGTAAAATATCCCAAAGCACAGCAAAAAAATAGCAAAGAGCAATTACAAAAGCTAGTATAAGCAGAAGGTGGACTGAAATAGTGCTGCAAATGTTGATCAGCAGGATTACCATGTACCTGGAGGCTACATCTGTAGATCATTTTTTTCTAGAATGTAATCATTTATTTAACAACCACAACAAAAAGGTACCTTTGATGAAGTTACACTAAAGGTGTGAGTCAATCATTTTTAAGATACAGCTGGGCCTAAATCTTGAGACTTGACTTCAACAAACATGGATAATGAGTGTGCTCCTGAGCTGAGGGAGGTGGAGAAGTAAATATGAATGAAATAACTGAAAAGAAAAATTCAGCTACAAGAAAAGATGTGTTGATGGGCAGGGAATTCTTTGGATAAACAGCCTGAGGTGGTGTCAGGGCTCCTGGGATGTGCAGCTTGAGACCTGGGGGCTGTATCTGCTTCAGTAGCATCATACACTGTGGCACAATCAAACTGTCAAAGGGTATACTAATGTGCCCGCCTCCCCAGCATTTCTCCTCCCGTTCCTCTCATGGTTCAGGTGAGTGTGTTTCAAAGTTCTGGAATAGCAGGTTTTTTCTTGCAAGCCATCATATTCTATTCTAACTGAAGTTTGTTGCATTGATTCATTTTGGGATCTCATTTGTTGCTTCTGAGACACAAGTGGTTCTGTCACTGGTCTGTGGAAGGATGTACGTATTTTCTGAATTTTCCACTGAGGAAAAGATGTTGGGACCAGACAGCGGTGGCCAGGAACAAATAACTATTGGCAAAAGCAAAAGCACCTCATAAATAAGGTCAGTTTCTAATATAAAGCTGTGTTTTAATTTCTTGTATATTTTTTTTCGAACTATTAAAGTGCAGTTTTTCATGTTCACAAGATCAGACCTCTCACTAGTTCCATTTCTAAATTCTTTATTTTAAAATTCAAGATGGGTAGTGATGCATTCTCTTTGCAATATTCTAGCCACGCGATCTCTATATACTTATATTCTGGTCTTTGCTTTTAATCACTGTTTAGTTTAAAATATCTAATTAGTGAAGGGAGTGTGAGACTTCCCTTCCTTCACTTCATTCCCACCTGTGAAGTTAGCATTCTTTTGTAGTATTTGCATCCAACTTAAATAGCTCAGATGTAAAAGTCAGTATAGCCACGTAGGTAAGATATCTTCCTAGGAAATGTTTGAAGCAGAGTGTTAAGAGTTCTGCCAACCTGACAATGAATTTGCCAAGGGACCAGATCGCTCTAACTCCTAGATTACTATAGGAATAGTCCCTGTATGCAAGCAACTGATACTTTTTATTTTAGATTCAGCCTTTGGTGCTGTGATACATACTTTTTGTAGGAGTGTAAGTCTTTCATCAGATCCAGCTTTCTGGTCTTATATAATATCTGTGATTCATGAATTTTAAACTTATTACAAATACAGGGGAACTTAAAAAAATTTATCAAATTGTTCTTTCCTTCTTATCATTTCCAACTGCAGAGAATTATTATTCACACAATAATGCAGCATTTTTTCTTTAATCTGCTTAGCAATAATGGATCTGCCTATGACCTTCCATGAGCCTTTACTCAGTTAAAAACAACTTTATTTGTTCTCAGTGTATGTTAAGGATTATGCACGATTTTCATGCTTAATTCCTTTTGACATGCATTAGAATAAATAATAATTCCTCTGTGTTATTAGGGCTAGTTTAAGACTTGTTGGATACTAGTGGTTTTTTTTGTTGTTGTTTTTTGGTTTTTTGTTGTTGTTGTTTTTTGTTTGTTTTTTTTTTTTTTTTTTTAAATAAAACCACATTTCAAATATTTACTGAATTCTTTCAACTGCAAATCTTTAATGTTAAGATCTTCGATATACTTCTGCTTAGTACTTGTTGTTATCAGATATGCCATAATTTACACATAGACCTACAGTTTTGTCCCTATCTTGGATATTAAATATTTTTTGTATGACATAATAGATTTTATAACTAAGTAATTGTTAAGGCAGTAACAATGCTGACCATGAATTGTTCACAACCCAATTATCAAGAGTTATACCTGTAGAAGAGAAATGTTAATGATTTAAAATGAATATTCAACTTACACAGTGAAAGATGTGCCCTTCTTGTTTTGTGCCAACAGGGAAAAAATATTGATTCTGTTTTCTAGCTCTTAATAATTCCAGAAATAATAATTCCTTTTTCAGGTACGGTATTTTGAAAAATGTTAGACTTTTGTTTCTTTATTCTTAATTATTTATGTGAAAGGTTTTTTATATTCATACATTTAAAAGTTTACTGAATTTTTACTGAAATATGCATATGTATCTGTCTTCATGTATATTTTCATTACAAAAAGAAATTTAGTAAGCAGTAATTTCCACAAGAGTAATTATTTACGTCTTGTTTAGCTAGCCAGTCTCAAGAATTTCTTTTAAGTGTTTTTCAGTCTGGGGTGTTCTGAGTTGTCCTAATTCTGTTAAGAATTATAATGTTTTTCCAACATAATGAAGGTGAAGATGGGCAAAACATAATAACCAATATTATGTATATAACCTCTTTTATTTCATGTTTTATTTGCAGCAGGAATTACTGCTTCAAAACTATTTTATTTCAGAAATCCACATTCATGTTTCCATTTTTAAGTAAAAGCATCTATGCTTGAAAATGGATATTGACCTTCATCTCCTTTTGCATATAGTATTTTTTTATATTTTCCAGGCAGAAATCAAAGACTATTTTACATTATTTGAGAAATCACTGGATGCATAGATACGGTAAGAGCAGCAGTCATATTTACTGTATACTGCAGTGTAAATGAGCATTGTATGTTCTATGTTGGTGTGAACAGGTTGATGCTAGAATTCAGTATCTCACTTAAAGCTGGTGTAGGCTTTTTGAAGCTATATTACTGAATTGCAGTGCAGATATAATTATCCCTTCTCTGAACTGTATATGCTAAGCAGTTTCTCGGCGAAAGTGTTTATGCTAGGGTGTAGATATCTTCCAGGAGCTGTAATTAACAACCTCACTTTTGATTCTGAAGTGTGAAAAATGTTCCTAAACCACATTATCTTATGGGATTTATTATCTTTTATATAGTTAAGTGTAAATAAGGATTTCTGATGCTTAAGAAAAGAAGCTAGAAAGAAATGGATATCAGTGTTGGTTAAGTCCTTGGTATTGTCAAAATTTAGCCTTGAGGAACGTTAGGTTTATTTTTCTTTCAGGATCACAAAGTGGTGGCCACTGCTCTTTTCCTTGATTGAGGCAGTCAGTTTTAGCCCCTGGCAGGATTCCCTTCTCCAACAGGAGAATTATGGGCAATTATGGGATTGATCTATATAATTTGAAGCTTTACAGCTGTAACATTGTCTTTCTGTCCTGTGTGTACTAGTTTTTCTAGAGTGTGTACTTGTTTTTCTAGAGTGCTGTTAAGTACTGCTTTGGCAGACAGTAAAATTGTAATTATGTAGATACTTTTTCACTCAGATATTTTACATATTGATCGGCAAATATTTTGCGATTTAGACAACACTGAGTACCACTGGACAATAAATCAGAGACCAGATGCTTCAAGCTGCAGCAGAACTAGTACAATTTCTGTTTGCAGAAGAGAAAACGTAGGAAATAGTAGTAAGAGTTCTGAATACTTTTATTTTCTACAGAACACAACTCATGATCTTCCCTTAAAAATATATTGGGAGAAGAATAAGGAAAAGGAGTACCGGTGGGGGGGAGTAGGGAGGGAGCACTCGGTAACATTTTCACACTCATCTGTCAATCATTCAGTCTTTATGCATGAAATACACACCTATGTCGTTGTATCAGCAAGGCTGCAGAAAAAGTTATGAGATGCTTCTTCTGCAAGTAAGAAAAGATTTGTTTACCATTACTCCTCTTTTGTTCAACCTCTTTACTTTGTTTATGCACTTAGACTGAGATTTGGCTGTAAGTTAGACAAACATGAAAAGAAACTGCTGGTTTCTTCTGCTTTTATTTTGGCAATACAACATATTTTGGCTGTTCATATTATGGCAATATGGTGTTCTTTACCATATTGTGGAATTACTGTTTGCATTGATGTTGCTGATAAATATGTCCCAAGTCATATGTAAAACCTCCTCACCTAAGTTGTGACTAAGCAACATGCTTCACCCTGGGAGGTGCCTTGACTCAGGCTGATGTATCACCTAAGACATACTAAATGACTTGTCCTGATCTAACATTTGTGATTTCTGTTGTTTCACACAGTAGGGTATGGACTTTGTAGCATATGCTATTATGAATTCTCAGATCTCGTACTGATCATTCCAGTTTTTGCTGCAATTCAGACATATTGTTCTTAAACTGAATTTGTTTTTTTTAAGTAGTTTAAAGAATAGCTATTTCCATTTTCATGCTTGGCAGCTTTCAGCCTTGGCAACTGAGTGCCTATTTTAGTATTTCTCATCATTACAACATTCCAAAATGTGTTGTTTTTTTTTCCCCCTGAAAGTTTGCACACAGTGCAGATTGTGTCTCTTTAATCCAGCTATCTTCAATATTAAGGAAATAAATTAAAATTCACAACCATCACAGCTGGGCCTTAATTGCTACTGATGAGGCAAATGCTAGAGAAGACACCGAGGGACTTCCTCGGAATTTTCTGAAAATGCTGGAAATGTGTGGCTAACAAAGCACAGCTAAAATGTGTCCTGATGCTGGATCACCATTCCTTAGTTTGGTGTAGCGCTGCTACTGTTTGCTGAGGGTAATGAAGTGCTAAAAGGGAATACCCACTCCTCCAAAGGATACAAATAAACTGTTACTGAAAATGTTAGCTAGGACCAGAGGACCTCTTTGATATTCCTGCCTTCAGAGATCTGCAGGAACTGAAGGGCCTTAATTGGCATCTGTCAGATTCATACTTCATTTAGACTAAAGATGCATTCACTGATACATAGAACTGATTTGTTATTGCTTTGCAGACCATTATGGTGCTCAAATGGGACTTGCAATCCCATGAGGGTACAGGTTTTATACCAAAAACATTAGAAGGAACTTTTTCATAGGAATGCTTGGTGGAGCTTGGCAGTGGGCTTTGAAAGACTTCACATGCCTGGATTTACCATAACTCTGTTGCCAGAGAAGTTTGGTCTCACTAAGTCAGCTGCATCTCAACTTCTTCCATTTCCTTGAACATTTATCTTCCTTTCTTCTCTGAATGCTGTACTCTTGTCATTCTAAATGAGTTCAAAAACCCAATTTATCTTTCAGTTTCCTTCTTGTACAGATGAAAGTATGTGAAAGACTAGCTTGCTTTGTATAACAAGAAAATAAAAGAATAAAAGACTGAAGTTCTTTATATCAGACAATGAATATGTAGAGCAAATACGTTAAACAAGAACCATTTATTAACAACTGCGTATATTGACTGTGTCATATATAAACCAAAATGCATGTGGTTAATTTATGTCATTTTATATCAGCCATCTTTTGTGTCATTAAAAAGCTACTTGAAACTTAAGATTCTTAATCCAAACATTATTATGACAAGCTTTTCTCACTTAGCTAATGTTTAGTCAGTTAAAAATTCCTGGCACTCATCAATATTGTGACTTTGAAACAGCATTTTTTTCTTAAATCTGACAGCAAGAAACCCAGGACTTTACAGAAAGATAAGAAAAATTAGTGGCAGAAACAACTCGGTCAAGATGGAACAAATTGTCATCATTTTGCTTTCATGTAATTGACAAAGAAAGACTTTGGGGTGAATAACTATTTGTGTTTTATTGACATAGATAAAATTTTTCATTCTTTTCAAAAAAAGAAGTTTTGACTGAGGATTTGCCAAAGACCAGAACCAACCATACCAACTGTCAGTTTTAAATAGATTTGTTCAATAGATTCAGTCCAGTCCTTTGCTTGATTTATTATATGATCAAACATACATAAATTTTTTCATAATGAAAAATGAGTATTGGACAAACTACTATTTTTACAGAAGGAAAAGTGACATGGGCTCAAACTGTTGTCAAATGCATAAAATTATCAGATACCAAAAAACATAGACAACAACAAATCCTCACCCCCCTCCCCCCAAGAAAAAGAGTGCGTATCTTAAGCACGTGTTATGTAAAGTTTACATTTTGTGTGCTGATTGTAATACATGTGATTTCCTTCTGTACAGTGATGTGTGTTCTAAACAGATATCTTTGTGGTTTAAGAAACTTAGACAGTGCTAAAAAATTCTGTAAAAATATTCTTTAAACCCTTGAGACCTGAACATATTCTTAGAGAACTGCCTGTGTAAAAGTGGAGAATATTGTAATGGAAAATGTTTAAGTGTTTTTGTTATACATTATGATACAGCTGACTACATCCAAAAGTAACTAGCGATGGCAGTACATCCAGCACAACTCTGGTGAAACCTTTGAAACTTTTTTTATTCCTCAGAAAATACTAATTTTTCAAAACCATTTCCCTTCTCCTCCAGGCTTGCCCACCTGTGCTCATGTCAAATCTAGCATGGTGCAGACACGCTCCCCTGGATCAGGCTGCTGGGAGCAGAGCTGTGTGAGCAGGAACTGGGAGAAGCCTTGCTGGGGGCACCCAACCTTGACCCACTGACCTCACTTCCTGGCTTTGCCCAGGACCTACCTCGTCACCAACTGCTTGTCTGGTGATGTCGGTCCTGCTGGCTGTCCCCGGCTACGGTCCCTGCTCTACTCCCACCCTGGGCACTGTGGGGCTGCACCCTGTCCCCCTGCCTGCTTTGCTGCCACCCTCAGCACCTGGCTTCCCGGCCCTTGCACAGCGGCCCCCTCCCGCCACTCCCTGGCACTTGTTTACTAAATGCCACTTTTCTCATACAATACATTATATCTGTGTTTCAAAGCTTGTTACCACATTCCAATTTATTTCCAGGTCCTACTTAAGATTAGTTTTGATTAATGTTGTTGCTCAAAATATGGCTGTAGGCTAGAAGAGTTTTATCAGAGAAGGAATGTCAGGTTAGTTCCTTCTGTTTTTCTGTCTTACCTCATATTTACTGACCTCCAATGTTATTTTTGTGATTGATTATATATCCCAAACTATGAGCTTTCTTTTGCCTTCTGTTGCAATCTCCTGTGACACACTTTACAATATGCTTTTATTTGTGTATATCCACTGTGCTCTCATTGTATTTAGATATTCTGTCCTTCTGGGCACCATTCCTACCCCTTAGATTTTTATCTTTATTTCTATTTGTATTTTGAAGGGAATACTGATGAAAAATAGGATATGGTTCTGTAATTTAAAAAAGATTTTAATTCATGTACAGAAGGACATAAATTAAGTTTCCTAATTATGTGTATTTAGCTTGATAATGAATTTATACTATCAACATTTTATACTATATACAAAAATTTTATTAAATTTTTTGCTAATATATTTTAAAAATTAGAAAATGTTATTTTGTTTCTAGGACAGCTGTCTTTTTGCATGAGTTATGGTAGAAATCAGTAACCTTGAAAATAATAGTTGCCCAATTTTTTAATTTATGGTGAATTTGCTAGAAATACTCTGTGTCTTAATGTGCATCCCATTTTTCATATGTAAAAATTACTGAAATGATACTTATTAATCTCATACTTTACCTTGCAATAGCATATTGCATCTAATTGAAACCTTTCAATAATTCCTTTTGATAAGAAAACAAAGCATGTAAAATTACTATCCATAAAAGTCAGTGTCTTTAGAGAATGCAATTCAAAAGGAATAGAATAAAACCGAGAGTGTGTTTGGCTATGATTTACTCTGGGAAGCCGTTTGTATACTTGAATCTGAAGTGTACTTATGATTTTGGAATCCCTGGAGGACTTTCTGAGAGTTTGCTAGTGTGGGAGGGTTTGATGGAGTGAGCTGTGGAGGACTTCATCAGTGCAGTTCTGGCTAATTTGCTTGACTGGTTGTGGGATACATCAAGCCAACTGAAGGATAAAATGCTAGCCTATGTTTAGCCACTGGGAAAATAGTTGGGCAGAGAGATGTTAGGAGTTCTGTTGATGGAGGATTTTTAACTTAGTGGCAAAATGTTCCTCCCTCAGAAGCAGAAATCTGTCGAGGAAAGTTCTTTATCTTTGAGACCTAGGAGTGAAGAATTATTCTTAGTAGAAGGTTTAAATAGGAGATAAATAGACGACCATGAGCTTGGAGGCCAAGTTTGAGAGGAATGGAAAACACTGGTGAAGGACTAGCGAGGATTTGAGTCTAACATTATGCAAATATATTGTTGCAGAAATCTATCACAAGTACAGTTAAATTACTGAGTTTCAGATAAAATCAATCCCAGCAGGAAATCAATACTATGGAAGTAATAGATGTGCTAGTTTTATTGAAGAATGATGTGTGGTAAACTGGGCAATGGTTAGGTCTGTCCTCATGCTTTCCCTGCTACTTGGAACACTACTTGAAAGGTATTTTCATGTAGAGGGCATCCAAAGAGCAGTAAGCACGGAAATTTAGAATTTATGCACATGCAGCATCACAATAAAACCAAAATGAGCTGCAAAATTCTAGGGTGTCACTCTTGGGTGCCTGAAAAAGATAGAAATTTTCATATCTGACTGTCTACTGATGACACAGCTGCCGCTCCTCCGAAGTCACAGGAGCTAGACTAGTGGAAGAGCTGTAAGCAGAACCTGAAAGATCCTGGAACTGGTCCTTAGGGCATGACCCAGGTGTTTAGAAGAAAATGAAGCTCAGAGGTCTCTCATATTTCCTATAACCCTGATATATTTATATAATTTAGGTCTTGCTGGTGTAAATGGAAGACATCTGCATTTTTTGTTTTACTTTTCAGGGTAGAGGAAAGGACCTAGCATCTCTTGGGCTGCCTTTTGATGATTATAACATAAGATGATATAGCTCTGATATGTCAATGATTTCTAGCTTACAGATATTCCTTCCACTCCTTTGTTTTACTACTTTAGCAATGAAACTATGAGGATATGGCTTATAATTTGTAGGAAGGTTAAAGCACTAATGAACTTGTATGTGACCAAAGCTGCAATAGTGTTTCCAAACTTAATGACTGTGGCTAGAATAGGTTTCATCACTAAGTTTTTTAATTTGTTTGCCTGAGCAGCAGGACAAACAAGATATTGTTTGTAACATAATCTAAATTAAATTAAAATAAAAAATGGTCTTCTAGAGGGAGAAGTAAATGGTTGATAAAGCTTCTGCATTTCTGGGAGCCTGTAAGAAACTGTAAGCTGTTCATTTCTAAAACGCCTGTTGTTGTGCCCTAGCTCACTAGTGTAGTGATGACTTCCTCTGACCAAGAAAGTCAGTCTGTGTTTATCATATCCATTTTCGTCTAATTTTTTCTGCAGTAGCATTGTTGTAGTGTCAGGCTAGGAATAAGTCAAGAGATCCATGTCCCTGTATTTGCCTCTCCCTCTGGTTAGTAGGACTGTTTAACTAAAGTTCTTTCTCTATCAGTTTCCCTTCCTGAAGAGCCGTAAGATATTATGAAAGGATGTGAAATGAAAGCTCAGCAATAATGATTGCTTATCCACTTCTTATTAGAGCTGGTCAAAACTCAGAATTTTCAGTTTATTCTTGGGAGAGTTAGACAATTCCTGGGGGAAAAAAACCCAATCTCAAACTGGATTGCAAACCTATTATTTAAAAACAAGAAAATCCTGCATAAAAAAAGACATTCTAGAAAAAAAGACAATTCCAAAAACTCAAATAAAATTGAAAAAGTCCTCTGATGAATTATTGAGATCTTAATTCAGAATTATCTCAGATATCCTCAGAGGAGGAGGTAGCAGAGGAGTTTTGTTTCCTTCCTCCCCTCCACTTCAAGTTGGGAAAAGCTCCCCTCTCTAGCTCAGAGAGGCTGACAGAGTACCAACTCCAGCAGTGGCAGCAGACTGTGTGGTGAGGGCCCAGAAGTGCCACACCTCACCTCCTTCCAGCTTGTCAGACCTGCTGAAACTGGCAATTTTATCTGAATGCACCCATGGGTGCCAGCCATCCTAATTTCATCTTCTGGCACAAAACACCCTGGAAGTTTCTGACTCCAAGGCAGTCAGAGTAGCAGGGCTGCCCATAGCAATGTACACTGGAAACCTCAAGCATCTGTCCCTGGGGAGGTCTCTATGTAGCTACCATAGATCTGTATCCTTTAGAAATCCCTCAAAAGTCCGCGGCGGGCAGGTTGGGAACTGAGCAAGTTTCCATCACAAGCCAGGCAGTGCAATTCCTGCAGAGCAGCTTGGCTTTGACAAATTACTGTTTCTTTATAATAAGTGTTTTGCTCGAAAATTTTCAACCAGCTGTATAGTTGCTTCCCCTCCCCACCCCTCCCCCCCCGCCTTTCTTATTGGCTATTACAGAAATGTAGCCAATCAGTTGCATTCTTACACTGAATTGTGAATGCAATATATAAGAATTACACCGTGAAGGTGCATATAGATACATTGTCTATTAGATAACAGAAATCATAGTCTATGTGCCACTAACTGCAGAAATATTTTCAGAATAAAATGTCAGGCCATAGATCTAGTGACTGACATGTATTGATAATATACAAAGTTAACAGACTGAAAAAAGCAGACACTCTAAATTTAGCAGAATTTCTATATAATCCATACTCATTAATATTAAATTTGAAACTAAAAGAACACCTCAAATACCATATTTCTGTATAAGTTCTTGTAATTTGTATTTCTCAAATCAATACTTAAAATTATTATTAGAGAAATATGCGAAGTGCTTTTTTTCTCTGGAGTTTTTCTCTATTTAATTTCTTAGTACCTTGACTACAGACCATATTCCCTTTTTTTTTTGTATGTGTTTAATATCTTACCCAACATCAGAGGTTTCATAGACCCATTTATGCAATGAGTTTCTGCATGGATAGAAAATCTCTCATGAGAGAAATTCCAGATTTGAAGAAGAAAATTATTTGTGCAGTATCTTCATTGTCGTGGTATGCAAGCATCTCTCATTCTAGTCAACATGTTTCATAAGTAGGGCTTTATTTTTCTCCTCATCACCACCCTGAAGAAGGCCAGACTTATTTTGCTTTGGTTTAGCTTCTTGCTTGTGGCTATAAACTTACAGCAGTCAAAAGAAGGTCAAAGGAATGTGACTTGATTAGGAGTATAAGGTGATAGAGTCTTTCATGATGCTTTTTTTTTCTGCAAGAGAGAGATCCATTTTTACCTGGGTCCTGGAGGGTGGAGAGAATCTTGCACAGATTAGTTTATCCTCATACTGGAATGATCAATGATGTGCTTGAGGTACAGTTGCTGACAGTAATACTCATCCTAGTGCTTTAGGAGATTATTTATTCATTTATTTATATATCGTGGAACCAGGGCATTCAGTAATAAGGACTCAAATCTTGTACTTTCATACCTGTTAACTAGAGGACAAATAGAAGAGAAATTCAGCAGGTTTCTGGTAGTTCTTATCCCTGAGTATATACTAGGGTTCTGTACTAGGTGGAATTGTCGAAATGACAATGACTTCATGGTTTATTTGCTAAATAACAAATAAGGAGCAGATAAATCCCTATTCTTTTTCTTTGCACAGTGAGAACATAGTATTTTAAAAATCAGGATATACTGTTCTTTTGACAGTAAATTATCATAAAATGGTATTCTAAAAAGATTAGTCTATTAAGAAATTCAAGTTGAAAATTTGCCTTTAAATTATTGCAAGTAAGCAAATTTCATATGACTTTCCACTGCAATAAAAATCTGAAACCCATAAATATATATCTTGTAAATGATACAGAATTCGATTTGTCAGTTTTTATATCATACTGATATAAAMACTTTACAGATCCATTCTGGAGTTCTGAGCCATTTGTATTAGTTATCCTTAGCGTTGAAAAGTTGAAAAAAAGGATAGTACTTGGAGGATAGTTGGAAGTGGCATAACAAAACTGACAGAATTTTAGCCTGTGGTTTAGAAATAAGGGGTCACTATTGGCACAACTTTACCAATTAATTGAGGTACAGAGGAGATCCAGAAGCTGACCAAATACATTCCTTTTCAAACATTTGATATTTCTTTCAGGAATACATTTCTTTAGTTTAGAATGCATTTTACCTCAATTTTTGTTTATCTATTTCCTTCTTTTAGCTTGCCAATAGCCAAAAAACATGTTTGCAGAGAGAGAGTATTTTTCCAACAGTTATTGGTAATGGAACTTTAAAGAATTATTTTTAAGCATTTTTCACCTTCACTGTTATGATGAATTCAATGGTTGATAATTAAATTCATATACATACCCTGTTCTTCCCTGCGGTTCAAAAGCAATTCCTTTTAAATGTGTCAAATTGACTTCTTCCATTGAACAAACTGAACGTTGTTCCATTTGATATGTCTTGGCAGACCAAAGGCAGACCAATGATCAAGGTGGAGTAAGCAGGAGAGTCAGGAGAATTTAGTATTGTGTTATGTTTCCCTCACATTTTTTTTTAATTACTACAAAGTAAAGTAAAAATCACTTGAGGCAGATCAGCCACTGCAAACCAATAAGCACCTGCATTTGTTCATTGCAGGACAGTGCCATCCTATCCATTGAGCAGGCTTGATGGCTATGGATATGCCTGAATTATCACAAAAGACTTTTGCCACTGTGGGTTTTTGTAAAGTTTACAAAAATGCTTCTTAATTTGTCATACAGTCTTTCTACTTCCTATAACTTCACAACATTTAATTTTATCTCTGTGAGACTGTCTCTTCTTTGAAAGCATCTTCTCTGCTTATTTCAAAGCATCTCAGAAAGATGGGATTGAAGGGTGGGGGTTATTAAGGGGATGCAGAATACATACCTAGTACAAGATAAGCAATTGTTGTGTTTATAGTTTAATTTGTCAGTTCCTGAAATTCTAACCTAGGATCATTTTATCCCTTTATTACAATATCCTAAAAGAAGGAATTCAGAATTCTTTCTCTGAGATGTTTTGCCTCCTGTAAAAGATGTTTGTATCAAAAAAGTCTAGGGGCTTTTTCTCCGTGTTTTTTGGTTGTTGTTTTTTTTATGGTTTTGTTTGTTTGTTTGTTTGTTTGTTTTTGTTTTTGTTTGGATTTTTTTTTTTCTTCCTATCAGTCTAGCCCCTTTTCTGTTCATCTTGTGTGAAGCAGCTCTGCAAGTCTCAGGCTCAAAATGCAAGCCCTAACAATTCAGTCTTGAGGCACTGAATACAAGTGAATAGAAGAAGGACCCATAAATTAAGGAGTCTGTAGTAAGGAACATAACTGGGCGCTCTGCATAGGTGGGGCAGCAGGTATGTTTGACTTGCAGGTAGAATCTATTAGAATATGAAGATAAAATGGGTATTTAGAACCAGGAGAGACTAACTGGATTTCTGAGACGAGTAACAGACCCAAGACTGGGTCCTGGACTTTCTCAGTGACATGTATGTTAGATATTTAATCCAGAATGTTTCACCAAACTTTGGCTCAGTACCAGTCACACACACAAACAAAACCATTTTCTAATACCCTATGATAAGTTCAAGATCTATTATAAAAGATAAAATTATAATGCATTACATGAGGACAGAGTGCTTTCTATCCATGCAGCTAAAATCTTTCCAAGATGCAAGATAAGCTTGTAGCTCAAATGTTGATACTTCTCCCAAAAGTTTTCTCCAAGAAATGTGTAGTTTTAAGTGATAGCTTAAGAGTTGAAAGACACATTCATAGTAACAGCTGCTTTTATAAGAGGGTAATACTTTGATAAAAATACACAGTCCTAAATATGCCCAGATATAATGTTGCAGGCCCAGAAAAAGTTATTGCTTTTCTACTTTCTTACTGTTTAAATAAACACATGCATACATACTGCAACACTGTTAGGGAGATCTTTTGCTCTTGCCTGAGGAGAGCTTAATTGCAGCCAAATTCTCAGCTTAACCATTATTGCCCCTCTCCTTTTATCTCTCCCTTTCAAGAGAGATGGATTGGTTAGAAAAAATGCAAAAGAAAAGGGTTTGAAAATTGTTTGGTATGCTTCTTGTCTTGACAAGCCTTATAGGCTGTCATAGAGCTGAAGATTACATGAAACAGCTTAGCAATCATTAGTGTTGTGTTTTCTGAGGCATGGTACGAGGAAAGGATACATATACAGTTTTATACATCATTAGCAGCTTGCTTCAGGGATTCTAGAAAGACTGCACTATGCTTAGAAAGGAAAAAAAGGTAATATATTCTTTCAGTAGAAACACATATTTTGAAAAGAGGAATCTAATTCTGTGTCCAATTGTGTAAGGTGTCTAGTCTTATTGCATAGATCAGAAATTATTACGCAGCTGTTAAGGGAAACAGAAAAGTACAAAAGCAAGTACTTTGCAGAAATTTCTCTGTACCAAAGAACTAGATAGCTGGGCTTTTTTCCTTATTTAAAAATGGAGTTCTTTTGCTTAGACATGCAGTATGAATAAGGGGTTGAGAATGTCTATGTATCATTCCAAGATTTGCCTCTGAAGCACGACATAGTCTTGAGCAACTTTCGTCAGTGAAAAGAGGTTCCAGCTCAGAAATCTAATACCTCAAGTATGTAAATAGCTTATTAACATTTTAAGATTATATAGGAAATATCGGACATTTTAGTGACATAGGATTTTTTCCAAAAACACTGGACATTGGCAAATTTTGACTTTGACCTCTCTGCAGTTATCTTTTCTTCTTCCTGTTTAAAGCTAAGATAATAGAATTTGCCCTTGTCTCAAAGAATGATGTGGACCTTAATTAAATGCAGATTTCTTCATACTGTGAAAAAGTAGTGTTATGTATGATCAAAGAATTTAACTGCAGTACAGTATCAGCAAAACTACCTGTCTAATGTCTGCACTAAGCTAGTAATGAACTATGAGACTGACAAAATCCAATCCAGGTGAACACTGACATTTAATTCCAGCATCATTAGTTACGTTTCCAGCAAGAGCCATATAAAAACCTCACCTCACAAGCAAATCTACCAGAAAGTCATGGTGCTTCCGCATCACAGCAGAGAAAGAGTGAGACTTGTAGTCTCACTAGTGAGTAGTTTCAGTAGTAAGTGGGAATCCAGATTCTTCCTGTTTGGTTCTCACAGGTAATGTAAGCTAGTGGGTACAATATCTTCTGCTTATTTTGCTCTGGTCCCCAGTTCTTCTCATCTCTAACCTGTATTTTTCCCAATCTTCTCTTAATTGTGCACTGTTTCTTTTCTGCTTTGCAAAGCAGTGCCTATTTTCCTCGCTTAATCTCCTTTTCCAAGGTTCATACTCCAGCCCATAGTACTGCAAATACTGCTGGCTTCTTGTACTCTTCCTTATTCTCATGTCCATCTTGGCTTATTAACCTATTTACTGCTTATATTTGTTCCAGCTTGCTTGTCTAGACATCTAATTCCTGTGCTTGCTGCCAACACCTCATCCTCATTCTATGTTCTAGAAAATTACATCATTTGTATCTGCTGCTTCCATGCTCAGTTACACAATAATGACCTAGCCCAGCCTTTTAGCACAACTGGTTTAAACCTTTTTTATACTTCCGCAGTTGGGTGCCCCTTGCCTCTTCCAATTTTAAAAGATACTTTCTGTAATCTTTTCTCTCCCTAACATGGCCCCTGATTCCTCAGCATATGAAGCATATGTCAAGCAGAAGAGTGCCTGAGAGATAGGTTTTCTGCTCATGTTTCCAGTCTGGGACTGAACTTATTCCAGGTCAACATGGACCCAACACTGCACGAAAACTTCAGCTTTGCTTGAATAGATCTGAATTGCTTTGAGGAGCTGTTGTGCATAGTCTGGCCATCTGTAGAAGCTATAAGAGAAGGAGCATTTCCAGAGTACACAAAATCATCAGAAATTTTATTTTCTGATGAATTAGACAAACAAGAAACCAATAACTTTGAAGAATGTTAAGATATGTACAGTAACAGGTATTTCAATAAATAAAAAATATTCAAACTTCAAATCTTGCTAAGAAATTTTAGAGCTCCAAAAAGAGTATTTAAAAATGCTCAGAGAGAATATCACTAGAATTTCTTTTTTAAAGAACAAATTTGTGCCTCTCTTGCTAGTCTTATTCTCAGAAATGGTTAAAAAAAATGCCTGCAAGTTGGTAGAACATTGTTTCGTGGAAGAAGAAACTAACTGCAAAGTTTTATATTAAACTTATTATTGCAAAAGGAGGTGTTGGAAACCTTTACTCAGAAACAACGTCTTAAAGATCTTATATCTTAACAGGGAAGATAGACTGTGTATAGGAAACACTTATAGTATATATTGCTATAGCTCTAAATATGGTCTTAATATGACAATGGTTTCCTTTCCTGCCCCTTCTACTCCCTGCCTTGGACAGAAAGTGGAATTTAATTAGGAGGAGAGAAACTGAATGGCTGTAAAAGTGACAGGAGTGAGGACAATTAAAAGAAAGGGTGAGGGATCTGAGTCTGGGAGGAAAAAGGGATTAAAATGTATGAGGTAAATTAGGGGATTAATATGAAAATGTTGCAGAGAAATGTTTAAAAATATTGAGACAAATAACCAGTTTTTCAATGGAAGAGCAGAAATGGCTGTGGGACAATCTTGCCCACTCTGAATCTTAACTTTTTTTTTCCCCTAGAAGTTTATCTCTGGTAAAACTCTGATAAAACTTCAGCTCTGTTAGAATTTTGCTTAAGGGCAGCTCTAAGTCACCTTTTAATGGCCTCCAAGCCTCAGGATTGGCATAACACAGGAAAGCCCTAGTGTGACCATTCCTGCAGCTGCTGTAGTTTCACACAAACTGTTGCTTGGGGAACATCTACAGCAAGATGGTTTTGCATGGGTGTGCTTGTATGCATGTGTATACACACCTGACTGTCCTTACTTGGGTCTTATCTCCTGGATAGTTTTACTCAGTTTTAAGGAATGAACCATCTGGGTGAAGCCAAGGCATGAGCCTTAATTGCAAACTAGAAACACTGTGCGGATTAGCTGAAAAACCTAATAGATTTATATGGTCTTGTCTCCATTTCTGAAGTGACAGGGGGAAAGTGAATGGAAAGAGGTCCCTGCTCGGGGTGCCAGGCGAACTCCCACCTGGCCTCCTTCACCTTCCCAGTTGCCCTTACACAACAGATATGGGGCTCTGGAACTTGAGGGCCAGGCAAATGAAGGTTTAGATGAAGGACTATCCGGGGGGTTGCCTAGGGTGAGGCGGCCAGCCCCACGCATTATGACTGCCTCTGCTAAGAAAAAAAGAAGGGTAATTGTCATAGGCGATTCCCTTCTGAGGGGAACAGAGGGCCCAATATGCTGACCAGACCCATCCCACAGGGAAGTCTGCTGCCTCCCTGGGTTAGAGACGCTACTAGGAAACTCCCTGG
>JAYKAV010000116.1:173110-184329 GCA_035582835.1 Phoebastria nigripes
GAGGTGGGTGTTGGTCTCTTCTGCCAAGGAACTAGTGATAGGACGAGAGGAAATGGCCTCGATTTGTGCCAGTGGAGATTTAGATTGGATATTAGGACAAATGTGTTCACTAAAAGGGTTGTCAAGCATTGGACCAGGCTGCCCAGGGAAATGGTTGAGTCACCATCCCTGGAGGTATTTAAAAGACGTGTAGATGAGGCGCTTAGCGACATGGTTTAGTGGGCATGGAGGTGTTGGGTTGACGGTTGGACTTGATGATCTTAGAGGTCTTTTCCAACCTTAATGATTCTATGATTCTATGATTCTATGATTTATGGTGGAAGTGAAATTCTGAAGTTTGCTGCCTTGATTGAATATAATATAATTGAACTGACATTGCCAGTCTTTGAAAAATTTCTCTGAGAGTAAAGATGCTGTTGTCAGTATCTGCTTAGAAGGAATATAAAAATATATGAGAAGTGTTATAAATTATAACATTAACAGTTTCTTTTTTCTTATCTGTTTTTTTCTTCTTGGTGGTCAATGGCTATGGTGTAACACCTGTTCATTCTTCTCTGCTCTTCAGTGTGAACGTGGTGACCCTAAATGATCTGTGAAGGGCTGACTATGTGGCGAGGCAAGGAATCTGAAGGCAAGATCTGCTATCCTTTAACTGTTCTTCTGTAGCTATGCACCCGTTGAACTCCCCATATTGGAAGTATAGAAAATGCTTAGAAAAGAGAATTAGCAATATTATGCATGGCCTCTCACCCACTTTACTGGATTTTCCTTAACTGACTGGTTCAGGTTCAAATTTCTCCATGGAAAAAATAGGTAATGTTGTATTGTAAGCAAAAATGTACTAACTATTAATTCAAATGTTGCAGTTATTGAAGATGATGCAGAAATATGAAGAAGAAGAGATGATGAAGAAAAGAAAGGCTAACAGGTGATGACAGAGGCAGCAGTAGTAAGAGGAGTAGAGCATACAAACCCAGCGGATCTGTTGGTTGGTTATTCTGTACTTGTTAGCTGTAGTTATGTGTCTTGCCTTAGAGAGAAAGCTGAAGATCCAGCTCCACCGTGTATTCTAGATGATGAAATTGGCACACAGGAGCAGTACAGTGTCAGGAGAGAAAGCACCGTCTAGAAAGGTGTGATTTATGTTAGGAGCTTCAAAATGAATAAAGTGTGGCTTGCAACTTCAGTTTGGGGTTGTTATTTTCATATATATTTTTTAATATAAGCATTTGTGTTAATTGACATACCTTCTGCACAAAAATGAGTCAGAAGAAATTCTGACCTAGATTGTCAGAAGAAATTCTGTCAAATGCTTACTCAACCTCAGGGCTCAGTAGAGCAGAGGTCAGGAAATCTGCCAGTAGCCTGAGTGGTGAATTGTGTATCTAATGAAAGTGTTGTGATGAATAATTACTCTGTAAGTCTTTTCCCAACCACATGAGCACAAAAGAAGAAAACAACAACAAAGAAAAATGTTTGTCAAATTGAAAGTGATGTGGGCTTCCAGCTGAGAACTGATGATTACAGGTCACAAGCTGTGCTCTGCAGTATGAATGGAAGGTGTTATTATGCAACTGAAGTATCATTTTTTACGCTATGATATGGCTCACAACTGCCTATTTTCTCAAAAAAATAAGCAAAACAAACCCCCCAAAAATCAAAAAAACCCAAACAAAACCAAAATCCATGGAGAAGAACAGTTTTTCTCTTTGTACTTCTGTAGTGTTGGTATATTCAAGGAAGAAAAAGCTGATTTCAAAATAAAATTAAATCCTTTGTGGTTTTGCAGTCAACAATTTTTTTTCTGCTTTAGTATCAGGTTCTATATCAGGATTTTCTTGTTTCCAGAAATTGAAAACAGTGAATTTGTATTACTTTCTGGCAAAACAGGAAAGAAAGAACAAGGAAATGTAGTGATATATGAATCATTTGCATCTACCTTATGTTTGAAGGTAAATCTGTAAGGTAAGGTCTGTAAAATACTGCAGTCCCTATCAACCCTGGAAGTCAGAAGGCTAGTCATCAAAAAAGGAAACTGTCTTAGAAAAGAGGAAGGAGAGAGCAGGTCTTCAGAGAATATGCAGCAATTCACTGAGATCACATGTGTAGCCATACAGTGATGGTGAGATG
This sequence comes from Phoebastria nigripes, assembly GCA_035582835.1. NCBI lineage: Eukaryota > Metazoa > Chordata > Aves > Procellariiformes > Diomedeidae > Phoebastria > Phoebastria nigripes. The sequence goes on from JAYKAV010000116.1 coordinate 175,241, forward strand.
AACTTCAGAAGGTGTGTGCGCAACAGCCTAGTGATGCTCACTGAATCCTTCACACCTCTCACACAACACTAGTTATAATTCAGCGGTTTAGCTTTCTGAAGAGATTAGTTTAGAAGCGAGGAAGGGGTGACTAAAAATATTTTCTAATGGATTTTGAAACCTCAAAGGCTGTAAAACATTTAGAAATTATTTTGCTTTTAGTAGGAAAAAATATTTTAGAAAGGGCAGTTTGTGGAGGAGTGAGAGAGGGGTTTATATTACTCTTTGTAGTTCACAAGCAGCCAATGAATGGCTGCACCATACCTGATTGCTGGAGCTTCTATGCAAAGTGATTGCAGTACAAATTCTGCTGCCTGGAATTAAGATAAGATGTTTTACTAATGCATCAGGCTCATAGAGAATAGTTTTAGAGGGACTGAAATGGAGCCATAGTGTTTCTGAAGTTAATGTTTGCTGTGGGAAATTATTTTATCTCAGTTGGCTGACCCAGGTTACAGATACAGCATTTTACATCTGCAGCTGCTTCCCAAGAAGAATGATTAAAATGGCAGAAGCAACTTTTAGAGGATTCTTTCAGGTGGTGTTTTGTTAAGTCAGCTCTAAAGTTTAGCAGATAGTTTTTGTTGGTATAACAAACAAAACCATTTTCAGCGAGGTCTTTCAGCCTGCTGTGAAATTTGTAGTAGACCATCTGAATCCTGCTGATAAACTAAATAAGGATGTCTGAGTTGTAAAACAGATCCAGTTAAACATTTTTGTGATGATGGATGCCTATAGCTTGAGACCAGGTTTAGCACCTTGCTAAAGTTAATAGACTGCAAGGTTTTGTTTCATACTGTAAATAAGTCTACTAAGTAGTGAAAAGACTATATCTTTATACGGAAGTTAACAGAAGGAATGTTGCAAGACGATACAGTTAAAAATCCTACTTTCTGCTGCCATTGTGGAGGGAAATCCATTAAAAGCATTGTTCTAATATGAAACATGTAAACCTTTTTTCTTTCTCTTCACATTATTACATAAGACATGGTTTTGAAAAGCTATGTCTAAGCTTGGGGGAAATGAAATCACAGTTTTCCAGGCATTGTCTGCTCTAGTTGTTTCTAATGTCCTCAACTGACTAGTTTTTCCTATATTTGGGAGTGAGAAAAGGAATTATCTTTCGGTATGCTTTTTCTGCTGATGTTTGCAGCAAGAAAGCATCTGATGCATGATAAATTTGGTAGACAACAAGAATTCTTGCCCAAAGAGATCTTTTTACAAAAGTAGGAGTTGTACTAATTTGCCTTTTAGAATGACATAGTGCCATGAAAATATTTTATATTCATTATTTTATTTTAGTATCACTCTTGGGAAGACAAATGTCATCACTCCAAACGTCCCCCCCTTCCTTCTTCTTTCCCCAGCTTTATATACTGAGCATGACGTCATATGGTATGGAATACCCTGTTGGACAGCTAGGTCAGCAGTCCCGGCTATGCTCCCTCCCAGCTTCTTGTGCACCTGGCAGAGCATGGGGAGCCGAAAAGTCCTTGACTAGTGTAAACACTGCTTAGCAACAACTAAAACATCAGTGTGTTATCAACATTATTCTTATACTAAATCCAAAACATAACACTATACCAACTACTAGGAAGAAAATTAACTCTATCCCAACCGAAATCAGGACACTATGATATGTATTCTTCCTTCGTAAAATTTTATTTTGTAAATTCTTTGTAATAAGAGATGCTAACTACTTTTGTATGTTTTACATTTCTTAATTTTCATGAAAACATCCTCAGAAAGCAAAATGGGTGTTCTTTCACAGAGTTTGAGTAGAAGGGATTTGTTGATATCTTAACAAAATGTCCCTTGTTCCGTATTTGATTCAACAGCGTAAACTAAGGGTGCAGTATACTTTCCTGTAGTTGTATTGCCAAAGATGGATGCTCAAACAGGAGCTGAGAATTTCAACTCTGTCCCTAGGAACAGAGACTTACATGCTAATTCTCAGATCCTATAAAAAAATATATTTTCAGTGAATGATGCCTTCAGTGAGTACAAATGTTGGTATGACTAATTTGAGTTGCTAAGTACCTTCAATATCATTATCAGTGGCAGTTTATTTCTCTCAAATCCAGACTGGTTTTATGTTTAACATGCCATTCAGCATAGAAGGATACTATAAAATTGTTACAACAAAAATAAAATGGAAAAAACCAAAAAAGGAATAAATCCTCTTCTCACTTATTCCAGTGCAGTTCTATAGTGTCAATTAGCGACTGAGTTTACCCAGAATGTCTGGTCTGTAGATTTCCCAGTGAGATGGTTTTAGTGGGATACAACTTAGCAAGAGAATATGTATTTCACTATTCAGTATCTCTTAACGTTGTTGGCAATTTTATTTGTATGTTTTGGGGGTTTTCTTTCATCACTTAAACTACATTTATAATAATAATAATAATAATAATAATAATATTTATTATTGGAATCAAATTTAAAAATCCATGGATTTACTGAGATAAACTTCTAAAAGAGCAGAGGAGGAATATATTATTGTGTAGGTTGGTAGTGAATGGGCCCAAAATGAAAATATTGCTAATGAAATTTTGTTCAGAACTATCATCAGAACAGTTTTGTTTTTCTTTTTCATCTCTAAATAAAAACGAGATAGAGAAGTCAAGTCTCTGAAAAGGTTCAAGGTTGGTTCTATCACAGTTCAGGGTGGGCCAAAAATTGACTTCAGATGTTTTTTGACTTTATGTTACAAATGCCTTATCTGAAACAGTTCAAAAGAACATGACTGCTGCAACTGTGTGTGTCCGTGTGCGTGCACACGTGTATCTATCTGTATACCACTGGATTAGACTGCTGCTGTGGGAGTGTTTATAAGTCCGATAGAGCAGACTACTTTCAAACTTTACAACAAGGCTTGACTAAACTGATTTGTTAACATATTTCATACTAACAAATAGGTTTTACACATTATTAATCATTATCACTATATATTCACTACACACACAAAACTGTTAGTCTTTAGCAAGCACATCTTAAATCAGTTGTGACTATTCAAAGCCACGAAGCTGATGCTGAGTAATTAACGCAGAAGGCTATGATCCTTGATCATCCTTAGTCTCCGTGATCAAGTTGATCAGTCTTCAGAGCTCTTTGATAAGAGAAATGAGAACAGAAGTAGTCTGTCTTCTTTCTTCTACAATTTTCTTTGGTCATTGTCAGTGTTTCATGCTCTCTTTTCCTTTCAAAAGTGATATCTCAGTTGCTCCTGGTGCTATTTTCCTTGTTCTTGGTTCTGCTCCTCAGCTTCCTTTTGTGTCTGGCAGGATGTCCAAGCTATTTGCAGTCCCTTGTACTTCCCTTGTTCTTTATCTTGCACTCCTGTTGCTTGCTACCTTAGTGGTCATATTGCTCACATGGTTATGTAAAATCATTGTATGTTGTGTTTGGCTGTGCTATCACAGTGCTACAAAGAACACTGGTTCACTGTTTTCATATTCCCATATTTGTGTTCAAGGTGAGCTAATATTGTTTGTATCTTGATTTGTGCGCTTACAATTTAGAGATATTACAGGCCTCTGCTTTGGCTACATGACTACAAAATAGTTTTTTTCCTGGCTTCAGTGCATTTCCAAACCAACTTTCAAAGAAATGTGGCCATGTGTACTATTTGGCTTCTAAGGTCAGAGTGACCAGTTATTTTCTCTCTTTAACCTTTACCTTTCCCAGGTAGCTTCAGACTACACCCTGACTTCTTTTCTCATTGGTTACAAGAAGTGAGTAGACATTCTTAAAGAATTGTTCCCAGTTGTACATATCAAAAGTATACTACATTATACATAGAAGTATCTGCTACATAAATGAATGAAATGCATAATTCCATGTCCACCTTTCCTTTCTAAAGTTTTTCTAGCTAAAGCCTCAAACTTTTCACCACTTCTTAGTGCAGTGAAAGACTGAAATAATATTTATTTATTTTATCCTAGCTCTATAGAGAGATTTTTCTTCCACATAGCAGGAAAAGAGGATTTGTATGGCTTAAATGACCTTTGACTGGTACACTAATGAAGCTCCCTTTCATATCCACAAGGAAGTTGGTGTATTCTGGCATTGTGTAGGTATGAGAGAGAAGTAGGATTTGAAAAGCTAGCCTGACCCGGGAACATCTCTGCAAATTGTCACTCAGCTTTATATCTACATAGCTATATCAATGGAGCTGTAATAGAGGCTAGTGAACCATTCTGTATCATGTTGGAATCAACTCCTTTAAGGCTCCAAAGGAGACATTTAAAGACTAATCCTGAAAGCAGCTGAGAACTTGTGATAGAATGTTTTACTGGGCAGTTCCTCGTAAGTCAATGGGATTTGAAGGAATCTAGAACCCAGCTGGATCCAACTCCTAATATTCACAGTGTTTTTGTTTTTTTATGAGTATAGTGGGAGCATTTATAGCTTAAAATACTAGAACATCAAAAGATGAATGAAAAAAATACCATCAAAAGAGATTATAAATTTCCAAGATTAATCCTTGCACAACCAAAATATACAGAAGTGCACTGAAATAATTTTAAATGAAGGTGTCTGAGAGGAAAAAAAAATGGAAAGATTAAAAACAGTGCCACTCTTCTAGTCAACTTATGCTTAGATCATGAGTTTTTCTGGTTAGGTGTTCCTTGTTTGATTACGTAACATCCAACATTGTCAGACTTTTATTAATAGCTTGAGACCTTATCTGTGGCTCTGACACAATTATTTTTAATGATGTCTATTTCCAGTACTACTTGCATTGATATATAAACAGGAAGAGCCAAAAGTTCTATTGTATCACTAAAATTGTAATTTATGTAAAAGAGGTCTGCTGGTAAGCTCATATGACTGTGCTTATATTAAAGACAAAGGAAAGGAAGGACAGACAGAGGCAGAAACACTGATGTATTCCATCTTTGTATACCATTTGCTTTAAGATTCAAACTAGAAAGGGAGAAAGACCTACTGAAAGTCCATGGGTGATGATTAACAGTGAAAAGAGTAAGGGCAACATCTAAAGGCTATCATTTACTAATAGCCAAACTAGGAATGATTTTATAAATCATGTCATGCACTCTCTCTTCTCTCCTGGAGTGTAGTGAACACTTTTCATTTAAGATCTCACTTTTCATTTGGCGGCTTATGGCCTAGACAGGTGTACTCTTCGCTGGGTAAAAAACTGGCTGGACGGCCGGGCCCAGAGGGTTGTGGTGAATGGAGCGAAGTCCAGCTGGTGGCCGGTCACAAGTGGTGTTCCCCAGGGCTCCGTTTTGGGGACCGGTCTTGTTCAACATCTTTATCAATGATCTGGATGAGGGGATTGAGTGCTCCCTCAGTAAGTTTGCAGATGACACCAAGTTGGGCGGGAGTGTTGATCTGCTCGAGGGTAGGAAGGCTCTGCAGAGGGACCTGGATAGGCTGGATTGATGGGCTGAGGCCCACTGTATGAGGTTCAACAAGGCCAAGTGCTGGGTCCTGCACTTCAGCCACAACAACCCCATGCAACGCTACAGGCTTGGGGAAGAATGGCTGGAAAGCTGCCTGTCRGAAAAGGACCTGGGGGTGCTGGTTGACAGCTGGCTGAACATAAGCCGGCAGTGTGCCCAGGTGGCCAAGAAGGCCAATGGCATCCTGGCCTGTATCAGAAATAGTGTGGCCAGCAGGAGTAGGGAAGTGATCATGCCCCTGCACTTGGCACTGGTGAGGCCCCACCTCGAATACTGTGTTCAGTTTTGGGCCCCTCACTACAAGAAGGACATTGAGGTGCTGGAGTGTGTCCAGAGAAGGGCAACGAAGCTGGTGAAGGGTCTGGAGAGCAAGTCTTACGAGGAGCGGCTGAGGGAACTGGGACTGTTTAGCCTGGAGAGGAGGAGGCTGAGGGGAGACCTTATCGCTGTCTACAACTACCTGAAAGGAGGTTGGAGTGAGGTGGGTGTTGGTCTCTTCTGCCAAGKAACTAGTGATAGGACGAGAGGAAATGGCCTCGATTTGTGCCAGGGGAGGTTTAGGTTGGACATTAGGAAAAATTTCTTTACTGAAAGAGCGGTTAAACATTGGACCAGGCTGCCCAGGGAAGTGGTTGAGTCACCATCCCTGGAGGTATTTAAAAGATGTGTAGATGAGGCGCTTAGAGACATGGTTTAGTGGGGCATGGTGGTGTTGGGTTGACGGTTGGACTTGATCTTAGAGGTCTTTTCCAACCTTTATGATTCTATGATTCTATGATCTCTGTAAAGGGCAGGCCATGAAGGGGGATATCTTGAAAGCATACTTTTGGTGATGGAGGCCTGCTACTCCTAAAATCCTACGTGTTAGTGTATATATGTGACTAGGATTCAGCTGTTGCAGGACTAGAAACTTTCTCTAGGAAAGGAATTAATGCATATTTTATTTTGGGGATCTTGTTTTGTTTTTAATCTCTGCTGAAGTAATCTCAATTACTTGCATGATTTTCACCATGCACCTCCAGTACCCTTCAGCAGTGTCACACAGCTGCTGACAGGCAGAATAGTCACCTGCAAGACATTTCCTTGAAGAATCTTAGCAAGATTTTCAGATTAGTTGGCAGTCTGCCTTGGGTAAACGGTTCTCCCAGCCAAGCTATCAGCATCCTGATCCCATGGTAGCAAATGCAGAGAGTCAAACCAAGAAACATAGTGGTCTTTAACCCACAGAAACTGTGGATAGCCAGCATAAATATTAAAGCAAATCTTGTTTTCCTTAAGCAAAAAAGTACTCAATGAAAATAATTTGTAGTCTATCAAACATATATATGTATGAAAAAGATCAATTAGCAAACATTTGTCACACAGGAGAAAGAATAACTACCTCACAGTGAATACTACCTTATAATTAAAGCAGAAGAGGCAAAAATAATACTGATTTATCTAACAGTTTTGTTAATTACAGAAAATCCCATACCTTTGTTTTATCTAAGTCATCTTGCTATACAGGAAGTATTCTTTCTTATTTAGTGATTTAGTTGGTTAGCAAGTATTTCCTTAAGAGAGTCCCATTGCATTGTTCAGTAAGATCTCACTTGCTGCAGAGAAAGCCATGATGTTCAAACACACTAATCTTTTAAGAAGTATTTATTCACAATAAGCTGCCCACACCATGCTATTCAGTGCATCTGTGTTTGAAAGCTCTAGTGTATAGTTCCAGCATGCAGTTTGTAATTACAGTAATATAAAAGCCTGGTTTACTGTAGACACAATGAAATTTGCTTGTTTTAGAACTGGAAAGAAAAATGACAATTATGTCTATTATTATTTTGAACAAAGGAAAACTTGAACCATGAAACAACCTACTGATTGATTGATTGATTGATTGCCCTTGAGAGTTTGTGGGGCTACAGGGTAATGTTTAAAAGTGCTATGCATCTTGCTGTAAATCACAAGTTTTGGGCCAGACAAGTAAATAATGAAAGGGTGTTCATTTGGTAGAAAAGGAGTTAGTTCAATATCAGCAATCTACCAAATGTTAGATTTTAAGGTTATATTTTTACTCTGATTTTTTTTTAATTAAAAAAAAACCCTGCAACCTGACACAACTGTGTGTTTTCTTTTTTCAGTCACTGTAAGGTGCATTTAGTTTTGATCAGTCACAAGCCAACCTACCTCCTCTTTGATCTCCCCAGTTTGGCACACATTTTGGCAAGTGTGTTTCAAAAATCTTGACCCTATTTGTTCAGGAAAACAACATACTCTGGAACAGGCTTTGGCCAGTAAATCAACTGCAGTGCTAATCAGTACGAGTAATCAACCTCTTAAGCAAGATCTGTCTGTTTCAATACTAGCAATAAAGCATTTATTGGTCTTAAAAATATCTTGCTAAAGAACAAACAAAAGGAGGCTGGTGCAACTATTTCCTCACAGTTTGGCTTGGAAACATTTGAATTCAAAATCAGGACAAAGTTAGAATTCCTTTGAATGTGCATTTTTGAATAAAAGTGAACTAATGAAGATATGAGTGGTATGAAATGGTGGCCAGCTGCTGAGTAGGCTTCATTCCTTTTACAAATGTCTGATTATAAGGGCAAGGTTTGCTAAGTACGCTGAAAATATATTCCCAAGCCAATGAGGAGTAATTAATTCTTTCTGCTGCCTTTTGAGAGATATTATAGTATTATTAGATTGGAAAATTTGTGACACTGGTGTTCCTTAGTTCATTTAATTGTGATTTGCAGTGCAAAATCTTATAGCTACAAAGTAACTATTTAATCTTTCTTCAAATAGAAGGCATTTTATAATTTTTTCATCCTTGGTGTCTTTTTCGTGCCTTCTTTTACCTCTAAACTGTGGTAGACCAACACTAGTAGCAGCAGCAGCAGTTGCTGGTGCTGAGCGGAGTACAAAGATTGTGAGGTATCTGGCGGGGTGTCTAAAGGGGTTTCTGGGCCCTGACACCCTTGGGTTCTGTGTGGGGAGGATGCAGCAAAGATGACCAGCTGCTGGGGGATACCAGGATGCTGAGGGACTGCTGCTTTACCAGCCAGACCATGCACCTCAGGACCACTCCATCAGTCATAATCCCCCTGAAGGGAGCTCAATCAATGTTGACGACCCAACAGAAAGTTATGTCCTCTGCGTCCCCTGTGGTATTAACACCCACTGGGACTGATGCAGCTACCCAGACAGAGCTCCCAAGGCGATATGCAGCCTACCAGGTCTCTGGCTGCAAGGTGTGCCCAAGGTTTCTACTGGTGTCTGAGGGCAGTAGTGAGAATGCCTGTTGAAGGTGTACCGAGGTGTACCCAGAAGAACTGCTCAGGCATAACTGAACTTGGTAGGAAGACTCTTGTGACTGGAGTGCTGTGACGGGTCATTACAGGCTCTTCAGGAGAGATAGGCAGGGCAGGTGGGGCAGAGGAGTAGTGCTGTATGTAAAGGAGGGGTTGGACTGTATAGCGCTTGCAGTTGGGGATGACACGGTTGAGAGCCTCTGGGTAAGGATTAGGGGAAAAGCTCATAAAGTGGATGTTGTTGTGGGAGTCTACTATAGATCACCCAGACAGGATGGTGACGTCAATGTGTTAGTCTGTAAGGAATTAAGGGAAATCTCTA
>JAYKAV010000116.1:186319-201869 GCA_035582835.1 Phoebastria nigripes
TGGGCTCCACAATATAAGTAGGATGTAAATATATTAGAATGTATCCAAAGAAGGTCAATGAAGGTGGTGAAAAGACTAGAGGGCATGGCTTATGAAGAGCGGCTGAGGATACTAGGTTTGTTGAGCTTAGGGAAGAGGCGACTGAGGGGTGACCACGTTGCTATCTACAACTTCCTCATGAGGGTGAGTGGAGAGGGAGGTGCTGATCTCTTCTCTCTGGTGTCCCATGACCGGACACGAGGGAATAGCTTAAAGTTGCATCAGGGGACGTTCCGATTGGATATTAGGAAAAGGTTCTTTACTGACAAGGTAGTCAAGCACTGGAACAAGCTCCCCAGGGAAGTGATCATGGCCCCTAGCCTGTCGGTGTTCAAGAAACATTTGGACAATGCTCTTAGATATATGGTTTAACTTTTAGGTTGCCCTGTGTGGAGCCAGGAGTTGGACTCAATGATCCTCATGGGTTCCTATCAGCTCAGGACATTCTATGGTTCTATGATTCTCTGTTGTATCATTTTGGGTGGGCAGGAGGAGGAATGAGACCTATACAGTTAGATGTGTAGAAGTAACCATAAAATATACTTACTATTTGGAGCACTACCTTAGTTCTCATATTCTAATAGAAAACTATTCAAATAGTTCCCTTCTCTAGGAATGAGAATATGTCCTAAATTGATATTTACCTTTTGGACTACCTTGGAAAAGACAGACACTATTTTCAGAGAGCTAATCACAGTGATTCTAAAGTCATTTTACTGAGATGTAATTGCTGATTTAAACCCCATCTTAGCGTTTATACGGTCAGGATTATACAGGTAGATATTTCATCTACTATTCTATCATATACTCAGTAAGTAAGATGAAAACCTTCTGCGGTTCTTCAGTCAGCTTTCATTACCATTATTATTATTTACCATAAATTACTGTGTCCTTTTCCAGGACATTTACTAATACTCTAAACAACACAGATTCCTCTATAGATCTCTGAGGGACTCCACTGGATTTGATAACATAAGAATGACTGTACTATGTCAGAATAAATGTCTATCCAAGTGCCTGTGTCTTGTCTCCAGTAGCAGTCAGCAATGGATGACTAGGGAAAAGCAGAAGAACAGAGAGAGCATACCCTTCCAACTTCCCCCAGTCTGAGCATTTACACTTTTCTTTTTCTGCTGTACCTTTGAGAGACCAGTTTCTCTAACCTTTTAGTGATCTACAGGCAAATTCCCAACTGTTTCACACATGTGAGCACCAAAATAAGCTGATATTCTACTTTTTTTAGTTCAGTCTAGAGTATTGACATCTGTACGTTAATTTTGATTTATTTTTCCACCATTTTGTTGTGGATCTTAAATTACTGTTACTGAGATTTTAAGAAAAAAATCTCAATACCGCCACTCCCAATAAAACAGCACAAAATTCTGCCACTATCTAAGTAAGTGAATATAAAATCTGTTTTATTACAGCACATAACTGAGGGTAGAAATCTAGCATAACACATCATTTGGAATATGGGAATACTGTGTGGATCAATATTTCTGCATTGCGGCTGATCATCATTCACTTCTGGCATCTGAGATCCGCTCTGCAAATATGAGACGTGGATTTAATACTGTGTTCAGTGGTGCATAAATATTAACTCACTATCAAACTTCAGCGTTTTTTGTCAGGTTTTTTTTGTTTACAGTTTAATATGCTCAGTCAGGGAACAAAACCAATTCAGAAGAGTGAATGAAATCAGATCAGTTGGCCAGTAATAATAGCAATAAGAACAGAAAAACTGTTATTTTATAAGCATATTTAAGCATGGACATTTTAACCTTCGGTTGTACCCCTTCAATGGTTTGTTAATTGTGGGATTCAAGAGTAACCGCAGAAACCTTCATGACTTAGTCATGTTTCTCCTTCCTACAACAGTACCTTTGCCATAAAAGTACATCCTTTCCTCTTCATTTAATGCAGGCACAGAGTATGTCCACTCCTATGGCTGAATTCAGCTGTTCTATAGTCTGAGGAGGAGTTGAAAAATTATGTTTGTCTCCTCTTGTTTGAATAGAGTATGGCTACTGTTCAAACTGTTGATGATTGGTCATTTCTAAACTGTCCATCTGAATAGCTTGGTAACTTTGTGTATTGCTGTGTGCTAAGAGGTACATTATGTGGTACAATAACAGTACTAACAGGACCCTTCACTAAATTGGTCAAGAAAATGCATTACTTTATTTGCAAATCTGTTTTTATTATTTTGAGATATTATTTCTACCTCAACTAAAATCAACATTTTGTATGGCTTTCCCTAGACCAAATATTCTTTTGAAATGTTCAGGTTATCAATAAATTGGCATTCATGGCAAAGAATACCTGAAGGACACAGGCCTGTCAACCGGTAAAGTTGCTCCATGTCCCACTGACCCACCTACGTCTTTGTGATGGGATTGTGTTTTGTTATAACAGTCAAGCTATTTAGTATTCCTTTCATCAAGAAGTTTGAAATATTTTCCAATCCAAAATAAAAACTTCTGGCTTTTACTCCATTTACATAAAAGCTGTATAAATGATTATGGTCATCATTCTAGCCATCTTTATACATATACTATGGGTTTGGTTTTCTTTCAATCAACTGGGAAGTATGCGTTTATGTCATGTTGATTGTGCATGTTTTTACATTTACTTACCTTATGGTTTAGAGGTTTTCACTTGTTATGTTAATATAGAAATATGTAAAATAGGTTTTATAGGAGACTTTTGAGTTCCTTGGTACTTCCTTCTATTCCAGCTGTAAGACTAAGATTTTTCTAGAATTGTGTGTGATGTATTCATTTTAACAGTTGTCTCTCTGAGGTTAGAAAAACATGTCAGTATTGAGTTTCTTGTAAACAAGGTTACTTCCCTGTTAGTATTTTTTACTGTTGCTTTTCAGTCGCTATTTTTTCATGTCTAATTTCAGTGGAGGAAGGGACAGAAATGAAAAGATCACTATCACAATACAAAATGTGATATCTTTTTTTCCAGCTCAGGGAAGGAATCCTAATTATTTTAAACTTACTTTATATGTATTTAATCTTCAAATTCTTCCAATATTACATACAATCATTCAAGAGAATTATATTCTGTTTAAGTATTTCTTGTCAGAGACCTTATATGCTTTGATATCAATAAAACTGCGGTCAATAGTCAACGTGGCACTCTGCTGCCTTCTCCACCCTGCTGATCCCTGGAAAAGAAACCAAAGGATTTCACACTTAGTAGCCTCTCTTTAATCACCCCCAACCTTCAAATAATGGCAAACAAACAATATTTTAGATGATTTTGGTCTCTTTGTCTGTGTAATTAAGATTTTATAAATACATTATATCTATTGATATACAGCAATATTGATTGTATTGATTGCTGTATATGATCATTTCAAACAATTCATGATTATTTTTACCATTTTAAGTTCTGCAGTTAAGTTTGCATCCATCTTCCACAAGATGTAATATTCATACTGTTGCCCAAATCCTACCCTGCTTTCAGATGATTTCTCCAATGTAACAAGAAATGTTATTTACAGGTTAAATGTGCAGACTCAATGTTGGCATATTATTATTTGGTATTATTAGACTCGGTAATACAGTCTCAAAATTATTTTCAGTGTGAAATCATTACTTGCTTAATACTGATTAATATTATTTCAAAAAAGCAAGGAGAACAGCAGGTGAAGGCTTCTGAGCAGCTGCATATTTTTACTTGATTTATATTGCTGTTGCTCATAGAAAAGTTACTAAGTTTAAGAGTTATATTAACAATTATTATTATTATTTAATCTTGTATGAGACCATGTTTAGTTTAAGGTTCATGAAGCATATGTCTGTCTCTGCTTCCACACACTCCAGGAACCTCCTAGACTGTTTCCTCTCTGGCATGTTGTATTTCCAGCAGACGTCTGGGAAGTTGAAGTCCCCCAAGAGAACAAGGGCTAGCGATTGTGAGACTTCTGCCAGCCACTTGTAGAATGCTTCATCTGCCTCTACATCCCGGTTAGGTGGCCTATAACAGACTCCMARCAGGATATCTGCCTTGTTGGCCTTCCCCCTCATCCTTACCCATAAGCACTCGACCTTCTCATCACCACAGTCGTTAAGCTCTAGACAGTCGAAACACTCCCTAACATACAGAGCCACCCCACTGCCTCTCCTTCCTTGCCTGTCCCTTCTGAAGAGCTTATAGCCATCCATTGCAGCACTCCAATTGTGAGAGTCGTCCCACCATGTTTCTGTGATGGCGACTAAGTCATAGCTATCCTGCTGCACAATGGCTTCCAGCTCCTCCTGTTTGCCGCCCATGCTGCGCGCATTGGTGTAGATGCACTTGAGCTGGGCTATCGATTTCGTCCCCAACACTGGCATGCCACCCCTAGGCTCGTCTCTAGTGAGCCTGGTTTTATCCCCTTCCCCCTGCAAAACTAGTTTAAAGCCCTCTCGATAAGTCCCGCCAACTCATGAGCGAGAATCCTTTTCCCCCTGTGAGACAGCTGACCTCCATCTGTCACCAGCAGGCCCGGTGTCGTGTAAACCTCCCCATGATCAAAAAAGCCAAGATTCCGCTGACAGCACCAGCCCCTGAGCCACGTGTTGATCAGGTGTGTTTTCCTGTCCCTGTCAGTATTCTTCCCTGCCACTGAAGGGATTGAGGAAAACACTACCTGTGCTCCTGATCCTTCAACCAATCGCCCCAGTGCCCTGAAGTCCCTTTTGATCGCTTCTGGGCTTCTCTCTGCAACCTCGTCGCTGCCAGCCTGTATAACCAATAGCGGGTAGTAATCAGAAGGCCGTACCAGGCCAGGGAGTTTCCTAGTAGCGTCTCTAACCCAGGGAGGCAGCAGACTTCCCTGTGGGATGGGTCTGGTCAGCATATTGGGCCCTCTGTTCCCCTCAGAAGGGAATCGCCTATGACAATTACCCTTCTTTTTTTCTTAGCAGAGGCAGTCATAATGCGTGGGGCTGGCCGCCTCACCCTAGGCAACCCCCCTATGGTCACTAGGCTTGTGACCATAATTTAACTGTAGATGGAGAGATTAGGTAGAAAATTTGGTAAGTACCTGCTAACATTGTTTAGAAATATACTATTCTTTGGAATACTTGACTACATTAAGAAACAAACTATTTCATTAATCTTTTGCTCTTGTGTTACAAACTGATATTAATATAAACTCATACTTAAAATAAACTGCTCAGGTTGTATCTATGCTAGCGTTATGAAAAAATCTCAGCATTGCATGTGGCCGAAACCTTTAACAGTGGTTTGTGCCCTTATCTCCCTTTTTTTTTTTATTCTCCCAAGTGACATTCTCAAGGTTCTTTCTTTTTCCTTATTCTCTTCTTCTTCCCTTAGTGCAGATCTCTTACTTTCACCTGTAATAGTCACTTCATTTCTCAATGAAGTAGATTCTCGTGGATTTAAGTAGCATATGTTGTAGGCTTGTTCTATTACTTGTTTAATTTCTAGGAAGATGCAATTCTTCTTTCTCATTTTCCTTTCTTTTCCTTTTCTTTTTGTGAACCTTATTGCTCCTACAAGTTTTAACTGTATTAATGGTGTTTAATTAAAGTCAGGATCAGAATGTAGACCTGCTATGTAACAGGTACAAAGGATGTAAATTAATGTAACAGTACAAAGGAAGGTAAAGAACACAAGAAAGAGTTTCTAATCAAGTGAGAGCACTCTTCGATACTTTCTAAGCTCACTAAACCAGAAAAAAAAAACCCCAAACTATTCAGTTTTACTTAGTTCACATATTATTTCCAACAAATTCTTGGGCTTAAGGATAACAGCTCAGTCCTCAAAATAATTCCTTCAAATAAGAACTCATGAAGTACAGACAGTGTCATCTTGAAAGAAGGTATTATAATTCAGCTTTAAGTCTCATTTTAAGCACTATAGACTGACGAATTCAGAGTTAGTGATCTGAGTGAGTGAAAATTATTAGAAGGGTAACTTTAATTCTTGTTAATGCCTACCTAACAGTCAGTTGGCCTATCTGGACACAAACACATGTTAAGAGTTGTGTAGAAGCCTTTTCTCCATTTCTTACGTCACTATTTAAGAGTGGGAGAAGTCACAATTGCTTCCTGATACAAAATGCTAGAAACTGCAGAACTTCCTGTTTCATTTTTTAACAACGTTTCAGTCTGTGTTTTTAGCTTACCATTGTCACCACTGTGTCTATTACTACGTTTTTATCTCTAAACTAATAATTTCCAGAAAATCTCTCTCTTCTCACTTCATCCGTCCATCACAATTTTTCTGTTGTCTCCCTAGAGCTAGATGATATCTGTTGTGATTATTTTCCTATTATGAATTGTGGATTCCCTGAAACAATGACCGTGAATGGGATTTTAACAACCAACAGGGATTTACAAAGTTCAATGCAAGTCCTGTAGTTAGTATATCTTTTTATACATTTATGTTGTGTAATACAGTATTGGTGCTTTCTACAAAATATGTACTGATACTACCTTACATGATCACATAACTCTGAATAATGAGACATATTACTTTGTAGAAAAATTTATTAATATGTAGACTTATATTTAATAGAGACATTACTTGTTATATTTATAAATTTAATATTCCATAATTATATTTACTCATTAAAAATGTAATAATATTAGCAGCACCTAGGAATGGACATTAAGGATATAGTAGCATAATTTTGTATAAGACACTGAAAGGTATTTTTTAATAATAATAATAATAATAATAATAATACAGTGCCATCCTTTTAGGATTCTTTGAGCTACTGCAAAAATAATTTCAGTATGTGTGTTAATGAACACTTCATTTAATTTTTTTTTTCTTAATAAACAAAAAATGTGTTGAGCAAAATGTCAGTGGCTTATGCACAGAACATATAGCAATAAAACCCAACTATGGGTTTCATTAGTAGATCATAGCCTTAAATTTCTGTACTTGTTTAACTACAAGTAATAGCTCATTTCCTGTTGTGTCCATGTGTTATTGCTCTTCTATTCTCTCTCACTCTAAATTTTCTATGTTTTCTAAGATCTTTTGAAATTACTCCAAAAATGCCATTTACTTCTTCACACTAAACATGCAGTAATCACCAGGACATAATAAAAAAAGCTAAGTATTAGGGTTCAGTATTCAACTATTTAAAGAAAAAGAAAGTAAAACACCTTAATAGAGAACTTCCTAGGGTGTCTCTTATTGAATGTTCATTTGCTCAGCTCTTTTAGTCCAAATTGTGGAGCTCTTATATTTGTGAATTTACAATAACCAGAGAAAATATTTTCATTTAAAAAAATAAATAAATCATTTTTTCTGTAACTTTTTAGGCAATTCTCTTGGAACTTCAGCAACAAAAATAGTGCTAGGTAACATCTGTTAGAATACCATTTCTTGCTAAATCAAGTATCACAGAAAATTTCTAAGCATATTAATTTCTAGACAATCATCTTTGCCAATTAAATGTATAATCCCATCAGAAATTAATCAGGCTTATTTGACAAAAGGTTGTCTGATAGGAATTATATTTCAATTTTTTGCTTCTCCATYAGTTCTTTGTAATCTTTCTATTATTCTGTGCATGACTGATTTACAGTTTCTTGTGTTTTTTAATATAAATACAATATTGGCAGTTTTCCTGAGTTATGGAATCTCTCTGATGTTCAAGAATTTTTAAAATTGTTTGTCACCTACACCATTAATTAGTGATTAATGGGTTCTTGGAGGGTAGTTACTGGACCTCCTGACAAAACAGTGTTAATGTGTAATCTGTCTTAGTCACCACCTTTGTCAGTTCCTTGTGGCCTTTAAAATGGATTTCATGTTATAAGCATATCAGTTTGCTTCCAAATACACAAACAAAGGACCTGTTGGATTTGCCTGCTATTTCAGGTTTCTGAACAATTTTATTTGTTCAAATCCAGTATGCCTTTCACACTCTAGGTAGTCTCCTTGGTCTAGACCTCCAGTGTATTAAAGTGCTTATTACACATTTTAGAAGAGGTGAGACTTAGGTCCCTTTGCATTTTTTAAAGTATTTTGAAATACTTAAATGACTAATCATAGAATAGAATAGAATAGAATAGAATAGAATAGAATAGAATAGAATAGAATGAATAGAATAGAATAGAATTTTAGCTCTACTTGCTTTCTTTCTTGATTGTGGGCTTTTCTGGCCACCCAACATACTCTTTTTAAAGAACTGTTAAAGTTCTTGTATTTCTACCTCTTATTTCTTTTAAACAATAATTTCATCCTTGATGTTACAAAGCAGCTTTTCTGAAGCCCCAATTTTTAATATGTATGTGTGTCTCTGTATGTAAGGTTTTGCCTTGCTTTTCAGCCATTTGACATTGTCCTCTGCTTGCTCATAATGAATATAATCACACCATGACTATCACTGATCTCTAGTCAATACTGTCTTCTCATTCAGTGATTAATTCAAGTGGTAATGTGTAGTATCTCTTAAGATATTATTAAAGCAGGAAGACTCAGAAAAGAAAGACTAGTAAAAGAGAACAGCTGAAAGGAAAAAAATAAAATTGTACTTAATTGTGTCACGGTCTTTCAGCCTAATTGCAGCATTAGTTGATACCATTTAATTAAATGAAATGATAGAGGAGATCTGAGATGTTAAAATGGAATTGTAATTATGCATAAATAGGAACACTCTTTTAAAAGGGTTATAGTTGACAAGCATATGACATGTATATGAAATATATTAGGATAAGAATATCAAAAGCAAACTTTTCAAGAGGAAAATATTGTGAAATTGCATCTGTTCGGTAATTTCAAGTATTGGGAACTACAAACTGGGGGAGATTCTATTATATGAAAATTTAAGCACTGCTGTCAATTCTTGAGTACCTCCACAAGATAAAAACGTCTTTTCACTAGAAGATTAGAAGATTTCTTTCTGTGTATCACAGAATGATCTGTGATTATGTGGCTGTGGTTTAGAGCCTATGTATAGAGAAAAATTATTATGCAGCAGTTGCAAGAGTCTGGAAATCTCCTTGAAACTATTTCCAGTTGCGAGAGCTCTACACATGGACTAAAATCTGAAGCTATTTCTATGTTGATACTTGCTAATCATGCAGGGCAACTAAAAGCAATCTCAAATGATGGAGACTGTGTTAAAACTGAATAAATGCGTAGCCTGTATTACAATATGGTCTGAGAAAAAGATTAAGGTAATAAAGAACTCCTGTGCAGGAGGAAAGAAGGGAAAATTATAAAACTCTCCTCACAGGGCAATTTTGACTGGGAAAGCAAGGCTTGAGCTTTATGTTTTGGTTATTTTAATGAAAAGTCATGGTATAGAAAATAATGTCTCCTCATAAAATTGTACAGGGAAAAATCTCTGCAAACACTTAGGTTTTAATAGCATTTTTTTTCTGGCACACTGCCACTGCTTTGATTTTGGATTAGTATATAAAATAAGCATCAATAAAAAATGGAGGAAGGCCAGCATTTGTGAATTCTTTTACTACCATTTTATGAAGTGCTTTGTTTATTTGGAAGCTAATAGTGCAGAGATTACCTCCTACTTTGTAGGACTGAATCCCATGGAAAAACTGAATACATACTTACTAGGTTTCATCTGTCCCTTGGCAGATTATACCTAGACAACTGAAGGTGGAAAAATTCACATGCACTGGAAAGAAAAATGGTTTACTTATCTGCACAAAATAAAAGCTGCTTTACACACTGAATTCTGTTGCTGGTCCTATCTGTAACTCAGGCTTTGCAGGCATGAAAACTGGCAATCTTTTCTGCCATGTAGGTAGTAACTGTGAGAATCTGTAACAAAGAGTCTCCCTAATTTTTTTTTTTTTTTTTTTTTTTAAATGCACTGTTTCTTCCTCAGGTGTGGTCAGCCTTACAAGACTGAGCTTGACAGGGCAGTAAAGCCACTGCTCAGAGTCACTCAAAGTGAGAACGCTGTGTCAGTTTTAAATTAAAATGCTAGAAAAACAAAATGAGTTACTGCTTGTTGTACACGAGAGACTAACTTCACAGTTACTGAATCACTCTTTGCTCTGCGCTTATGTGTTGAAACAGAAAAAAAATAGGGACTGTAGGGGGAGAAATCTCAAAGTAATCTCATTTTATCCTGTCTCTATGTAAAACAGCAAAATGCGTTTCCATTCACAGCAATGGTGTCTGCTCATTAGTAGCTACCTTAAAAGAAAAAACAATTAGCAAACCTTCCTTCTCTAGCTCCTTCTCTGCAGTTAGACTGTTCTTGCTCCCATTTTTATTTGCAAAAGCTGCCAAGGGTGCTACCTGTGCTGACAGACCTGTGCCATGTAGACACTTTATTTTAAATTTTTAATAGGAGTTTGGAATAGCTGAATTTGATAATATCGTGAAATCAACATCCTTTGCAAGGCCAGGCTTCTATTAACTCAATGGAAATTTTAAGGATTCCATTGCTTGTAAAAAGCAATTCAATTTCACTATTAATGTACTAGTAAAACTCTGGAAAAGGTAATGTTCTATTTACACTGGCAGAGGTGTTGTGGAAGTTGTCTATTTCTAAAACAATAAAAGATACTTTAAAAATGAGTTTATGATCCCCCGAGAAAAAGACTTACTAAGGTTATGTGTGACAGAGGCACTGTCTTCCACTAAGTGATTTTACGGAATGGTACCCAGATTAAGGAAGATAAAATCTGTACCTTATAAAAAAACATTGACAGACTTATTCATGTTATGTCTCTCTATTCATACTAAGGCATTCATTTATTGACAATAAAATGCATTATTTAAGTATGTCCATGTAGAAAGAAACAAATGTTTTGCTCCAGTGAAAAACTGCTGCTGAATCTCTTTCCTAAAAGCCAATTTTGAAACAACTTGAAATACTATTAAAATGAATACCTGATACTTCATTTTAAACTTTTATGTTGGGATCTCTTATTTGTAAGGAGCACTTAGAAAAACTAAAAACGGCTATTAGAGCATAGCAGTAGCCTGAAAGTGGTTTCACAGTGAATTAATTACAAATCTTATTTTACGTATTTATGATGCACAAACTGAAATTATTATTGTCTAGTGAGGGAGTTTATGACTTTATTTCCCTATTAGCGAAGGAAATTAAATGAGCCAACAACATGCCTTTGCTGCAGAGAAGGCTAATGGTATCTTCGGTGGCATAAGGCAAAGCATTGCCAGCAGGTCGAGGGAGGTGATCCTTCCCCTGTACTCAGCACTGGTGAGGTCACACTTGGAGTCCTGGGTCCAGTTCTGGGCTCTCCAGCTCAAGGGAGATAAAGGTAGTACAGAAAGTCCATCAAAGGGTCACTAATATGATTAAGGGACTCGAGTGTCTGTCATACAAGGAAACGTTGAGAGAGCTGGGACTGTTTAGCCTGAAGAAGAGAAGGATCTGAGGGGTTCTTATCCATGTACACAAGTACCTGAAGGGAGGGTGCAAAGAAGAGGGAGCCAGGCTCTTCTCAGTGGTGCCCAGTGACAGGACCATAGGCAATGGGCACAAACTGAAACACAGGTGGTTCCTTTTGAACATCATGAAACACTTTTTCACTGTGTGGGTGACTGAGCACTGGCACAGGTTGCCCAGAGAAGTTGTGGAGTTTGCATCCTTGGAGATATTTAAAAGCCATCTGGACATGGTCCTGGGCACCCAGCTCTAGGTGGCCCTGCTTGAGCAGGGTGGGTTGGACAAGAGGCCCCTTCCAACCTCAACCATTCCATGATTCTGTGAGATACTTCATGGAATAACTAATTGTAATGAACATGCTTTCTTTCTTCTGTTCTGTTGTTTTCTTTAGTGATCCATGTATATTACCAGTAAAATGCCTGCAAGCTGGCTTGAGATCATGTGCAGATGTTAGTAGCTATGAACAACTTGCTAAAAGTCATTCAAGTATATTCAAGTATACGCTTTATTTGCATGTGTTTCAAAAAGTTTATAACAGGAAACACACACAAGACCAAACCCTACCTTTACATTTAAGAGCAGTGACCTAATTGTTACCTTTCAAATAAATAGACTGAAACCCCAAAACCCAAATAAGCAATATAACAGTTTATGTATGTTGTCACCTACCCCTGTGATTAGATTTATTATGAAAAAAAAAAAAAAATGGTACTGGGAGTTTTGAAAGTTTTGGTGTTGCTGTTTCCACTGTAATGTGTTGATAGGAAAGTTTCTGCAGAGTAGAGGTGGAATGTAGTGGCCAATGGTCTGCAGGTCAAACTGTTTTCCAGGGTTTCAAGTTCATAGCCCAACCTGATTTATACTGCTGACAGCAACCGAAGTCCTAGACTAATGCCCTGACTGAGCACTAGACTGGTAAGTTGGACACATTGTAGCTGTCACAAAATTTTCAGAAAGTTTGATTATTTTTTCCAGCATAAGAGCAGAAACCCATGTTTAAACCTACAAAAGAAGTCAAAATGGAATTCTTGTTTTCTGGCCAGCCTTAGTTGCTGGAACACTGAGGGCTTTAAAAGCTTATCACCTGCACTTTGTATTGCACCCAGCAGCTCTAATTTTCATTTCAAAGGAACTTTCCTTGTCAAGAGTACCAAAGGTCTGAAAAAACCTTAGGGAAAATCTTAGTCAAATACCCCATGATTCACTGATTCCCCAGCCTGACTTGAGAAGATTTCTGTTCTTCTGTGATAATGAACTAAACTTTTTTACTGAAGGTGTTGTGAGGATTATCGGTAGCAAAGTATGTTAGGCAGGAATATTTTTGAATATTGAAACTGAGGCAGGGTACATTTTTTTAAAGGGTGCTGAACACTCACATTTTCATTTCCTTCATCTGCTGGTTCAGAAATATGAACAGGGAGGCCATTTTGTACCATGATATAAGGCATACTAATGTGGCAAAGGCCATTTTCATATTATCAGAGTGGATATGCAGACACTGTAACAAACCCCTAAAATATAAGATTTCAATTTATCAAAGTTCTCAAATCTTTGTCCAAAATAGCACTATGATTTTTCTTATGGAGTAAGAAGTTTAAGAGGTTTTTATAATAAAAAGGCAAATAGGGATGAAGAAAAACAAGTGATAAAGCATGACAATAAGAATGTGCCTTGTTAGTTTCTCATTGTATCTTGCTACATTTTTTATTTGTGTTTGCTAATTGCGTTTGGAAGTAAAGCATAAAGAATGCTTATCTTTGGAAAAAAAATGCATTTCCATAAGGTAGGAGCATGAAATATGATTAATTTAATAAGATTGCAGAGGAAAAATACCATAAATTACAGGTTGCCCAGAGTTGTGGTAGATGCCCTATCCCAGGAAACATTCAAGGCCAGGTTGGACGGGGCTCTGAGGAACCTGATCTAGTTGAAGATGTCCCTGCCCATGGCAGGGGGATTGGAGTAGATGACCTTTAAAGGTCCCTTCCAACCCAAACTATTCTATGATTCTATGTTTTTAAATTGATTAATAGGAAAAAAATAGTTCTGCAGAATTTGTCAGATATCTCCAACAATAGAAATTTATCCCAAATGCGTTAATGTGAAAAATCCAAATCTACCAAATGCAAGTTAAGACCAGAAAAGTAGCTGAAATTTACTAACTGAAAAGGTAGTAGTAACTTTGTCAAACACTTACTCATAATTTTCATATCTGCTTCTAAGCTGCTTTTAGAAAACAAGAAAAATAAGAGTACACAGTATAGGGAGACAAACGGTTATATAATTCTTTGCGTGGTGTAGTTTAAACTAAAAAGTGGCTTCTCTGACAGAGTTAGCAATGCCTTTAGTTTATCATAGTGTTAAACAGCATCCAAATTGCAGCAATATTACTCCTTCTTAGTCAAAATATCCATTGAGTTCAGTGTGGACGCTTTGAAATCCAGGTACTCCTTTGTGAAGGAAAAGGATGCTTCCTGGCAGTCAGGATGCTTGCTACAGCAGTCGTTTTGCCATTTGTTATACATGCCAACACTGCTACTATAAGTAAATAAAGAATTTCAATCTACAATGATTTTGTCTGGTTTTACATAATTGCTGAAAATGCAAACAATAGGATTTAATTAACTAAAACGTCCATTTTTAGTTGCTTGTCTAAATATCTCTTCCAAATTATATTTCAATTTCCTGTAGTCACTTGTTTTCTTGGGAGGATCTTCCTTTGTTAGGCAGTTCTTTTACAGATACGAAAACTCTTGCAGACTATCTGTCTCATTATTCCTGTGTCCTGCAAGCTCTTGGGTGAAAAAAAGGAACTGTTTCTGCATGTTACTTCCTTGTCAGGTCATTGTCTTAACAGTGACCGTTTCATGTGAAATTCTAGATGCTGGCAGTAGTTGGAATATTTCTGACAAATCTGTCACAAGGAAGAGACAACCTTTTCCTCTCTTTTGTCCAAACGTCAGGGCAGCACTATAGAATTTGAACAGTGGGGAGCTGCAGATACTCAGTAGTTTAGGGGAGAGATGAGGGAAGGTTTTGATGGGCTTCACACTCCCAGGATGATGCAAAATACAAAACGTTGTCATAACTTTTCCTTGATGTCTTCCATGATACTTTTTCTACTGTTGCTCTCTGTGTTAAATCTTTTTAGTCCTGGGGAGCCTTATTCAGTCCCTACTCAGAGCATATTGCCTGTGGCTAACATAGAAGCACAGGATCTCTGTGAATATGCCTTAGTTTCTTGTGGATAACCCAAAATTTTTCAGGATTGGGGTAAGTGTGCTCTGTTCTATGGCATACTTCCAAGTTTCCTTGCAGAACAATCAGATTATGTTCTGTGATGATTTTGTTTCTTGTTTCTACTTTGGTACACAAATAAGCTCTTTCAAACAGAAGATTATATTGTTAATGATTTTTTAGAAAGAACTGCTATGAAAAAATATCTTGTAACATCTTAAAAGTTCTTTAATGTTCTTTCTATAAAATTGTTTTGTCACTTATGTTCATTGAACATTAGATTCCTCTTTCCACTCTGTAATCAGTAAACTCATTTATATCACTCCCATTTGGTAGCTTTTATACTCACTTGGTACTCAACCTCTGTGGATGTAAATCACTGTAGAAGACAGACAGACATCTGTAACGATGCAGGTGCCAGAACTTGAGAGTATTTCTTACATACTTACCCTTCAGGTGGCTTGATCTGATAAGTACCAAGCAGCTTGCACATACACCTCTCTATATGCATAGTTCTCCCTCCCCCAGCACAAGCACCTCAGCACACAGGTTCCTCCAAACCTAATTGAGGTCTAAAAACTCTCCAAAGTTGCTTGAAGGTTTCGTAATATTCTTACATCGTGAACGTTACTGATTATTTTAAATTATGTACCAAACAACTCCCAACGATCTTAACGTTGTACAAAAGACTGCCCTGTGTAAACTGCATTTACAGGAGTGTTTTCTACTGGCTATTCACAAGGGCCTCATCTGGATGCAGCCTGGCTGATTCTGCAGCAAGATTCCCCGGGGTAGTGGCTGGGCTGCCCAGACTCTCCACCCAGGGAGTTAGTCAGTACACCAAAGCATGTTGTTGTGGTTTAACCCGGCAGGCAGTCAAACACCACACAGCCGCTC
>JAYKAV010000117.1:0-118927 GCA_035582835.1 Phoebastria nigripes
GGACATAACCGCCGTCCTCGGGCCAATGAGCACTGACACCAATATGAGGATGCTGCAAATGGCGTTTATTGCTCTTGCGTTACAGCTTATATACTACTTGCCCTTTGTGTCCGTCTGCTTTCCTACGTCAAGCATCCGGGGAGGACCCTACTCTTTCCGTACATCGCGAGATCTTCCGAGCGCCGTTCCCTACATTTCCCCCTCCCCATGACTCATTTCCTATTGYTTAAGCTTAAACTGCGGTAATTTGCATTAAGCAGTGATATTGAACGTTTGGACGCTCAATTTGGCGTACTTGATTGGCCAAGCGTCGCATGCAAGCTCCTAGCAAAGGCATTCCAAAACATGTTAAAACAAGAACGATCGCTACAATGGCACAGATAATCCAGAGATAATCCCAGTTAAACCAGGATAGCAACCAAGCCCACACACTCTTGCCTATGTCGTCTAACCACTTCCAATTCGCTGGGTCAAGTTTGACGACCTCCACCAGATCTTTCCCAATCTTCTGGATCTTGCCAACACGGTCGCTGATCGCCCCAAACTCATCTACTGAGATACAGCAAAAGGTTAAATTTTGAAATCGTTGTGCTTCACATCCTCCACTCTCTAGTATCTCAAATATGACATTGATTGCCTCATGATGAGCTTTAAGAACATTGTTAATCTGCGTGAGCCCTTTAGCTAACTCGGATGTTAAATCTTTTATGGCATGATTCGTTTTTAGCAAAGCGCAAGAAAGCTGTTCTAATGCTGCTGTGTTACGCTGTACTCCTATTCCTGGCACTACACCTAATATAAGAGCTCCACTAATTCCTTGCCATTGTGGTAGCGTCAGTGCATCACCCATAAAGCAATTGCTTGCGTCAAACCATTCACCATCCAGAGTTTGTGCTTTTACCGGCAGCTCCCTTTTTTCTCTCTTAGGGTGGTTCTTCTCTCGGTATGGGATTGCTAAGGGTTGCAAATATCCTACCATACATGCGCCGTAAGGAATGTAAGGAGAGATACAGCTGTAGATTACTCCATTGCACAATACGGCTACCGGAAATACAAAGCATATGGGTGAAGTGACTTCTATCCAACTGATTGGCTTTGTTTCGCTAAACACAGTAGCGTTGAGCTCTGAAGAGAGGTGACCGCTATCCCTTACTATCTGATTCCATGTACACATCTTAGTCTGGCTCATCCGATCAGGTAAACAGCTGGTATTGGGGTTTATAAGGATAAGAAGTGGAGTAACATATGCTTCGGATGTATTCCTATCAATGGTTATTACACTAGCGGATAGAGGTTTATAATATTGTAGCAATGCCGGGTCTATGGTTGTGGGGTCTAGATAAGCGGTAAAAAGCGTAGTGAGTGCACCACTATATGAATAATTACGACCGTCGGTATAATTGACAAAGCGTGCTTGATTGCCATCGTAGGAGATGTAACCTGTTCTAGTCAGGACGGTGATGGGTATCTCCCATGTTCGACTACCAGGGACATCATATGACATTAAGTATTTGCCGTCTCTGCGCAATATTCCGTTTTTCAGGTTATAGCACTGGGCAGGCGGGTACGTATAKCACCAGCCTTCCGCGCCTGCCGGAACATTTCCCCCAGAAGTGGGGCCCCAATCAGCTGGCTCCCATCTATTTGCCGTATTGTTGCGTAAGAGGTATTCATACTTTGCCTTTACGTTAACCGTTTTGATTGTCCCACTCGCTTTGTTATTATTCTCATTTTGTGGATAGTAGTAGAGTATGCCATCCTTTGTAGACCCTGTGGTTCGCAAGAGTGGGCAAGGCTCTTCAGTTTGGTTAGTGGTTAGGACTGTAAACGCATAGCAATTTATGGCTTCCTTATCGCAGTCTGTACCAATGCCAGTGGGCAAGCAATAATGAGAAGCGTTACGAGCCTTCGCCCACCGGCGTGACCATGAGTCTGCAAGCGCTATAACTATTACAGCAGAAAGCACTATCGCCGTGCTTAGGCACGCTTTCTTACTCATTTTTTATGCTTATGRCGCTTACTGTTCCACTGCAATTTCGCGGTTTCCCAGTCTTTTTCTGGGATAATGCACACGGATGGCACCTGATTAGTACGACTGCACTCCTGATCTATCTGGAAGATTTCCTTTTCTCTTCGATGCACAAGACAGACCCACTCCCACTTATATTGATAGTACGCGTCCGACTCTCTCTCTACGTGTCCTGTAGTTTGGAGTATGGTTACTAATTCCCTCTCTCTCTGTAGGCATGCACGGCACCACCTATCAGCGTTGTGTCGTCGGGACCAATGACGTTGTCCACACGAAGCACACTCTCGCAGGACCCAGGGTTCGCAGTTATTGCAGGATGGACACGTGATCAGCCACCGGTGTATCTCTCGTCTCCTCCTTTCCATCAATCGACTCTTTCTTGTTCACGGGTGACCTGTCAGAGAAACTTGGGACAATGTTATTGTCTTTTATCGGCTTACAATCAGGTTTAATGCACCTAGCTGGTACCCAACGAGTGGTACCGTCTTTTTGAACTGCCGCATATCCCCGTCCCATAGTGACTAAGGACCATCCCGTCTCCCATGCCCCTGTCTCTTGGTTCCGTATTGATACAGGAGGTCCTTCCTCCATAGCTTTTAGTATCCAGTGTTTTTCAGCTGCAGATTTATTTTCATCACCTCRTRTGTGATGATTTAACGCAAAGAGCACGCGCATTAAAATTTCATTTTGCTGTGAAGTGGGAATGCCTGCAGTGTATCCTTCCCCCTCCCCAAGAATCGCAATCTTAGTTTTTAATGTTTGGTTGGCCCGTTCTACAATGGCTTGACCTTGACTGTTGTAAGGAATACCATGGATCAGACGAATATTCCATCGCTGAGTCCATGCTTTTGTGGACTGCGCGGTAAAACACGACCCATTGTCAGTTTTAATGGCTACTGGCTGACCTAACCAAGCCATTGCTGTTGCCCAATGTTGTTGTGCAGCTCTCGCTGTTGTTTTTCGATGTTGAGTGGCTATGATGTATCCGCTGTATGTATCTACAGTGACTGCTAACCAGGGTTGAGGTTTGAGCAATGGGCATAACGTGAAGTCTGTCTGCCACAACTGATTCGGTCGCAGTCCTCTAGGATTGACTCCTGCACTCCACAGTGGTGACTTTTGGCAATATGGACAGGTAGACACTACGTTACGAGCCTCATTAAGAGAGATATTACAGCTCTTTGATAAGGCTTTTGCTCCTATATGTAGCCTCTCATGCAACTCCTTGGCTTGGGTCAGTGTCCATACTCCTCGTGCTGCTTGATCTGCTTTGTCATTGCCTAACTGATAAAATCCTGGGGTGGGGTCATGACTTTTGACATGTACAATTGTTATGGTTGCTGTGCGCTGTTGCAGCGCATCTTCCAGCGATACGGCTATGGGTGATATTGCCCATCCAGGGACCTTCATGGTAGTTAAAAGTTTGTAGACAAACATTGAGTCCGTAATGATATTGGTGTGTTCCGTGGGCCTCAGGGTTATTGCAAGCTCTACAGCCTTCGCTTCTAACTGTTGGACRCTGCTTTRTGGTTCTGTGATTCGAATTCTCCGCCATTGTTGCTCTTCCTGCCACACCACGACTGCGGCACTCGTGATGGATGAGGCGTCTGTGAATACTGTCAGGCCCTCTTTAGGCTCACTTAGAACTCTGATATCAAATTTGGGCTTGATGATGGTCAAATGTCTATATAGTTCTAAGGTTGGTCCAAACATGATTTCGCCTGTGAATCCCTCTAGAGCCACTGCTAGCTGTTCCATGTTTGGCCTCATAGCATCCCACTGTGCCTTTTTCATGGGTAACCAGATCGCTTGGGGTTCCTTTCCGAAATGTCGAAGGACGCAGGTCCTTCCTTTGGTAACAAGAGACGCTATTGCTGCGATGTATGACATAAATGCCATTGTTATCTGAGTTGACAGAATCCACCATAGTATCTGTGGCCGTTCCGGACTACCTTGACCTACTACTCCAATGGAGCCTTTCTTTGTTATTACCAGATATAGTGCTATTGGTTTGGTGGGATCCCATCTGTCTAGTTTATTTTGGGTCATCAGAGCCTCTATTTTGGAAATGGCTTCCTTGGCTGCAGGCGTCAGCTGTTTTTTCTCCCAGGGTTGTTTGCCTTTAAGCAGTTCGAATAAAGGCAGCATTAATTCTTGCGGGATGCCTACAACGTTACGCAGCCATTGAATGTTTCCTACCAATTTCTGCACATCATGGAGCGTCTCAATCTTTACGTCTAGCTTAATCGGTAGAGGTGCCACCGCATTCGAGGTGATTTTAGTTCCTAGGTAGATGACTGCATCCGCACTCTGTGTCTTAGCATCCTGGATATTCAGCCCTGCAGTCTTCAGGTGCTCTACTACCTGGGTCTCCACTGTGCAGTTCGGAGGATTCAGCCGTGGAGATTAAGATGTCATCCATATAGTGTATAATGACTGCATTGGGATGCCTATCGCGCACTGGCTTTAATACTTYAGACACTATATACTGGCATATGGTAGGCGAGTTTTTCATGCCTTGTGGTAGTACTGTCCATTGGTATCGACAGCTGGGAGCGTGCAGGTTGACGGCGGGAACGGTGAATGCGAATCGATGGCGATCTTGCGGCGCCAACGGAATTGAAAAAAAGCAATCTTTGATGTCCATTACTACTATAGGCCATTCTTTTGGGATTGCTGTTGCAAGGGGAAGTCCTGGCTGCAAAGGTCCCATGTCTTCCATTTGTTTGTTTACTTCTCTTAGATCATGCAGTAGTCTAAATTTATTTTTCTCTTTCTTGTGTATTACGAATATGGGTGCATTCCAAGGGCTGTGACTTTCTTCTAGATGTCCTTGCTCTAATTCTCGCTGCACTATTTGTTGAGCAGCTTCTAACTTTTCTTTGCTTAGAGGCCACTGCTCTACCCAAATCGGGTCATCATTTTTCCATACTAAGGGTATGGCTAGGCTCAGATCCACTGGATGGGCAGCGGCCCTTAGACTAAATTTGTTAGGCGCAATCCGATTTGTGTCAAAACATMGCGCCCCAGGATTGGCTCTCCCAAGGGCGTGATATATGGGACCACAGTCGCTTTTAACTCTCCCTTGTCAGGGTCGCGAATGGAAAGGTGAACTAGCATACCACTGCGTTCAGCGGTAGATAGGCCCCCTACTCCCTCTAGGCAGCCTGCGATTGTCTTTGGCCACAGCGGTGGCCAGCATTCAGGGGGTATACRTGTAACATCAGCACCAGTATCTATCATCATTACAAGGTCTATGCTTGTAGGTCTCGCGGGTCCTGTTATTGTCAATCGAACTGGGACCCGCGGCCGTTGATCACAGCTCATGACCAAGGCCACGCGTTGTTGTTCAGGGTAGGAGTTGAAGAATGGGGCTGCACTGGTCCCGCCCCCACGGGGTAGTTCACGGGGGGGTGTTGCAACGGAGGCTGTCCTCTCGGAACAGGGTAGCCTCCTTGGACTCTGTTCCGCCCCCCGTTTCCCTGACTCCGCCTGCACTCTCGGGCTTTGTGCCCCATCTTTCCACATGCCCAGCAGGGCCCGATTGCCGGTCTGGCGGGCGGTCGCCCGCTAGGACACTGGGCACGCATGTGGCCAGCCCTCCCGCATTTAAAGCAGTTGCCTGCTCCTCCCGTGGCCGAACGCGCTGCCGCGGCCACCTGCATGATGTGCGAGATCATTGTCTGCGGAATGGCTTGCTGCTGCTCAAGGACATACTTAATAGTCTGACCTATATTCGCTCCTTTTGGAAGATTTCTCAATATTTCTTTTGTCTGATCATTGGCTTGTTGCTTTATGCACTCTAACATCACTGCATTCTTTGCTTCTGAGGGGATGTTTGCCGATTCTATCGCGGCCTGTAGTCTGTCGCAGAAGGCAGGGAATGTTTCTCCTATCCCTTGTTTCACCCGAGTCCATGGCTCTGGTGGTTTTTGCATCTTCGCAATATCATTGTAGGCTTGCCGTGAGGCCTCAGAGGATGCGGCTATCTCTCTCACTCCGAGCGCTGTAGCTTGTTGTTGAGGCGTGGTTTGCCCCGGGTCAGACCCCCTCAATCTCGCTAACGTTGACACTCTCAGAGGGTGCCCAGGGTCATTAGCAGCGGCTGCAAGCATGGCTTGCAGTCTATGTGTCCACGCATCCTTCCACAACAATGCCATAGTGGGTGCGAGAACCAGCCTTGACAGCATACGCATGTCCCATGGGGTTAGAGCTCCTGCATGAATAGTATCTAGCAGGGTCTGAGTCATCRGTGAACTGAGTCCCTGTTCTTCGACACTCTTCGCTAACTGCTGTACTATCTTTGAATCTAAGGGGCTCCACTCTACCAATCCCCCTGGGGTGATCCGCACTGGGCAGGCCTGCGGGATTTGAAATTTAAGGCCTCCCAAGACGCAGTCCTTTGCTAYGAGGTTCCAGTCAGTTAGTGGAATTTCTAATTTAGTTGGTTCTTTCTGATTCAAAGCTCTTTGTAATATCCGTTGTTGCAGCTGCACCTGTTTTTGCACTTCGCCTAATAACTGACTCATTGTTTCTAATRGAGAGCCTATTACTTTCGGTTCCCTTTTTTGACTGGCACCTGTCTTTTGTTTGTAGTCATCTTTACTTCCTGCAGGTTTCCACGCCTCCTCTAATGCGTCAGCCAGTGCGTCAACATCCTCCTGCCCTGCCCCTTCCTCGCCCGACTCCTCCTCCTCTGAAATTGGCGGGTGAGGCTGGAAACACATCCGCCCCTGTCTCTTCCTCTCGGCGCCATCTTTTTGTGGTGCAGTTATTTTTTCTGCGCTCCCCTGGTCTCCATCGCGCCGACCCAGATTTTGTGGTCGCATTAAAGCACCAGGGAGCCAGTCCCGGGGATCATCTACTATCATCGGCCCCTCTTTTGGTAGAGTTGGAGCAGTGGGCTCTAATCCTCCTACCCCCCGGCTTTCTTCACCTTTGCGGGCTTCCTCCAATTCTGCCCACGGGTATTGGGGTGGGGAGACTGGGTAGGCTATCGGCGTTTCTCGGTCATCGGAATCTGCCTCACCCATTGACTGGCTTTTTAGCGCACTATCCCCCTGCGATTCTGTATCCATCCCCAGCGACTCTTCATCCCCCTCCTCCTGCCTCTCCGTCTGCGTACCCGCCACCTCCCTTCTGAACAACGCCTGCCGCRCCGCTTCCCAAGTCTCCCGCTCCTCCCTAGCTCGCTTTAGCACCGCCATGATTGTCCCCCAACTTTTTAGTTCTTTAGCAGATTTACTAGACATAGCGTAGTCTGCTAAACCTTGAGTGCATTTTGTCCAGTTCGCGGGGGAAAGAATGTCTCCCGGACTGCTAATCGCTCCCTCTTTCAGAAGCCGCCCGACACATTTTTCAATATCGTTCGCTTTCACGGAAAGCCCCCACTCTCGGGCACACGCGCGAATCACCTTACATATTGCTTCCATGGTCCGGACCCTGCCGACCGCCCAGGCTGCACCCGCGGTCCGCCACCTCAGGGAATCACGTCGGGGTCACCACTTGTTGCCTTCGAGTTGGCAATCACCACGTCCATCCTGGGTGGCACGAGGACATAACCGCCGTCCTCGGGCCAATGAGCACTGACACCAATATGAGGATGCTGCAAATGGCGTTTATTGCTCTTGCGTTACAGCTTATATACTRCTTGCCCTTYGTGTCCGYCTRCTTTCCTACGTCAAGCATCCGGGGAGGACCCTACTCTTTCCGTACATCGCGAGATCTTCCGAGCGCCGTTCCCTACACTGATGCCAACTGCATGAGGTTCAACAAGGCCAAGTGCCGGGTCCTGCACTTGGGTCACAACAACCCCATGCAACGCTACAGGCTGGGGGAAGAGTGGCTGGAAAGCTACCTGTTGGAAAAGGACCTGGGGGTGCTGGTTGACAGCCAGCTGAATATGAGCCAGCAGTGTGCCCAGGTGGCCAAGAAGGCCAATGGCATCCTGGCCTGTATCAGAAATAGCGTGGCCAGCAGGAGTAGGGAAGTGATTGTCCCCCTGTACTTGGCGCTGGTGAGGCCGCACCTCGAATACTGTGTTCAGTTTTGGGCCCCTCACTACAAGAAGGACATTGAGGTGCTGGAGCGTGTCCAGAGGAGGGCAACGAAGCTGGTGAAGGGTCTGGAGAGCAAGTCTTATGAGGAGCGGCTGAGGGAACTGGGGCTGTTTACCCTGGAGAAGAGGAGGCTGAGGGGAGACCTTATCGCCYTCTACAACTACCYGAAAGGAGGTTGCAGCGAGGTGGGTGTTGGTCTCTTCTGCCAAGCAACTAGCGATAGGACGAGAGGAAATGGCCTCAAGTTGCGCCAGGGRAGGTTTAGATTGGRCRTYAGGARAAATKTCTTTACTGAAAGMGTGGTTAARCATTGSAACRGGCTGCCCAGRGAAGTGGTKGAGTCACCATCCCTGGAAGTATTTAAAAGACGTGTAGATGAGGCGCTTAGGGACATGGTTTAGTGGGCATGGTGGTGTTGGGTTGACGGTTGGACTCGATGATCTTAGAGGTCTTTTCCAACCTTAATGATTCTATTCTATTCTATTCTAATCACTCCTCTAGAAAGTCTGCAGTCACAATAGACCTGCATACGTACAACCAGCAAAGAAATGCCTTAAAAGCAAGGCATTTTGTATCTTATTTATTTTTATTCTTTCTTTAAATATTTCTACTAAGTACTTCCTGACATTACTTTCAGTATGAGTACTTCACAGATGTAAAGAAAGCTCTTAGATAATCCTAAAAGAAATCTTTCAAGGCACTGAAAATTTTACCATATTATCTGCAGGTCTTTTTGCTTTGAAAAACTATTTGAACTCCTTTTTTTTATTTTTGCGTTATTCAGATAATCCACTGATTATTTTAGATTGCATATTGTCATTTTACTCCTTTCTATTGAGGTTTACAGGGATTTTAAAAATCTTTAATAGCATTTAATTAAAATGACAAAGGTTAATTTAATTAGCATAAAGCTTAAAGTTCATGTATCAAAGGGGTATTAAAAATATCACATTTTAGTCTGAGCATTTACATTTAAATAAGAGGGACAAATCCAAATGTCCTATATTTCAGGTTGAAATATAGGTAGAGCTGAGATCCCAAGACCTCAGGCAGAAATTCAGACCTCCTGCCAGACAATGAAGGCATTCAAAAATCAACAGGCCCTTCCTTTGGTAAGTGAAAATGTTCTTCAAGACCACTAAAGATACATATTATTGCATCCTTTTTTTTTTTTTTTGTCCTCCTCCTGAGGAGCCTATCTCACTCTCACACTCGATTACAATCTATATTTAGTCAGAGACTTTCTTAGACATTGATTGCATCTCCAGTATAGCCTGAATCACTAGTCTTGCTCTAAGCATGATGAACACAAATATGATTGCACTGAAACTCATTAAAAGTGGAGATGGCCACTTTCTTTTGCATAATAAGCTCATGATTAAAGCATTTGCCCCTCAGCCAGAAAAGTGAATGCCTGTAGAACACAATATCCACCACACCGCAGGGCATATTGGAAAGAAATATTTTCCTGCTGAACTTATGTCTCCGTTCAGCCAGGACTCCAGTATCCATAAAGCCAGAAGGAGAAAAGGTAGTAGGTTAGGGCCATGAGACAAAAAAGACAGGAAAGTTCATCTGTTCTSATTCCTCTTCTAGAATGATATTGATTCCTAACCAGTGCTGGTCCGTTGTGGGGTGTATAAAATGTTGTTTGGTAGAACAAAATGGTAATAAAGAATCTCCTGCAGTTTTGAAAAGCAGTAGAAACCATCTAACTTGTATAGATGCTTATTTTATGCACTGAAAATTCAAGTTGTCTTTTATATTTTTCATGTGCTTTCATGTTACATATTTTAAAATTATTTAATGTTATTTCTTTCTAATTTATTTGTTTGCAAAACTATTTTCTGTGCTTAGAATCATTTAAAAAGTTTGGACATTATTCTTACTCTATGACACAGTATCACATGCATGCACATACACACAAATTCCTACCGATAGAGAAAACCATATGTATTAAGAACTAGAGAGGAGTCTGTGTGTATGTATCAACCTACTTAAATACATATATATATATAGTGTTGGGGTAGCTAAATTTGGGCAGCTACTGGAGCATCCAGTCCCATAATGGGGAGTCTTCCTGCCACAGCACTGTAGATACAAGGTTGCTTTGGCTTTGTGTGCCCAGATGCAGCCAGTAGTGAGGCTGAGCACATATTCCCATGACTCTTTTTGGTGACTTTAACTCCAGGGACAATGACCTGATCACTCTTCTTGATGTTCTTAGGACTAACAGAGTCAGAGTACTCTGTTCTTCACAGATTAGGTTTCTTGCTTCCTCTGGCAAGCATTGCTCATTTGATCCTCACAAAGTCTTCCTAGTTAATTTGATTAGCTTTTAGTCAGATAGCCTATATATATAAAAACATATATATACACAATACACACATACACATAGACACAAACCCTCAAATCCTCTCTGTAATGTTTTGGATGATGTGTTCAGGTCTGATCTTTCACCTCAAAAAGGATTCATCAGAAGTATAAAAAGGTTAACAAAAATAATAATATATATGCAATAGCTTCTGCAGAAGGAATGAAAGTAAAGAAAGAGTTTTCAGCCTGGAAAAACAGAAGACTATGAGGGTATATCTATAAAGTTATGAATTTCATGGAGGAGGTGAATAGAGAGAAATTTTTCATTTCCTTTAAAACAAGCAGTAGATACCAAATGAATATGACAGGTGGCAGGTTCAAAAGATGCAGAAATGGGTACTTCCATGTGCAGCGTGTAGTTAAATTACAGAGCTCAGAGCTGTAGATACTAAAAGTTTGTGTGGATTCAGAAAGGAATTAGGCAAAACTGTGGAACAAAACCAACAGCTGTTAAACACAAATATACCAAGCTGCTGGAGGCTGGAAAGGTGTTCTAGGAAACAACCACCCAACACTTGCCCGGCTCTTTTACTCTTTTCTGATGTTCTTGCGTTTGTTTACCAAGTACTTGAACTCTTCTACTGGCAGAGTACTGGCCTAGATGGGTATTTGGTGTCACCCAGGTTACTCTTTCTATGTTTTTAAATGTATTTCAAAATTGAGACATAAATTAACTTTACACATTATATTGTTCTTGTGCACCTTGAATATGCACTAAAAATATGCAACCAAATGTTTGTATTTGATTCTTTTTATCTTAACCTAAATTACRTGGCACAGCCAGATTACCAGGAACAAGACTGCTACAATAACTTATCAAGCTGTATTAAAATATATTTATTTAATTATTTTAATATTTTGCATCATTTTAGATAAATAAATCCACCAAATATCTTTCTTAATAATCAATTTAAAGATGACTGTTACAATATAATTTTGTTTTAAGATTCAAATTGGGTTACATAATAATGACATTAACAAAAAATAGTTGGCAGGTGTTTGAAATATGATATGAATGTTCAACAAATTAAAGAATGAGATGGAGGTGAAGTACTATGTTCCTGTTTGTCCTGGTTTCGGTTGGGATAGAGCTAATTTTCTTCCTAGTAGYTGGTATAGTGCTGTGTTTTGGATTTAGTAYRAGAAKAATGTTGGTAACACACYGATGTTTYAGYYGTTRCTAAGTAGTGYTTACACTAGTCAAGGACTTTTCAGCTTCCCATGCTCTGCCAGGTGCACAAGAAGCTGGGAGGGAGCATAGTCAGGACAGCTGACCCAACTGGCCAATGGGGTATTCCATACCATGTGACATCATGCTCAGTATATAAGCTAGGGGTTGGCCAGGGAGCAGGGATCGCTGCTCGGGGACTGGCTGGGCATCAGTTGGCAGGTGGTAAGCAATTGCATTGTGCATCACTTATTTTGTATATTCCATCATCATCATCATCATTATTATTATTATTATTTTCTCTTCCTTTTCTGTTCTATTAAACTGTCTTTATCTCAATCCATGAAGTTTACTTTTTTTTTTTTGCTTCTCTCCCCCATCCCAGTGGCAGGGAGGAGTGAGCGAGTGGCTGTGTGGTGTTTGGCTGCCTGCCGGGTTAAACCACAACACCGTTACACTAGTTTTTCCATTTTTCCCATCTTTCTGTTTTTCTCACACATATAAACATATAAAGCTCTTTTTTCAATTGTTGCACAAAGTCTGTAAGATATAACCCCCCCTAACTCTAGAACAGAAGTTAAAGGAAAAAAAAATAGAACAGATAGAACAGAAATCCCATCTGACGTTAATAGTGAACTGTGAAATAAAAGGTAATATTTGCCCCACACTGTCATCTTGCTTCCTTTCTGTAAGTGGTGACCGCCCTCTGTTAAATTGATGGAAGCTCTGATTGCATATGATGCTAAGGCACAACAAAACATGTTTAGTTGCAGAAGTTTATTAGAGCATGTTCAATGACTTACTGTGATTATATCTAAAGGTACAGATCACGCCCAAAGCATTACTGAAAATATCTAAAGGCATAAATCATCTTGCAGGTTTTGAAGGTCATTGTATATGATCCATGATCCCTAAAGGTATTTATTTTTAGGTAATTTTTACTGCTTAGTTTTGTTCTTTTTCTCTGGCTTTTTTTCTTTTTTTTTCTTAAACATGCTTGTCTCCATGGAAAAACAAACAGTTAATGATTAAGTCAGGGTCTGTACACTGCTAACACTGATTTAAATACCAAGCTTCCTAGTTTCACTGAAAGGAACACCTAGTCTTACATCTGAAAATCTGACTCAATTAGGTAAATGTTTAAGTTATTTCGCTGTCTGCAAGTGATGTATGTTCTTTTTTCCTTTTGTCTGAACTGAACTGTACAGTAGTGTAAAGATTGCAAAGCATGCCCATGTTTTATGTGCAGCTTCTGAAAGACTTTCTGTTCTGACATGTGGACTAGACTAAAAATGTATGAAATCTTTCTTAATGGGGATAAAACCATTGCAGGGACCAACCTTTGCAGTTTATTAGGCTAAAATCAGTGGTATTTCATGAGAATCTAATAACTTTTTATGAAAGGTTAGGAATTTCTGAGCCTTACCAAAAGTTCACACACTGGGATAAAATTCCAGTAAGAAATTATTTTTTATTAAAGGCAGTGGTATTCATGTGTTCCATGGTACACATGTACATGCTAGGGTTATATTACGGGCTTGGGCACAAGGGATACTAATTAGGTAGGAAGGCTGAAAGATCATAAATTTTTTTCCTGACTTCTTATTTCAAATACCAGGTAGTAGAGGTTGCTGCTGTAGCTCATTGTAACTGTATCTTTTCTGAGAAATGAAAAACTCTAGGAAAACTAATTATAAGGTACCATTCTATTCTACTGATTGTTGTAACTGAATATGTGCCTGTGTGTTATACAAATTAAGGAACTAAAGATCATTGTGACAAGAATCTTCAGAAGACTGACAAGTCAGGCCAGTTTTAAAACAGAACTTTACTAAATTCATTCATTAACAGCACCCTTCATGCCAATAATTAATTCTTATATGCCATTAATAATTATTACTATGCGAAWGAAATTATTAGTCTTTAACATCTCAAATCACCTGTGAGTACAAAATGCCACAGAGGTGATGCTGCATAGTTGGTGCTGATGGCTGCAGTCCTTGGTGGTCCTTGGTCACCAAGGTCAGGGTGATCAGACTTTAGAACTCATTGATGAGAGAAGCCAGAACTGAAGTGGCCTTGTCTTCTTTCTTCTCTGCTTTTCCTTCCTTATGCCTGTTGTTTTTATGCTATACCCCCTCCCAAAGCTGCCAAAAAAAATAAAGGGAGGGCTCATCTGCTCCTGATGCTGCTTACCCTGTTTGTGGTTTTGTCAGTCAATATCCTAATGTATTTGGAAGGATGTTCTGCTCATTCTCAGTCCCTTGTACTCATCTTGTCCTTTGTCTGGAAATGTTTTAACACTTGGGAGGGAATATTTTAACACTTGGCAGTCTCTTTCATTTGACCACAAACATCTTTCTTTGCCCCTTTAGCAGTCAAATCACTTGCATGCTTCTGCCAAATGCTTATATGTTGTATCTGACTCTGCCATCACAGGTATTACGAAGTATGTATGCACTGTTGTCAGTTACGCTATTCTAGTACACTTATGTATACGTCCAAGATAAACTAATATTAACTATACCCCGATTAACACATTTAAAATGTATAAGTGCCACATCCTCTGATCGGTTACATGATATTTTTGGATCTGTCCAACTTCCTCCTCAAGGTTCATCCAGGGTACAGCAACATCAATGTTTTATTCCACATCAGGTGTATGTCGCTAAAATGAGTATTCCAATTACTTCTGGTTTTTTTCTGGTTTGGTTYGCACAATGGAGCAGTCTAACATGCATGAACAAGATTGCTTTCAGACAAAACTAAACATGAAAGTGCATTCCAGGCGCACACCTAACGCACCGTGGTTAGAAATGGTCATTCAGTCCCTCAGACCTGTCTAGCACCACAGTATAACACAGGTTGGAGGGGACCTCTGGATGTAGTCCAGACCCCTGCTCTAAGCAGGAGCAGCTTAGATCATGTTGCTCAGTGCCTTGTCCAGTGAATATCTCCAAGGATGGAGATCCCAGTCTATTTCAATGTAGGACTACCCTTGTTGCAGGGTGGGGGGAAAAAAGAAAAAAAAAAAAAAAATCCTTAATAACTAATCAGAATTACCCTTGTTGCATTTTGTGCCTGCTGCCTCCTGCTCTATCACTATTAATCTCTGTGAAGGATTTGGCTCTGTCTTTTCTATGCTCTCCCATTAAATAGTTGAAAACAACAAYGAGGTTTCCCCTAGTCTTTTCTTAAGAATGAACAAATTCAGTTCTCTCAGCTTTTCCTTGCATGCACTAGAGCTAATCAAACTGATACATTTGGATTTTAGGTCATTTACACCAAAAGTTTTGCTCTCCTCACCTTTTTGGTCTATACTGCCTGTTTCAAGAACCCAATCTGGACCTAGACCTTAGGATTTTTGAAGGATGTAGCCACACCTCTTGCACTAAACAGTTTTAAATTTTAAATTCCAAAATACCTAATGGAGTAGAGAAAGATCATTAACAATCTTCTACCACTACACCCTGACTAATACTGGAAGGGCCTTTCTCCACCCATACCTAATCCTGAAGGAGTCAGAGCAATTTCAGAGTTCTTTAAGAATATATTATGACTGCTCAGAATTCTGTAGTTCATTAGCATCTAGAGTTCTTTTTCACGTTTTTGCAACTATTTATTTTCTTCAAATCAGTAAAAAGATATTATTTGAAGAAAAATATTTATATATTGATTATTGTTGCAGGATACAACCCCAGTTGGTTAATTGTTTTCTATTCAGTTTTTGTTTCTACTGAAAATAGATCAGAGCTATGGGAATGACCACAGAAAAAGAGAAATCTTCAACAGCTTCTTATGTTCAGCCTTCCTGTACCTCTGATTTTTAAAAGAGGGCTAAATTAGTAAGTGCAATATGATTAACATTATTTATTACAATTCATGAATAATAAATAACTGGAAGGATTTGTCATTCATTTGGATATGCTAAGAAATCTGGTGCACAAACTAGTGTCTTCTAAAGCATGAGTAATAAAGCAAAGGTCAGCTTTTTCTAACTGCTCCAAGATGAACAGGTAATGAATTAGTGTGTAAGCAAAATCTTTCCCATGTCCTGACCTGTGTAGCTATGTGCAGTCCTGCCACAGTTAAAGTCAATTCATCAGCACAATAAAATATTTTTAATTTTAAAGGCAGTTAACCACTGGCTCATCTTTCAAAAGGATGTGATAAATTTTGCATGCCTTAAAACCTCTGAATCACAAAAAGATACATAAGACTGCCTAAGGAGCAGATTGTCACTGGTTAACGGTTCACAGGAGGTGATCTTTCAGTCAGTTTAAAATTGTGGGATTTGGAGTTTTTATGGTTGGTTGTTTGCTTCCACATCCCCAAAATAGCTGTTTCAGTACGGTGAATAAAAGCTTGTTCCCAACATACTGACTTCGGTTTCACTTTGGGAAAGGGAATTCATGAGACTTAACTGTGGTTTTAAATTAAAATACAAAAGTTAGTTTTCCTGTTAAAATATTCAATGTAAAGAATTTACAAAGGGATACAGACATCTTCAAGCTAAAGATCAACATCAAGCATGAAGGATGTACACTGAATTGCATGGCTAAATCATTAAAGGAATGAAAATGGTACTATACTTACAATATTATTATATATTTATGTATTATTACATTATAATATTAATAGCATCTG
The DNA here is from genome assembly GCA_035582835.1 of Phoebastria nigripes. Lineage (NCBI taxonomy): Eukaryota > Metazoa > Chordata > Aves > Procellariiformes > Diomedeidae > Phoebastria > Phoebastria nigripes. Next base: position 16,280 of record JAYKAV010000117.1, read on the forward strand.
TTTCTAACATATCTCACATGCACAACAGAAGCTGTATGACCTTCTGTCACTGTACAAAAGCCTTGCAAGCAATGGCACCACTACATTTACCAATGTGCCATTTTCTTGTGCCCCAGTCTTTCAACTGACCCCAATCTGTATTCATGCAGAATAAGAATGATTTCACTGGGACTGTTAGTGCATTCAGCATCCTGCTTACAGTAAATTGKTTACAAGATCAGGACCTCACCAAAGACGGTGATAGATATTATTGGCCACATTTTTGAAGGATATGCATGTACCATTGAAATCAGGGGGAAGGATTCAGTGCCTTTAGAAATTTTACTCTCTAAAATTATATAGGAAAGAGGAATTGGCCAAGAAATATAAATCTTGATCACTGACAAAAAACACTAATTGGCTAAGTCCTCAGTTGTAGTACTTTTTCACAGTATTTATATTCTGACTTTCAAGAAATAAATTATGTTATAAGCTGGCAAGTTTCTTTAATGAATGATTATTTAAACAAGATATTTAAGAGTTTTAATAAGCTTGTCAAACTTGGTACTTTTCTCTGTTTCTACTACATAATGAAGTCTTCCCTGTGACTGCAGCACACACAAGCAGAATTTTTAAATGAGAGACCTAATTTTGGCAGGTCTAGGTCTAAGTCCCCTTGTTCTCAAGAGTCTTTATTTCAGGTTCTATTAGCAATGTACGACGCTAACTCATGTCCAAGCATATCCCAGAAATCCCTCCTGAGATATTTAGCCATGTCACTTTGAAGAATAATGAAATGAGCAAAAACAGGGCCTTTCTCTATTTTTTCTTTGATTCTTTTAAATTTGTTGCTCTGACATAACCTTTGAAATAGATATAGCCATATGAAGGGATTGAAGAAAAAAATAGGCAAGTTTTATGAAAAATGAAAGCAATGATAATTATATTTAAATCCTGCTAAAAATGAAATCCCACCAATTTTAATGGGATCAGAATTGGGCCCCACATCTCATCTAGATAAACCTCAATATTGCAACAAAGAATGGTCATTGTTTTGAGACCAGTTTAATACTTAAAGTGGGGTCATGCATGCATAGGATGATGAGCTTCATTCTAAGCTCTGAATTTCTTTGCATTAAGTCAGGTAATTACGGTATTTGAACAGCTTCTGCAGTTGAAATGCATCTGTCTTTTTAACGTTTAAATGAACAGTAGGAATAGAAATAGCTGGGTACTGAAGAAGTACAGTAAACTGTTGAGCAAAGGATAGAAATAAGAGAATAAATGGCTTTTGCAAACTGATCCTTTAGTCTAATGAAGGAATTAAAAATATAAAATAAAGGAATATTTCCCATGTATTCATGCTGCTCATAATCTCTGACTGAATTCCACTTCACATTCCTTCCACATTGTTTTGTAGAAAAAAATACCATCATTGGAGTTGCATCAGAAACAAGTGGCTGCGTGCTAGGAGGCAAGATGGGGAAGTAGAACTTGATAAAGAAGCAGTAAAATTCTCTTAGTGTACCAGAGAAGTCACACTAAGTAGTAGGGTTGCATGTAAACGTGCTTTCTGCCTCCCGAGAAGACAGGTGTTGCTCCAGCATCTTTTAGTTTGGATTTCACAAACATCACTTGAAAGAAGAGCTCTACAGATAAACTTGATTTATTCCCTTGTGTTCTCATATTTGAGATTAAACCAGACTGGCAGATGGGTATTGAGCAAGAGTCTTCCAATTCAGTCTCATCTGAACATGTCCCTCATAAATTTCATATTCACCAAGGGGGAAAAAAAATGCATAGACACACACACACACACAATTTTGGCTCTGCCAGTCTAGAACGTGAATGATACAGGTGCCATGGAACTGTTGAGACCTCTATAAGAAAATGGGGAAATGACGTATGTGAATATCAGCTGCGAACGTGGAAATAAGAGCGATGATGTGGATCGGTGTTTTTCACTTACTTAATTTTTTTCTTGTTCTACTACCACACAGAAACACCACTGTTCAGGATGAAGTTGCCTAAAACAAGTGGCAGGGGAGAAAGAAAAAAAAAAAAAAAAGCAGCAGCAAAGGTGCTTCCAGAGATATTCAAAGGCAAATGGAGTGTTTAATTATTCTAAGTAAAGCCATTGTGTTATTTTGTTTTGATGCTGCCATCAAGGAGGTGTTCTGACTTGAAATATGCTTAGTTAGGCTGTCATAGTTTACACATTACCCTTGTCATCAGGTAATAGATGTTTTTTATCTTGCATGAGGAGTAACAATAATTTTAAGCCATTTTTAGGACGGTATTTAGGAACTTTTATTTTAGTGCTCTAAAGAAAAATGTTCTAATGAAAATTAACTTAAGGGATCCATAATAAAAGATGGAAAGGGATAGTCATTGTCATTGTGGATAACTTCAYTCATGTTTATTCTCCATGAAATCAATAGGATAAAGTTACTAGCATGCATAATTCTTCGCTAGATATAAGTTGTAGTTAGCAACCTTGATGCTAAAAAGAAGTGTTGCTCTTGCAGGAATATTTGTGTGAGTTAGAATTAAACTTTATAGTATTAAAAATTATCTTACAAATGCATTTTCTAATATTACCCTCCTTCAGAAACCCTACATGTTAGTAATTGTAACTTTATTTGAATAGATGAGACTGGAAATACTAACTGGATAAAGTAACTTACATACATAGTCAATAACAAAATGGAACTTCTAGGAGAGCTTCAACTCTTAATGGACATCTCGGGTCTTATCAAGATCAAGATAAATAGAGGAGGTTAGAATGTGCATCCAAACATGTTTTAATAGTCCACTTTTGATCCTTCTTATCCATCATACAGATTTACACATTTGCTAGTACAGAGTTTTCATAGCCAATAAATAATAACGGTTCAAAAGGCTTTATTTCAGAGGTTTTAATGTGTTATTGACAAAGAAAAAACTTTTAAGTGTTTTCTATGATCATGTGTTAGAGCACAGTCTTCTAAGACAGTGAACACTAGAAATTGAAGGTGTTCTCTCTTAACTCAAATATCCATGGTCTGTATTTTCTGAAGCAGAAAGTTACACATTCTGTTCCCCGTGATGAATTAGGGTTGTTCAAAAGATCACTGTGCGGGATGCATATATGTTGCCATGGATCATTACAGCAGTCTATCATGTGAATGTGTGTTTAAATAAGTTTTGCAACACTTTATTTAGCAGGTTATAGCAAATAATGAACCTTATGGACCTTCTATGAGATATTACACTACTAATGACTTACTTACATTTGTAAAAAACTGGAATCTATGTAGAGAAAAGCTCAATTAATATTTTTAAGGTTCTAGTTTCTAAACTACAAATATTACTTAATGACTTTCTATTAATAACAGAATTTGATGATTAGCCTGAAACATTTATTATTTAGGTTCTTCCTAGTTTTAATGCATAAAAGTAGCATTTATGCTCTAGAATATGAAAATACAAGGATTTGTCTACTAACCCTTATCTATTTCAGCCAATAATATGAAATTGTTATGCTAACTGTGGTCTTGATACTAACTGTTGAATATGGTTGCTGCAGCAATAGTAATTTTTCTGTTTAGTTAGTAAGAAGTAAGGGAAATTGATTGCTTTTCCTATTGTTTGCCCCCACTCCCCAATCCATACTTTTAGTAAGGTTTAATCTAAATTATGTATCTATAAAAGGTGTGTCCTTCTCTTTTCATAATTGTACATTTTAACAGAGTTAGACTTAGGTAAGCAAAAATCCAGTGCAGTTTTTGAGGAATATCTACTCAAAATGGAAATGTATATAGAAATGCATAAATATTATTTAATTACTATTTTCATTTATATCATAATATCATTCAAATGCATTGCTGCCAAATTCCTATAATGATTTCAAGTAGCTCAAAAGTGKACACACACCATGTTCCACCCATAAGGTCTTGGCTTCCTTCTATCTATTATTTCATCTTTAAATCTAAAAATTAATCTATATTGTTTATAATATAATATGTATTTGTAATATAATGCTCATAATAGTATTTGCAGAAAAAAGCTAAATAGTTTAGTGCTACAATGTGTGCTGCCTTGGTAGAGCCCCAGAGAAGTTATCAGGGTTCAGGGTGGGTAAATGAACATGCTCATATACAGAGCCTTAGGGCTCTGGAAGATTATTTACTAAGTATATTATATTGAAATTGTGGCAAGTATCAGTTCTTTAACTTACCAGCATCAGAGTTCCATAAAAGTTCATAATTTATCTCTTGAGGGGGAGTCATTTTTGACTATAGTAATGTATTTCATCGTCATTATCATAAATGAATATTTCATTCCCCCCAAATTATTGTATAATTTATGAGAGTAAGATACCACCAAGTGCACATCTACATGTACTAACTCATACTTCAAAGTGTCCCATTTATTACATTGGGTTCTAAGTCTGTCAAGATAAATAAAAATAATATGCTTTAACTTCACAGATACTGGTCTATCTATATCCCAAGTAAAGAAAAAAAAAAGATTAAAATAACATATTTATTTTTATCATTTTATATTTTGCACATAGTAAGTAATGAAATCACGTCATACACTATAAATGACATGAGCTTTACCAAATCATCCAAAGACTTCAAGACAAGCTGATTTTTTTCAGTTGTAATCACCAAGGCTGCTCCCATTTATAGGTAAGCAACACTCAAGTAGTCTTTGTGTTCTGCTTACGCTTAACATTAGTGCTGTCCAGTTATTCATGCTGAGGTGACATACGAAAAGWTAAGTTGGGCTTCGGGTGGAATTTCGGGTCACTTCTGCTGCTACAGACAAAGCTCTCAATATGATCGGAATGGTTTCTTACCTTGATCAGGGATGACAATATTTAAAATGTATGTATAAATATATGTTTGTCTCTTTCAACATTGAAAACAAAACATTAAAAAAAAAAAATTAAGTCTAGGTTTGATCCCACTGGAAACCGATAGAGGTTGTTAACAGAAAGGAGAATAAATATTATTGCAGTTTCTCAGTGCTCCGCAGATACTAAAAACCTAAGGATAGAAAATGCAGCTGGCCTGTGGGCTGATGAGAACGTTGTGCCCAGTTTATATTATAGAGCATTTGTTAACTTTTAAATKATAACAATATAGCACCGACAGTTGGCTAAGTAACACAAACAACTTCTTCCACACATAACAACAATATGTAATGAGGTAGTTAGAAAAACACTCCACTTTTTTGCTTTGTTTTTCTTACAGCTTCTGGAAATAGAATGTTAACTTTAATCTATTCCACAAATCAATGCAATCAAGTAATAACTTGGTTCTTTAACAATCTTTTCTTATAGCAGCACAGCATTCACATTTTGGGGAWTTTTTTTTAATCCTTTTCCATACCACTATTGAGGAGAATATTTATTATGGATAAGGTTTGGAAATGATTGATGCTGAACCTACCAGATCTGTGATTCTGTTTTACTTCTCTTTCTGTTCTCTCTTGGTTTTAACAACAATAAAATCTCTCTATTATTCAGCCACTGATATTTTTTACCATTTATTTGGCACTCATGGAATTCTAAGCACATCAATCTCTTTAATATCACAAATAATTCACTTAGTAGTAATAGCCAGCTTTTCTACACATTTTCTTCAAAATCATTAGACAATTTACCACACATCTTAGACATTCCCTTACAAGTCTGGTTAGAGACAGAATGTATTTCATTTGGACAACATTTATTATCTAACATCCTCTATTCTTACTTAGCTTATTTTGCATCCTTTGAAAGCACTAAAAAGTTACCAACATCTTTACTATTTCTTAACAGTGGAGGTGGAAATGTCACTAATACTAACGTAATATTTCGGTGTTTGCATAAGTTCTCATCTATTTTACTACTTGTAGTTTTCTAATTTCTAAGCCATTCCTTTATTTTCCTGCCAGAGGTTTGAATACCAAAATATGTAGAAGCATAGACAAGGGACATCCATGTTCTTTATCTATTATGAAGGTATTAGTGTATGTAACTTTTCTGAAATTTCTTATGTGTGGTAATTCTATCCAGCACATTAAGAAAGACAAACCTGCCTCATAACTTTTTAAAGCTTTTCAGAAGCTTATAGGTGCACCACTGTYCTGATTTTGTCTGGGAGAGAGTTAATTTTCTTCCTATTAACTGGTATAGTGCTGTGTTTTGGATTTAGTACAAGAATAATGTTGATAACACGCTGATGTTTTAGTTGTTGCTAAGTAGCATTTACACTAGTCAAGGACTTTTCAGCTTCCCATGCTCTGCCAGGTGCACAAGAAGCTGGGAGGGAGCATAGCCAGGACAGCTAGCCCAACTGGCCAATGGGGTATTCCATACCATGTGACGTCATGCTCAGTATATAAAGCTGGGGGAAGAAGAAGGAAGGGGGGGATGTTYGGAGTGRTGGYGTTTGTCTTCCCAAGTMACYRTTATGCGTGATGGAGCCCTGCTTTCCTGGAGATGGCTGAACACCTGCCTGCCCATGGGAAGTAGTGAATGAATTCCTTGTGTTGCTTTGCTTGCATGCGCGGCTTTTGCTTTCCCTATTAAACTGTCTTTATCTCAACCCACGAGTTTTCTCACTTTTACCCTGCCGACTCTCTCCCCCGTCCCACTGGGATGGGAGTGAGCGAGCAGCTGTGTGATGCTTAGTTGCCAGCTGGGGTTAAACCACATCATTTTGTTAGCTTAGCTGTATGTATTTGTGGCTGTGCTTTTCTCTCTGCTTCTGCACAAATTGTTGTACCTCACTACTGCTTTTCTATTTGATTGAAAGTATAAATTTGCTATTCCATAAATAAAAGTTTCTTTGCTATTTAGAAACTATTGCATACACACAATGTTATATGGCACTGGATAGATTTTTATGTGACTTGACCACATCCAGCCTAAGGAAAAAGTAAAGTAAACAGAACATTTTTGGAGACTTTACAGTGAATTATTTCAACATGCTTTTCTATTATAGGAAAGAATAAGAAATATTTTTCATACATTTTTAATATATGTCCCCCCTTTTTTGCTTATGTCTTTTCATGCCACTTTATGAGGCCATGAACAGTGAGGGGTTTTTTTGTTTGTTTGTTTGTTTTTACCCTAAGCGTTTCTTATGCTAACTTAACACTTTGTGGCTTATGCTGGAGAATTTGCAAACCTTCATGACCTTCAATGTAGGGGATAACAGTCTACATTAGGGAGCACTGTACAGAAGGAAGATAGTAGTGTTTCTATTTAACAAGTATTGTACTGCAAACATAGTTTTCAAAATAAAGTGAAAAAGGATACAACATAATTTTTCTGTTTAATGCTATTTGAATTTATATTACAATAATGATATGCAATGTAAAATCTACTCCTAACATCCTTTAGAGTACGTAAAATAAAATTTAAAAAAAAGGTGAACTGAGGGCGTTTCTATGATGATTGAGTAACTTTTTTAATTTTAAGTACATGAATTTCCCAGTTGGGGTTKAAGATAAGCCCATGCATAAGCCTTTTTACAGAAAAAGAATTAAGTGACACTGTGAAATAAGTAAGCATTGCTGTGTCTGTATTACTGCTAGAGAGACTCATACAGAAATTGAATAAATGACCTGTCTGAGGAGGTTCCTGAAATAGAGCCCTCTTTCCACTTCAAGTCTTGTGTTCCAGCTACAACACTATYTTACCTCTGCAGGAAAGAAAACACTATTTTCAGCAAAATATAGTTAACTTGTGAAATTCACTGCTGTAGAAGACTGACCCAAATAGCTTACTGAAATTCAGAATGAGACTGAACAAGACAGAGGCCATCAGCATTGATCCTCTTGTTCCATCTTCTTTTAGTAGAATACCAGGGGGTAGTGCCTTAGGTGCCTAAACCTCCTCCTGAGTTTCCAAGAGCAACTCAAGCTGCTTACTTTCTAGCACTGTTTCACCCTCAAAGTAATTAAACTTATTGAGGGGGGTATTCAGCTTGACATTAAGAAATGACATTCAGCTGCCCACAGTGCCTTTTGAGAAACTCTAGAGTATCCTAAATATCCTAGTTGGGCTGACAGATATGACAAAAAATGTATAGGATATTTGTATCTTTCAGGAGTGTTCTTTAGGGTCTTCTTGGACATTTTAGGTATCTCAAATGCCAATAGACATCAGTGCATTGGGTGTCTAAATGTAGAGGTCCGCTATGTGTCAGTGTTTACTGCATGTCAGTGTCTTCATGTGAATGAGGTGTCTAAATTTCTGTTAGTCAGTGTAAATCTAGAGGGTCCAAGAGCAATCGTACCAGGAGGTTATGAGATCCTCATGAGTCCCCTGTCATGTCTTCCTGCTCTGTGTGGATGGCCTGATAGCCTAGGTTGCTTCAAATTACATGATGTGCCACAGTATAGGAACCCAGATGAAGTCCTGGAAGTTTTCTCTGATGGTCTGAAAGTCTCCCGGGTGTGTAACTTCAGTAATTTATACATGTACAGGCACTTGTCTTCTACCAAGCACCCCTTCGCCATGAAGTTTAAGTTTCTTTCTCCTTGTTCCCTTTTCTAGCTACTCTTGCATTCCTGTTTTTACAGTAGTGTCCAGCTTTGAAGATAGGTTCATACCACCTTAGGATGGGAGAGACCTGGAACTCATATATTACGCTGAATGGACAAGTGTTCAAATCACATCTGTATTGAACAAACACTATACAGGATGCTGCTTATGCTATCATCTGTTTTAATATGTTTCTATCCTCCAAAAAATATGGGAAAACTGGTTTTGAGTGGAAGCTGGTATTTAGCATTTCTCTCCACAGCCAGTGAGGAGAGGTGAATACATACTGTGGGTGGTTTTCTGCCCATAGAGGTACTTCTCTCCAATTGCAAATGTAGGAGCTTGTAACCCCTTAAAACAGGTATCATTTCTCTATTGTTAGACAGTTAATGTAGGTGTATCTGTGTATTCTTTTAAAGCTGGCATGGTATGTCCCATACAAGTTTTTTACATTTCATCAGCTATAATTAGCATTTTAAAAAAACGATAGGTGGATGATTGGTTCATTCTAATGCACAGGTCAGCTTTAAAAAGTGAAGAAAAAAAAAAAAATCCTTACCTTATTTAACAGCTAGATTACTGTATTGTACAGATAACACGAGTTACCCTGGACTGCATTAGTTCAATGACATGACCTTTAGATTCTTCCTTGTCTTTGAAAGGATATTCCAAAGAGCAATGAAACATATTACTGTCTACTGCTCTGTCTCCGAGGGAAAAATGAGTTTCTTTAATTTATTGAGATCATTTTCCCTGTGAAGCTCTCATGGCAAGTTTCTGGTCCTTTATAAAAATGCATTTGTTCTTGATTAATTGCAATTTGGGGAATAAAGTCATATACTCTGTTCTGCTGGCTCTAAATTCTGATTCTGCTACTTAAATTCATGGATGCATTCTATCTAGATGAATACTAGGATTCTTAATTTTATTTTGTGTTTGTGTGTGTAGAGATTTTTCCATCTTTTTTGTTTCCTGTATAATAAAAGTGATGTGATTTTCTTATAATTATTTTTTAAAATGTTACTCTCCAAATTATTTTGCCCTAAGACTATGTATAGTAAGCATGACTGACGACTAAAGACATTATCTGGGTATATACTGCTGTGACTTAACTTTTATATTAGTCCTTTTTTTTTTTTATATTAGCTCTTTTACTTCACATTTGTGATACACTTTACAATTTACCACTACTAAATTTTCACATTTTCCTAGAACTGATCCATTTTGAATATTCTGAAGAGTTCTGTTTTTCAATTTTGCTTGCAGATAAGAAGTAGAACTCACATATCATGGCAATACTGTTGTAATTCAGAAATTACTTCTGTGGCTGCTATATATTTTTAATTAATAAGTGGAAGGCATCATCCTGCCTATTTTATTTGCATCGGTACATCAACTTCTTTATCTGTAGCATTATAATAATTGTTAATTTAAACTGGAAATATCCTGTTCTTAATTTTCATTTAATTGTTTTTCTACCTATATTTTATCAAAACTGATATAGTATTTATATATATACATATATATATATGATAAACATAACTAAAGCAGATAAATAAAAATGGAGAAACGAGGTTAGCTATGTCTGCAATTACATGTAGTAGTATTCCATTCCCATGTCTAGTCCTATGATGGGGGTGTACCTTCAAGCTGGATTACATGAAAAGACATTGAACATTAATTGGAAAACGGATTCATTGCCCAGCCACAAAGTATTGCTAAAGCTTCTTCAAATCCTTAATCTAAAATTCAGAGTTGAAAATTAATTAAAAAAAAAACCAAAACAAAACAAAGCCAACACTGACCCAAGCCAAACAAAACCAACCAACCAACCAACCAAAAAAACAACCAACCAAAACCAACAACCAAACCCCAAACCACTGTTCTTTTCTAGGAGAATGTGATTTGAATTTTACAATAGTGGATCAGGAAATGTTGATAAGTTACTAGCCCAGAAGGCTAATAATCTTCTTCCCCAATCTTCTTTGCCCTTGCCTTGCTGAGTCTGTACCAGAATATAATTTGGTGCTAGAAAAAACAGAATTTGGAAAGGCAAATCTTTGGAAAAGAGGAACGCAAAATGAAAACACTGTCCTTAACAGTGACTAAAGTTAAGTTCCATCTGCTTGTTTTTGTGTAATAGAAAATTGTAGAAGATATTGTTTGAATATAAACAAAGGTGGTTTTCTGAGGGTGTCTGGAATAGTCATTTTGATCTACTGACATAAACTGTGACACTTTCCCTTGTACAGGGGTGATTGCATGATACTTTTTAGATTTTAAAGGTAAAAAAATAGTTTATTTTGAGTTAAGATTTATTTAATTACTGACTGAATAACATGAACAGTTCTTTTTGGTTTTCTTTGTTTTCTCCAGTTCTTTCCCCACCAAAAAATGAGAAATTTGAACTTTGTGATTCCTTATCCTTCCTAATTTTTTGTAACGTGTCCTCTTTAATTACATGTCCTTGTTTAAGGGAATAGTTGTCAAGGATATGTCTAAAATTTCAGTCTTACTCCACAAATATTTTCATCTCCTGTCCATCATACCACTGTGTCTAAGAACTGGTCAACCTTTCATATAATACTTCTAACTAGTGCCTCAAAATTCTGCAAAATAAATAAATAAATAAATAAATACGTCAAACAAGTCATGCAAAAGAAGTAATAAATATGTCAAGCCTCTTGCTGCCACAGAAAAAAAATGTTGTGCTATTATCATACTATTGCAGTCATTGGCTAGTGGAGCTGAATAATGCCAGCAGTCTACATGTAACGTATCAGATTTTAGACTTGATTTTAAGGTTAGCAAGAGACATTGATGTATAGTAGGGAATAAAGTCTTGAGTGAGAAGGAATAATATACAGCTTAAAGAAGGTTTAGAAAGATCAAAGGAGCCATTACTGGGCCAGCATTCAAACAGCAGGAAGGGAAATATGGTGTTCGTAATTCTCCCAGATATTGTGGAAAAAGCCAGTGAAGGGATTTATAATGCAAAGCAAAAATCTTAAAATCAATAGGATGCTTTGCTGGTATTCACAGTAGTGCCTGTAAAATATGGGGTGGAGAGGTTAATTAATCCATTTAAGATCTGCATTTTGAATTCATTTGAGGTTTTCTGCAGTAAGCTGGAAGACCAGTTTACAAATCTCTGTTTGGGAGATAACAGAAGCAGGTATCAATAGCTTTGAACTGGTGCATAGTGGATCAATTGCTATCTGGAAATCTGCTTTTAATGACAGTCAGAAAACTTTGGTGATGTTATTTAAATGCTTTTGGATAGCAGAATAGATTCAGATACGTCTTATCAACCTAATATAACACTTCAGAATTACACTGATTTGAAACAAAATAAAAACTGAAAGAAAAGATTGGGAAAATATTTTCATGTTCATTTTAAACATTTCAGCCATCTCTTAAATGTAAGAAGGTATTTTACAATTTATAAATCTACCATAGCATAATTAATGTATATTTGTATAATGCACTGACATGCTATATATGTTTATTTATATTTTTTCAGCAAATAAAATATTTTTATCTGAAATTCTTACTAAACTAAAAATATAACAACAAAGGTTATATTCAAATAACCACCAAGAAACCTTCACATTAATCACAGTCATTCAAGGGAGCAATAATAATAGTTTGATAATAATAATGCCATTTCATTACTGTTTGCATTCTGTCTGAAAAGATCAAGGATGAAGCGTGTCACTTGTCCAGGTGATTAAAAATATTCTAAGCCTGGTTTTACCACAATGGAGAGATGGATTTTCTCTCACGAGTAAACATCTTTCTGGACTGCCTTTTCCGTTTATGAGAAAGGAACTCCTATTCATATTAATCAGCATTTCGGAGAGAGGGGCAATGCAGCCTAAATCTGATATTATGCTCTAAGAGACACGATGGGATGCAGAATCTGTCTTTTTACTTGTTTGTGAGTGTGTAAGCAGAAGGCGATTGAGATAGTCAGCTTGCCTTCCTGACAGCCTCAAGAGGTAGGGTTGTCCAGCACTGCTGCTCAACACCCACACCAGAAAATCATGAAATAAGGTAAAATAACACAAGGGATTGCAAATTAAAAAAAAAAAAAAAAAAAGTGGATGAAAGGCTGTCTTTGTCTTTATGGGCCAAACATTTTCAATCTAAATGATTCACATTTTCAACCATGTCTTTGCAGTTTTGAGAGGTGAGGAAATTTGTTCCTCTTCAGGAAAAGCTAAGTTTTCACTGGAGGTTTCAGCAAAATATCTTTGAAAAATCTCCCAGATTCTGAAAGTCACCAAACAATATATGTCAACCATCAGTTAGGGAGCAATTAGTACAAGGAGAAAGTGTATCATTGTTCTATTTTATAGGCTAAATCTTGACCATGTAATTTCAAAAATTTCTTCAGCCCTCAGATTTCCTTAATCATACTGAGAAGCCCCCAGCAGGAATCTAAAAGACCCTGCAAAAACCTTAACTTGTTCTTTTCTTTTGTGTTTGTGTACATGAATGTTAATAATATTTTGCTATATTAGTTCTAGCTTACCTCCCTTCCCTTCCTGCTCATTCTCTGCTATCTGAAAGATCTACATAATGTCAGCTCCTTCAAGATTTTGTTAAACTTCTACTTGGTCTTTCATTTTAAAAATAACAGTGTTATCCCAGGCTGCTCTTTAAGGAATTTTTTTTTTTTTTTTTTTTTTTTTTTTTTTTTTTTTTTTTTTTTTTTTTTTTGCTTTTCTGATAAATTACAGATCTGAGTGAATTTATTTACTGAGTGAATAAGAAAAAAAGTTTTATGAATTTGGTTTTTGCAGACAGAGAAGAACAAGCTGAAGTTTGTGCAGGGTCTTTTGTCTGTACTAGAAGTAGTAGGATACATTCTTTCACATGGACAAATTCTCTCTTCTTGCATAAAATCACAGTAAACTGCTTTGGGAAGAATTTATCTGTAGAGGTCAAAATAGATGGATTCTTGAATCCTGAAGCTGTGGAGTGCCCAAAGAACTGACTGCAACATGTCACAGAAGTCTTTGGGTTTTCGTAGCCTGCACAGCTGCTGCTCCATACTGTTTTCAGAGGGCTTGACTAGTGAATAAATTCATAGATTTGTTTTCTATTTCACAATAGTCTTCCACTCTTTATCTCAAATTAGAAACGAGTTCATGTGTTCAGGAATTACAGAATGGGGAAAAGTCAAGGCAACGACTTTTGCACAGCACTGCGTTCTTGAAATGGTGATTTTGTACTGTTTCTGAAGCAGAAAGAGTGCTGAAAGTCAATAAAGCAGAATGAGTAGAAAACAAAAAAGCTCCACATTTCCTAAAAGTTTCCTTGTGCAGCTCTRTTAGTCCTAATGAACTCCATACAGATGTGAGCATCAGTATCAGTCAGAGAAATAAAATTATTATCAGGACAGTAAACATCGAGTCTCTGATCAACTGCACTGCTAGTGGCTTGCAACGAACATAGCCAAAACATAACAAACAGGAATGATCATTAGGACGCATTCCTCTGAGCATGCAGATGGCAAGCACGGAGGTCAGAGAGCAGTGAAGTCTGACTTCTTATTGCCTGGATCAAAGAGAAGGGCAAGCAAATACAGAATGCAACTGCTCAAGCTCTTGGTCAGGGGTGATATTTGTTTGGAAGCTATCAGAGATCAGCAAACCCTTCAAATTTTCTGAAACTTTAAAAATACTTTTGGTTTATGCTTAGCAGAAAATTATGTMGAGAAGTGAGGACTCCAGATAGATCAGTTTAGAAAAATGCACTGTTTTGTTTTCTCTAAGGAAAATATAAAAATTAGTTAGTGTATTATATTGCATGGGGTGCAGGAAATAGTAACTAATACAAATAATCCTCACTCCTTTAGCTCTTTAATTTCAAAAATTATGGAGTAGAAAGTGTTATGCACTATCTTCAGTTTACTTGGTGTTCGTTTTCACAGAATGAATATTGCTTTTGTCTTTCATTTATTCTATGCTTTGTTTGCTTGGATTTTTGAGGAGATAACTTTGGAGTAATTGTGCAAGGTAGAGACTCACTGATAACATGAAGCAGAAACTGAAATGGCACTACGTTTGGTTTTATGTTTACAGAACAATTCCACATAGAGTTTTCAAAATATTCTGTTTTCTGCTTTGCTACCAGTTTGAGCACAGAAGCCATACTGCAGGAAAAGTTAAGCAGGAATACAAGGAAATTCTCTAGGGGAATTTGAAGGTTGTGGAATATCTCTAACATACCTGCAAGGCTAACCTGTGGCTCAGTATTTACAGTTATATTTACTGTTCTAAGAAACAATTTCTTCAATCAAATTAAAATTTGTTGAATAAGAATAATTATATACTGTAAAATGTTCTTAGGACTATATTCAAAGATTACTGAACAGGGCATGCTTGTATGGGGAGCCAAATATAAACCAAAGTAGAGCTTTTGTTCTGTGGTGAATTCTAGTAATATAACATTCTCATGGGCATACTATATGCATTTGGGAAATAGCATTATGCACTAGTAAGGACAGTAATGTTGTAGTCCCAGGTTCCCAAGTAGCAAAGAAATAGCTGAATTTGAATCTTTCTTGTACTGCCAGACATTGCCTAAGACTCAAACCAAACTTTGGCATTCAGGCTACCATTCTGTTTTCTGTAATAGCTACCTATTTGTTTTCCTGTAGCTTTATGTTTCTTTCTGTGAATATAGACTATTGGCATATTTCTAAACCCTTCCCTTTGCTTCCAGACCTAGACGGTCAAGGGACTGGTTTTCATTAACGTGAAAACATATTTAATTACCTTCTTACACGGCACAGAGACTTAGAGAAGGTGGTGTAGCCACCTTACCAGGTGATCAGCATCATCTTCTGTTTCTCATAACAGACCTCAAAACCATTCCTAAGACTGTAAATAAGCTYAGCATTTTTCATTTTCTTCCTTCCAAAATTCTGTTTCACAAGATGGATGTCTGTACATTTGGAGGCACAAGACAAACTCTCCACCTGCATACCCAGAAATGGATGTAGTATTGCCCCAGCCTTCCTACTGGAAATTATTGCAAACCAGTGGGACTATCTGAGATCTGACATAGTAAAGCTGTTTGCTGAATTACATGTGCAATGGGAGTATTTTCTGCACTCCACCATACCCTCTATAAGCAGAAACAATAACTTTTTTAAAACTGGGAAATATCTACATACTTTCAGGATGGACAAAATCCAGCACTGTTCCAGCATGCAAGATACTCTGGAAAGCAGCAGGCTTTTGAGACAGACCTACACCAGCATCTTCCTCCTCCTCCTCCTCTTCATTAATATTGTTACATCCTCTTCCTAGAGTAACTACCTGACCCCAAGCCAAGTTTCTCTCTTCAGTAAAACATTCACATGATGAAAATTCAGAAGAACAAACTTTCCTACTTTCCTTCTCCAGCTTTTTTTTCATCAGGAAACAGCTGGTAAGTAGCCTTATACTGAGATGTTCCAGCCTCAGTATAGTTCTCAGAATGAAGCTTTAGAAAAGGTATCATCACCTTAATGTTTTCATGATTAATATCAAGAACAAGATCTTTCTTTTTTTTTTTTTTTTTTCTTTTTTTTTTTTTTTCTTCTTTTTTCTTTTTTCTTTTGGGGCCTGGGACAAGTGTTGTATCCCAGGATGAACAGATAGAAAGGGAGATGGTTATTGCAAGGATGAAGTGAAACTGATGTATAATTGCTGCCTCATGAAAATATTACAGCCAGCCAGTGCAAGGACTCTGGGGGAGACAGCCTGACTGTCCAGCTGTGCTAGACAAGTTCTCCAAAGGCTGCTGCTTTCTGTGTGCTTTCACTGAAGATGAGTAATGCTCTGGTCAGGGACTGTGGAGGACATCAAACAGATAAACAAAAGTTCAGTCACACAAAGAAGCCAGCATGAACTATGACTTCAAAGGTGGCACTCATCTCACCTACTTGAGCCATCTGAAAGTTGGACTGCTGGACTAAGCTAGCTATCTGAACTATTTCAAAAGTTAGCAGAAAATGAGTGAATTGAATCAGTCATATACAATGATCTACATGTGGGAGAAAGTGAATTTTTCACACCAGCCTAAAATTAGACAGTCAAGCTAAATCTGTAAGATACTTGTGAAATAAGATGGTTGCTTCAATTTCTGAGAAATTAATAAAACCCTGAAAAATATTTTTCAAAAAGGTTTATGTAATTGGTAAAGATTTAAAAAAGTATTTTATATGAGCAAACTAACACATAATATTTTCCTTAGAGAAAAAATATTTCTTAATTAATTCTAAATTATTTTTCACTTGCTCTAATTGTAATTTTTAATGCTTTTAGTTTTCATCTTTAGTTCTGAAAAGTAAAAAAAAGGGATAATTTTCTCTACATCAGAAGCATTAGCTATGAACTGAAAATACCACATGAAAGAAATAAAGCAAAGATTACAACTATAACTTGTTTCTCTAAGTGCAAATTGTTGTATAAGTATTTTTTCATCTCAGATGTTTTTGTTTTTTAAGATACAAAGCACAGCAGTTTATCCTAAATCAAGAGTCTCATATTCCATGCTCTTTTAGAGCAAGTTTGTAAAACATGGAGGGTTTTAACAAAGAAAGAGTTCAATAACTATTACTGAGATAACCAAAACAAGAAGTAGTGGCAATATTCAAGCTAGAAATAAAGACATTTCTTGCTGGTATTGAAGACAAAGATGAATTGAAATAGAGCGGGAGGGAGAGGGGCAGAGCAATTGGGGATTTCTCACCTATCCAGAACAGTTTGGCGGACATGATCCTGCTTTAGGGCTTGGGGATGGAAAAAATGACTGGTCAAGATCACATCTGACCTTATTTTTTGTTATTCTATTTTTAACAAGAGGTAAGTAAAAACTTTCCTGTCCCCTCCTTTACCCCTCCCCCTCCTCCCTGAAAATTCATATTCTTGAAATGTGTTCTTCCAGTGCCTGGAGTCAGGGGTGGATATTTAAGCTCAAAAGATTAGACACACAATGGAAGACTCAAGAGTTAAATATGGATAAGAAACGATTAATAGACTCTCAAACAGAGGCTGAATGGACAAGTCATTTCAGAAACTATTTTCACTGAGCAAACATCCAGGCACTGTTTGATGTACTGGATTGATTGGCATTAGAAGTCAAGGTGGCCTGACAGAGCTACAGGCTAATAGCTAATAGCAAACATTCATAYTCACTGTGGTGGTAGGAACAGATGAAACATCAGAATCTGAAAGAAGCTACTTGAAAGTATCTTGTGTATGTCTTTGACCTCTGTGTAGTAGTAAGTGGAGAATCCACAGTGGCATATTTAGGTATCAAATAATCACATCCAGTTACTGTTTACAATACAAGAGTCAGTTGCGAACATACACTGCTGCCTGCATAGAGTCTGACAGCTTTAGCACTTCTTATCTAGCCCTCTGTTCCTGACTTGCAACGTGAGGATTTAAAGATGGAAGAGATACTGCTTGGATCATCTAATTTGTCTGCACTCATTACAAATTTCCTTTTCTGCCTCTGAAAGCACTCAGTCCATTTTAAAAAGGGAATCTTTGAAGCACTGAGACTTATCAAGGAGACTAACGGAGACTAAAGCAACATCCCTCAGTAGTTATAATCCCTCAGTTCTGCATCCTTCCCTTTCAACTAACCAGTAGAGCTCATTCTTGCTCAGGTGAGAAATTAATGAATATACAGTTTGCATATTCTGGAAGGTTATGGTCAGGACACAGTGCTGAATAATGGTTCTTTTATTACTACTAACCAAGCTTTCAGCAATGACTCCTGCAAGGTGGTATATGCTTTCTGCTTTCTTAGTCTGATGTCTTCTGGAAATACAATGACAATCTGAGGAAGAAGGAAGGGAAGGAAGGAAGGGAAGGAAGGAAGGAAGGAAGGAAGGAATACACAAACTTAAGTAATGCAGAATACTTTGCATTAGATCTATGTAGTAAAGGTGAAAATTTGTTTTATTATCCTGGATTAACAATTTAAAAAAAAAAAAAAAAAATTAATATTTTGATCCATGTTCTCTTATTTACTGTCACCATTAGTAGTTTGTGTAAAATACATATTTTTAAACTTTTTTTTTCTGACAAAATATACATTTTTAAGGAAACCACTATCAGTAATATTTTGATGCTTATTGGTTTAATCTTCTTAACATTAATTAGCTCATGTCTAAATGCTTCAGAGATGGAAATAACTAAAAAATTGCTAATTATTGGTCATTTTCTGCTCTTGATGTGTTCTACAAACTTTCTTCCTTATTTTTTTGGGCTTTTTTTTTCTTCAATTATTTATACTTGCCAGCACATGAGTACTTCAGACAAAAAGAGCAAAGGAAGACTGATATGCTAGCTACAAGGTCAAATAAATGGGTGAAAATACGTGTTTTCTGATAGACAGCTGCACAAAACACTCTTACCTTAGAACTGCTAAGTTCAGTACAGTTCTGTTGACTGGTATGGCTGGACATACATTAATTTTTTTACCCCACCTTTATAGTCTACAAAGAGTGACACAATATAGAGGTGCAGACACTGATAACTCAGGTCTGACCCTGCATATGCCAGTGTCATTCTTGGAAGTGCTGGGAGGCTTAGTGCAGGCCTTTTAATCATCTTCATGTTAACCAGCTCAGATACTGTCCCACAGAAATAGCTATCAGAGCCTGTCTCACATAAAACTGTGCTTGTGAGAGCAAATTAAGAAGCTCAGAGTGCTTTAAATGGTGCACTTTATCATGGAGACCTTGCTGTTCACTTCAAGGCTTCTGGATGTATGGTTGCACAACATATACAGGTCCATCAGCTCTAGGCTTCTTCTTGCCTTTTTTATCCATTCAATTAATGGAGCAGATTGTGGGAATTAGCTTTTCTTGGCTATGTCAAAGCCTGCCTTGACTGAAGAGAACCTGTGACAATCAGGAGTTGGAGAGCAGAAGGAAGGGAGATTTAAAAAGGACTCAGATGATGAAGTTTATTTTAAAGTCTGCCTTAAAAAGAATAGGTGTTAGTAATTTTCAACAAAAAAAGCCTTTTATACTTCATACACACAGTCCCAAATCTTGTACCTGGTAACATAAACTTTTAAACTTGCTACACAAAATACTTTCTCTGTTAGTTATTGTAATTTTAATCATTTGTTGTATTTATGGATTTCTCTGATAATAAGATTTAAATGGTTAACTGAATGACAAGGATTTAAAAGTTTCCAGTGCACTTGAAAAAATCCTCACAGAGACAGTTAAAGCTATAAAACAGTCTTTTTGATAAAAAACTTGCTTGAGAATCAATGCTTTTACAAAGTCCATAAAGTCACTTTGCTCCTTTTCCCCCAAGAGAATGATGAATGAAAAGTCCCTTTGAATTCTGCTCTTTTGTATTCCCTATCACCAGTCAGCAAATGGAGGCAATCTAAATTAGCTATTCATGAACAGCTATTCCAGAATAACTATTCCTGAACAAACACATGTGAAAACATTTCTTATTCTAGAATAGCTGTACTCTATTTCTACTTGAAATAATCTGCCTTTGATCTAAATGGGAACAAATCACTCATGCTGAAATAAAGTCTATGGCTTGGACTGTTTGAAAATTGTTACTGAGCTTTACAACTTAATGGGAAACATCTTTAAACATAAACATGTTAATATTGCAATAGCTGTAGGTGGTGTATTAGCCCAATAGCAAACAGATAGCAGTGAAAAGGTTCAAAGCTGGAGAACAGTTATAGCATACACAGTTTCTAATCAATGTAAATGAGTTCAAACTGTGGTCCAGAAATGGTAGTCAGAATGTAAAAGAAAGGAGAAAGGAACAAATTTCTGCCTCTAAAACAGGACATTCAATTTTACACACTTTACCAGACCCTAAATCCAGTGGAGCCAATGAGGCTCTATATAAGGAATGTCAAAGCCATATTGTTTGTCATACAACATTAATTCAGAATGTATTGGACCTACCACAAGACATCTTTCTTAGTTTGGCTTTTTTAATTGCAATTTCAAACAACCAAGCTGAACTAGAGCTGTCATTTTTCATGTTCACATTCATTGCCAGTGGCTAACAAAAAGGGGCAATACTTCTTAAGTCACCCATATACCTCCAGAACAATTATCTCTTTTTCTCTGAAGTATGTGGAACAGTATCAGAATTACACTATTGATACTTTTAAGAGAAACCATGAAAAATATTTGAACAAGAGAAATATATGAACGTTACATATTTTAGGGTGTTAAAAATCAAAGAGATGCCTGATTAATTAGATTGCTAAATTTGCTTTCACATTAGCTGTCTTTGTGACTAATCTATGTCCAGTTAGCAACAGGAAGTTTGTGAAGTTGAGATTATTTTCTTTAAAATAAAATAAAATAATAAAAAAAAAAGGCCTGACTTTCAGAAAACAAAATTGCTCTCATTTGCATAATCATCCCTCTAGGTAGTCAGCTATTACTTCTAACTGTGGAACCACACTATGTCTTGGTAATACAAATACTCATTTTCTTGATTCAGAAGTCCTCTGATTGCAACTACCAAAGCCTGTCTGTGTTAGTTCAAGAGCTGGCGTCACTTCATATCACCCTGCAGTTTGATTCTCCTCTCAAGAAATAGCTTGGAACCTTCTAAATTACTTGAACTTTTTATTATTATTTTAAAGCATCAAGACTGTACCTGATTAAACTGATCTGTACAAAAGAGCTGTTACCTTTTGTGTTTGACCTCTGGTCAAAGGTACCCCTGTTGTACCTTCACTTTAAAACATATCAATATATTGTAAGAGATAATAGCCCCAAGGTAGAACAACATTGGAAAGATCTATGCTTATCAAACTACAGTAAAACAAGGAAAATTAGCTACTGTTTACATAAAAGAAATTGGATTAAGAGATTTGATATGGTCCATTTTGTTTAGAGAAAGCAGTTACTGAGAAATAAACTAGGTTAAGTTCAAAAACAGTGAAAACAAAGGCAAAGAGAGTTCCAACACAATTTAAAACAGCAGAGATTTAAAAAAAAAACAAATCCCATAAACTTTCATGAAGTTAAGTTTTGCATTTGAAGTTGATGAAGTATTTAAAGAACATTAGAAATCTAAAGGCTTGGGGTATTCATCAATAAATATACTTTTTGGCCTTTCTGAAGTTTAATCTCTGACTATTTGGTTATTTTCTTCAAGTAACCTCTGTGCTAGATAGAGCTTCCAAAGAAATAATCAGAATTCCTTAATAGATGTGATGAAAGAATGGTGGAATGAAAGACGTTATATTGAATAGTAAGTGGTGTAATTTTCAATAAGAATGAACTACCTTTCTCCCTCAGATCCCACCCTCACTAACATCTTTCAGAGAGTCCACAGACAGAATGCAGACAGTATGCAGTGTGATAGATACCTTTTGCCCATAAGAGGGTCACTGCTATTAATGTYGAGCTTATTACCCCTGACAGCATCTGATTAAGCTCTGATTAAGCTCTTGGAAACTTTTTAAGACTAGACAGAAAACTTTTTTTTGTTCCTCCAACTACTTTTTTTATATGACTTTATTTTTATTAACATCACAGTCTTTTTGCCCAAAGACTTTATGTAAGCATACTGGTTTCATTAAGGGGTTTTTTATCCTTTTTTTTTTTTTTTCATAATACATGCTTTCAACAAAGTCTGAATTCTGAATTACTGGATAAGATTTTGTGCACAACCGTGCTGGAATAATTTTCTCTTGTAAGGATGGCATCCCAGTCAGCAGAGAAAAATTAATCAATACAGAATACAGAGCAAAACCCCTTCATGAAGTTTAGCAGTAGAACAGAGTTATTACTAAAGAGGAGAAATTTGGTTGAATAGCTGATCTTCCATAATGGGGGGGGGGAGTTCAATCACCTCAAAATTGCATAAATGTGTAAAAAGTATCTAGGACAAATCTGTCCAAGCAATAAGGTTTAAAATGGCTTATGGGCAAAATGAAATAACCTATGTGGATGCATCTCCAGTCTTTACTTTATCCTAACAACTCAGAATTACAAAAGCCTATATAGTCCAGTGCATGACGGCCATGATTTCAAAGATTACAAAGTGCCAGAGGGAAGCCTACTTGCTCCTCTTTAGGAAGACTGAGCAGGCTGCAAAAGACAGAACAACCCGGAGAGTAGAATTCCATTCAGACCTACATCGAAGGATGCGAGGCACATGTTTCCGACTGCCCTTCCACCACAGTAAGAGAGGGGTAATAACTGGAGTCATCTCTCTGGCTTATTAATCTATGACATATTATAAACTCCATGGAAGTTCTGAAGTGTTGCTGACTTGCAAGTCAAAAAACCATCATCCAGTAATTTCACTCTATTTAAATTAGTTCTCTTATGCAATTAGCTTTGATTTTTGCAGTGCTTTTCTTGCCTTTAACGAAGAAAACTTAAGTCACAAGAGCAAAGAAAGAGTCTGAACTTACATCTGAGTCCTATTTCCTTCAGAATTCCTAGTATCATGCCATTGCTGACATTTAATTCCTAGGAATAATTGGGATAAAATCTGAAAGATGTCCTGTTTTAGACCAGCTCCAGAAAAATCAATTAATAGCAGTGCCATGGACCAATTGATACAGAATTAGATCCATAATGAGCCTTTTTGAAAAGCTATGCTTTTCTTCTGCTGAATATTTTTTTTTTTCTTTTCATCTAAAATAACACACAAACCCTGCCAAATTATCATACAGAACTTCCTATGTAAACCATTACTGAAAAAGTACATTTTTTTTGTTATTTGTAATGTACCAATGCATGGTTACATGATAAGATTTTTAAAAATAATAAGAAATGCATTCCCAATTACATTTTAGCTCCATGTGTATGCAATTTAACATTTACAAAGGTAAAGATGACAATAAATTTGGGTTTGATTTGCTGTGTTTTGGTAAGAAAATCATTAAAAAGTGATTTCAGCTTGACAGAAATTAGCAAATTAAAAATCTCCAGTAGTTTATTTACTCACACATTACCCCAAAGCTAACTACATAAATGGTATTGTGTGTATCTTAGCCAATAAAAACAACATCTCTTGATCTGTTTGGACTAACAAGGACATGCCATAGGGTCCTTGCATAGAGACATACCCCAAACCTTTGTGTACCAAATCAGTCTGAGTGAAAGAAGGATGGTGCATAGCTAGTCTTCTCTATAAAATGTTATTCTGGGTTCTTTTGTCAGCAGCTCACTTAAAATACAACTCATCAGGTTACAACATATCTTTATACACAAAGACACAATCTGCATTTTTGCTCTTGGTCTCTGCGCATCGGTAACATGAGATCTTGAAAATTTTGTGCAAGAACAGGAAATCAAAAGAAAATAAAAAGTTGAAACTGAAGCTGATAGGGAACGCAGAGTTACCAGTGTTGCACAGTACAGTTACCAGCAGGAAAAGGATTTTGTGCCAACCTAATTAGACAATAGAGTAACTATAAATCTTTGCACTGATATATACTTGGAAGTATAGTTCTGACTAAAAAAGGAAAGTAAAGCACTTTTACTTAGTTTTTCAACCTTTTAATATTTATGTGTAAATTATTAATGAATTGAGAAGACATAGGTCCATAACTTCCTCATATTTTTAAGCAGTATAGATAGGATTTGGAAAAGAAAGTGTTTGAACAAGAGATTTAAAGAATTCTTTAGCAATTTTTTTCCCACTGCCTGTAAGTATAAAGAAGGCATTTGACAGAGTGGATTGTGTTTAAGTTCATGAGCAACATTAGACATAATCAAATGATTATGTATAAAACACACTATGTATAACTACAGTATTGAAATCTCTTTCAAAATTTTCTAATGTGTAGATTGGACTCCCCCCAGCTTCCCCAACCTCCCATCCCTCATGATAGGCTCTTTATTAATTTATGATTCAGAAATATGTTTCRTTTTTAAGTGGAGAAATGAATGCAATTGATGATGGACTTTAGGACAGGAATAAGAAAAAAGAAAATAGTTTAATAAGATAACAAACTCTTTTTTTTCCAGGAAAAATGAAAGAGCTTGCCATGTATGCCAGGAATGATACTGCAGTCTGTTCCACACAGATGGATGCCTGTTGGCTAGATCAGAATTTTGATGCCTAAATATGTAAGGATGATATTGATTTTTGTGTACCACTGAATTAATTAGCAAAAATAATAAAGTATTGCTTTACTATCATGAGGTCTTCTAAACTAAGTAAATTTCTGCAATTAATTGTACAAGATATGCAGGGAATCTCCTTAATAAACACTCAAAACTATTATGAAAGACAATATTTACCCCCTTGTACTACTGCTGTGAAACAGCATAATAAATTGGAACAGGTTGCAGTTCACTAGGTGAGGTAGACTGAAAATCCATTAGATTAATTACTTCTCATAAGTATAATTATGTTTACGGTATTCTACATTTCTAGATGTCTAATGGGCTTCAAAGAAGTGCAAGGTATAATTAAAAACTTTATCTGGGAATCACTAAGCTTAAAAAGAAAAATTCTTCCAGCCAAGACAGGCAACAGCAGGCTTCATTTTCCTTAATTTGTAACTGAGAGCTCACATTCTGCAAACCATAGCTAACATTGAAATCACAGTATGGTTTAACAGTGAAAAATACGTGTTTGAGAAAATCTATAATCCTTTAAAGTGGACAGTTTCTTAGTGGGTCTAAGCTGAGGGTGCTATTGTTGTTTATACTGAGTAAATATCTGGTTCAGCCATTTTAGCCAACAGAAAGTACAATGATACATGTTGTTGAGTTTACATATAGTGAGCAGTCATGAAGAGTAGATAGGCCTGTCGGAAAAGGACCTGGGGTTGTTGGTCGACAGCCAGCTGAATATGAGCCGACAATGTGCCCAGGTGGCCAAGAAGGTCAACGGCATCCTGGCCTGTATCAGAAATAGTGTGGCCAGCAGGAGTAGGGAAGTGATCGTGCCCCTGTACTCGGCACTGGTAAGGCTGCACCTCGAATACTGTGTTCAGTTTTGGGCCCCTCACTGCAAGAAGGACATTTTGTTGCTGGAGCGTGTCCAGAGGAGGGCAGCGAAGCTGGTGAAGGGTCTGGAGAACAAATCTCACGAGGAGTGGCTGAGGGAACTGGGACTGTTTAGCCTGGAGAAGAGGAGGCTGAGGGGAGACCTTCTTGYGCTCKACAACTACCTGAAAGGAGGTTGCAGCGAGGTGGGTGTTGGACTCTTCTCCCAAGTAACAAGCAATAGGAGGAGAGGAAATGGTCTCAAGTTGCGCCAGGGGAGGTTTAGATTGGACCTTAGGAAAAATTTCTTTACTGAAAGAGTGGTTAAGCATTGGAACAGGCTGTCCAGGGAAGTGGTGGAGTCACCATCCCTGGCAGTATTTAAAAGACATGTAGATGAGGTGCTTAGGGACATGGTTTAGTGGGCATGGTGGTGTTGGGTTGACGGTTGGATTTGATGATCTTAGAGGTCTTTTCCAACCTTAATGATTCTATGATTCTATGACTTGCGTTGAAGGACATAAGTTTGATTAATCCTGAAAATTGATTTAAAATAGCATAAAATTATAAAACAGAGCTAGAAGGGAGTTTCAGAAGTCTTCTAGAGAAGGAGGCTTACTCTGCCTTAAGTTTGATGTCTAAAAGTTCATGCCCATGTCAGGAGAGTTGGACTAGATGACCTTTAAAAGGTCTCTTCCAATCCAAACTATTCCATGATAATCTGAATTACATATGCTAAACTCCTTCTGTAATTAGCAGAAGGAAATATACACTTACAGTGCATTATATTCTAAGAAAAAAAATATCGGGTAGGTAATAGGCATGTATCTCCCTCTTATTAAACTTGTTTCTCCTCAGGGTGACTGTCTGATGTATTTTAGATACCTAACATTAAACAAGATGAATCTCACCTCTAAAATCATATCTTATCATAATGTTGACAAAATATGTCAAAATATTTTTTGTCAGATATTTGTCTAAACTTCCCTTAAAAATCTCCGTTTCTTTCTAACTTGTAATGATGGTATAATGGTTCCAGTAACCTGTTACTTCAGACAAACTGTTGTGGTTTGACCCCAGCCAGCAACTAATCACCACACAGCTGCTTGCTCACTCCCCCCTTGGTGGGATGGGGGAGAGAATYGGAAGGGTAAAAGTGAGAGAACTCATGGGTTGAAATAAAGACAGTTTAATAGGGAAAGCAAAAGCCGCGCACGCAAGCAAAGCAAAACAAGGAATTCCTTCACTACTTCCCATGGGCAGGCAGGTGTTCAGCCATCTCCAGGAAAACAGGGCTCCATCACGTGTAACAGTTACTTCGGAAGACAAACACCATCACTCCAAACATCCCCCCCTTCCTTCTTCTTCCCCCAGCTTTATATRCTGAGCATGATGTCACATGGTATGGAATACCCCATTGGCCAGTTGGGCTAGCTGTCCTGGCTATGCTCCCTCCCAGCTTCTTGTGCACCTGGCAGAGCATGGGAAGCTGAAAAGTCCTTGACTAGTAGACTACTTAGCAACAACTAAAAACATCAGTGTGTTATCAACATTCTTCTCATACTAAATCCAAAACACAGCACTATACCAGCTACTAGGAAGAAAATTAACTCTATCCCAGCTGAAACCAGGACACAAATCCATTTTGTTTCTTCAGCTCTGTCCACTGGGAAATACCATTTCAAGATTCTGACGTACTCAGATGAAGTCACACATAAAGACTCCAAAATCTTTCTCAGAAATCCCTTTTATAATCTTTTTAGTCTCCCATTTACACTATTTTTTCATAGCATCTAACCTAACATGTCCTTAGAGTGTGCAGTTCTCTACATGTTACATATCTGATAGATACACTTCACTGGATGAAGCTGGAGTTCAGTTAGATCTGGATCAAGAGACAGAGGACCTCTGCTTACAGTGATAGAGGATATTATCAGCTCTACCCCCACTTGAATTTCATCATACTTGAGGTGATAGTTTCCCTGAAATCACAGTGGAGTCACTGTTTTTTTCTAGAAAAATGGGACAGGAAACAGGAAAGCCTGACTTCCAATGATGGCAGATTTTTCTAGAAGCTAATGCAGACTACTGTGTACAGATCTACATCTAAATTATGGTATCCAGGAGCACTTCCAATCTCCAGGCAACAAGTGATTACAACAAAAGGATCCTTAGTATTTTTCAAAGGAAATTTGTTCCTCTCTGCACACTTTTTTTTCCATCCYCAGTCTCCTTCTACTGGAAGAGAAACCAAGTGAAAGGGCAAGAAAGTAGGTGTGATTTGCTCCAGCTGGTGTATTGATGTAGAAGATTGGATGGAGAAGTTGGACTGTAAGACACATTATAGATCATATTGTTCCTGCAGTTAGATGCAACCTTGTAAGTTTATTTTAAGATCTTTGCAACTGCGGATACAAAAGGACGCCTGCAAAATGATCAAACACTTTCCTAGATCTGGCAAACAAGATCTTACTGCTTTGCAATTTTAAGTCTTGGAACAAAAACTAGAATAATCCAGGGAGCAGGATTGGGATCCTAGGTCTCACTATGCCAAACTAATCTTTAATCAACAGACTATTTTTCAATTACAGTCACAAGTGCAGTGATATTTCTGAATGTAATCCATGTAATCTCTTATTTTAGGTTGACCACAACTAAATCTTGGGTCGCATCTAGAGACTTTTGAAGGTGCATAGTTACTTGTCTTTTTATTTACATCTTTTCATTCAGATTCCTGGCTCCCCTTACAGAACTCTGCTTTAAAAGGAGGTTGGAGATGAGGTATTTGTTG
Organism: Phoebastria nigripes; assembly: GCA_035582835.1. Lineage (NCBI taxonomy): Eukaryota > Metazoa > Chordata > Aves > Procellariiformes > Diomedeidae > Phoebastria > Phoebastria nigripes. Next base: position 44,558 of record JAYKAV010000117.1, read on the forward strand.
AGGAAAAAAATAATCCAACTTCTTTTTTCTTTTTCTTTTTTTTTTTCTATACAAATACTTAATAGATGACTGAAAAACAGGCAGACTGAAGAAAAAAGAAAAAAAAAAACCAACAACAAAAACCAAAAAAACCCAACCAAAGAAAGACCAATTCAGGTGGCTTTTATTTCTAAACTTATCACTATTACTTCTCACCRTTCTCCTTATTCTTTAATGGGAGTCTGATAACATTCAATGTGTTTATTGGTATTACAATCAGGCCATTTTCTTGTTTAGAGCTGCTGAATGTGTTTATATTCTGAAAATAAGTTTATCAATTTAATTTAACTAGAGACAAAGCAGGCCATTGATGCTGCTCCTTCTCATAAAATTGTCTGTTAGTAGCAGTCTAAATTGACAAGTAATTGACCTCCTTGTGTCCCTCTCAGGAAAAATGTGAAAACTGACTTAACCAGGTTAAGATATGCAATCATATTGATGTGGGGGTATGTTTTATCATCTGATTGCACATGAATGTCAGATGCATTTAGGACAAGCATCAAAAAATAAAAGATACAGAAAAAGAACATCCTTCCTACAGAAAATATTTGTTACTCTTAGAGTCTCAAAGTCAGAAAAAGAATGCTACAGACAAGTATCAGGTTATATTTCTGTGCAAAATGCTGTTGTAGCCTCAGTTCATTAAAATGCACTGAGTTCATCACTGATTATTAAAACAAACATTCAAATCATGCTGAATTCTACTAAGATCGCTCCCTAGGATATTTTCATAAGAAACAATAGTGTCTTAGATTCTTCTGGTGCCTTGTCTCTATAAATATGTTTAAAGCATACTCTCCTCCAAGCAAAATTAAGGGATATATACTAATACTGAATGAGGTTTATTATATCAGATTGTGGGGTCTGTTGCTATTGAGAATACCTTCTTTTCAATAATAAGGAACCTTTAATAAGGAACCAATGATGGCATGTTCATTTCATATTTAGGTATTGGTATTCGAATTTATAAGGCTTAACTTTGAAAACAGGCATTTGAAGAAGGCTATGGTTACCTTCAGTATAAGACATGGACCACAGAATAAAAGCCATTGGTATGAATTGGAAAAAGGTCTTAACCTGATAAATTAATACAATGTGTGAAAAATATGGTTTCTAGACCTAGTCAAATTGTCCATAAAAATATTCTTGATTAAAAAATTGCTTCAAATATGTCTCATCTAGATTTGAATAGAATAGAATAGAATAGAATAAAATAGAATAGAACAGAATATTTCAGTTGGAAGGGACCTACAACGATCATCTAGTCCAACGCCTGACCAATTCAGGGCTGACCAAAAGTTAAAGCATGTGTTTCAGGCCTCTTAAACACTGACAGGCTTGGGGAATCGAACACCTCTCTGGGAAGTCTGTTCCAGTGTTTGACCACCCTCTTGGTAAAGAAATGCTTCCTAATGTCCAGTCTAAACCTCCCCTGGTGCAGCTTTGAACCATTCCCATGTATCCTGTCACTGGGTACCAGGGAGAAGAGACCAGCACCTCCCTCTCCACTTCCCCTCCTCAGGAAGCTGTAGAGAGCAATGAGGTCGCCCCTCAGCCTCCTTCTCTCCAAACTAGCCCAAAGTCCTTAGCCGCTCCTCATAGGACATTCCTTCCAGCCCTTTCACCAGCTTTGTTGCCCTCCTCTGGATGCATTCAAGGACCTTCACACCCTTCTTAAATTGTGGGTCCAGAACTGTACACAGTACTCAAGGTGAGGCCACACCAACGCTGAATACAATGGGATAATCACCTCTTTTGACCGGCTGGTGATACTGTGTTTGATGCACCCCAGGGTGCGGTTTGCCCTTTTGGCTGCCAGGGCACGCTGCTGACTCATATTGAGCCTGCTGTCGACCAGCACCCCCAGATCCCTTTCTTCAGGGCTGCTCTTCAGCCACTCCTCCCCCAATTTATACTTGTGCCCAGCGTTACTGCGTCCTAGGTGCAGAATCCAGCATTTCAACTTGTTAAATTTCATCCCATTAWTCATAGCCCAATGCTCCAATCTATCTAGATGTCTCTGCAAGGCCTCTTGTCCCTCAAGAAAGTCAACGGCACCTCCCAGTTCGGTATCATCAGCTAACTTGCTAATGGTGCATTCAACTCCTGCATCCAGATTGTTGATAAATATATTGAACAGGACTGGCCTTGGAATTGAGCCCTGAGGAACACCGCTGGTGACCGGTCATCAGCCAGATGTAGCCCCATTCACTACAACCCTTTGAGCTCTGCCCTTCAGCCAGTTCTTCACCCAGCACACTGGGAACCTGCTCATCCCACAGTTGGACAACTTGTCCAGAAGGATGCTGTGAGGGACAGTACCAAAAGCCTTACTAAAATCCAGAAAAACTACATCCACCGCCTTCCCTTCATCCACTAGGCGGGTGACCTTATCATAGAAGGATATCAAATTAAACAGGACTTTTCCTTTGTGAACCCATGTTGACTGTGCCTGATGATTGCATTATTCTTTAAATGCCTTTCAACAGTACCCAGTATAATCTTCTCCGTAATTTTTCCAGGAATTTAGGTTAGACTAACAGGTCTGTAGTTCCCTGGGTCTTCCGTCATGCCCTTTTTGTAGATCGGAATAACATTGGCTAGCTTCCAGTCAGCAGGAACCTCCCCAGACTCCCAAGACCTTTGGTAAATAATCAAAAGGGGTCCTGCCATAACATCCACTATCTCCTTCAGAACTCTGGGATGAATTCCATCAGGCCCCATGGGCTTGTGAACATCAGCTGATACAGCTGGTCCCTTAGAATTTCAGTGTCCACAAATGGAAAGTCACTGTTCCCACACTCGTAGTCCTCCAACTCAGGGCCCAAGGTCTATCAATATTATTAAAGACTGGGGCAAAAAACACATTGAATGCCTCCACTTTTTCTTCATCCCTATTAGTCAGATGACCATCTTCAACAAGTATCAGCCCAATGTTTGCTTTAGACCTCCTCTTGCTATTAACATACTTAAAAAAACCCTTCTTGTTATCTGAAAAAACAGTGGCCAGTTTCAACTCTAACTGAGCTTTGGCCTTTCGTGTCTTCTCCCTGCATATGCGAACCATGGCTCTGTATTCTTCCTGCGGAGTCTGACCTTGCTTCCAGAGATCATACAGTTTCTTTTTCCTCTGGAGCTCCAGAAGGAGTTCCCTGTTCAGCCAAGCTGGTCTTCTGACTTAGGACGCAGTGGAATTGCCTGCTTGCACAGTGGAATTGCCTGCTCACACAGTTGAATTGCCTGATAGACAAAAGTAGAACTTGGTGAGTAAAAGACCACTTTTGGTCATCTCTTCCACACACTGGCCGGGGTTCAAATTGCTTAGGCTTCCTTGGTTCAAATGGCCACAAAATAATTTTCCCAAAATAAAGGACACTGCTAAAAATTAATATACTTTATGGTCAAACAGTAAGTGCTGTGACCAGCCACTCTCAGGATATCTTAAGTGCTTTATAAATATGCTGACCACTACTTGCATGAGTAAGGTCAATAGAACTGTTTTGTTGTCAAGGTGGAAGAAAGACACTGGAAGGGAATATGAATGTTACAATTAAGACTGTCAAATATAGGCAAAAATGGTTAAAGCCAATTTAGATATTAATTTTTTCCTTTCAGTTGAAAAACTCCCATCTTAAGTAACGTATCTAAACTTATAGTATTGCTGAGAAAGGTGTAGAATACAAACCATTTAACCACACACATTTGCAAGGAACTTCACTGTAGTCCTCATCAAATGGCATCAGAATTTCCTTCAGACTGTTTAAAAAGACTGTCTTGGTCTTGTTTGTTTTGTACTGTTTTATCATCTTGCAGTATAAAACAAAAGATTTTTCTAATTATAAAACTAATTAACTCTCACAAAGTAAAGGACCTGGACTTCAGCTCTTGAGCTATTTCTGTAGGTGTAGAGCACAAAAAATTCACTATGTAATCTCAACCCCAAATTGTGTATTTAGAGAACAGGGATCTCCCCTTACCGGCCTAATTATAAAGTTTTACAAAATGTAAAAATGACTGTATTTGTTTCTATAGATATAGATTTCCTGCATGGTTTTCAGGGGTTTTTTAACTATTTTTAATAAAGAAAATAATTAAAATGTGTCTTGCTCATATATAAAAGTTTTGTTATTGCAATCACATATTTGAATGTTTTGTCCTCAAAATGATAATAGTGAAACAGTAGTAAGAGTTGTTGTATTTTGGGTTTGTTGTGCCTTCTGATAATTTTGTCACTTTTTGTCTCCTCTTTTTTTTTTTTTTTTTTTTTTTNTTTTTTTTTTTTCTTCTTTAAGTTGCAAGGCCCTGGTCATAATTTAAAAAATACAAAGCTCTATTAATGTCACACTTGATCAATACATACAATGCAGAAAGTTCTTTTATTGGCTGTCTATAAATGTACAGTTTGATATTTTTCATATTTTCCCTGTCCTTGCTTTCTTCTCCTTCACTGACTATTCACTTTATAACTTTCCTTCTACAGTGTTTTAGATTTTATAATTGAGTCTGTGAATGATGTTGGATTAATAAATGCCTTGGAGACAGAATTCTATTTTTTTCCAGAATAGCAGTATATCCTCAGTATACAATTTTTACGGGATTACTGTAATCTTTCTTCTCCCTTTATTTCCTTGTTTTATTATCTGAAAATCACTTTAAGGAGTCTTTAGAGATTGCCTTTTCACACAAATATCAGGAATATTTATTAGCATTTGACACCACCTGTTCTAAATGAACCACACTGAAATCTACACATAGACACTTCTGAGTAGTGCTCAACAAGAAAAAATTGGAGGGGGGGAAGAAACCTGAGAACATGTGTTGATAGCAACTTGGTTAGTTAATTATTTTTAATTTAAAAGAAATCTGTCATTTTAAGGAGAAATGCATGAAATTAAAAAAATGCACTTTTTTAAAAAACAATGGAATGGAAGGGGAAGGGCTGGACTGCTAAAAGAATGACATGTAAAGGAAGCCACAAAAAGATATGGTTCTATGCAAACAGCAAGTTTTGGTCCCCTTTTCATCTTTTCTAAACAATGTAAAAATAGTTGGAATGAGCAGTCTTGCACATCGGAATTGTACAGAAGACCGAATATTAGGATAGTTTAAAAAATACAAACATGGAGTAAATTGGAATAGATTTCTGAGAAAAGGATGAGAAAAGTTGAAAAAGACTAGTGATAAGTGGTGCAAAGAAGTAGTAAAACCTGCCTCAGCTATAAAATATACCTCTTATGACCTACAAATTTTCCTATTCTAAATGTCATTTATAGAAAACTCCCACACTACCAACTTTTTATAAAGCCTGGTAAAACACAAACATAAAAAATTAATTTTCTTTTTGCTATGTTTTCAGTGAAACATGGGGGGGAGGAGGAAGAAAAAAAAAAAAAAAAAGGCTTGAGGTTTCATTATTTTGGTTTTCCTACTAAATGATTTAGTTGTTTGGTCATTTTCTGTATTTCTCCTTTAAAAAAAAAAAAAAATTTAGAGTGCAGAATCTGCTGAAATGTCAAACTCTTTGATTTATTAAGTAATCTGAAAAAGATGTGCTGCAGTCATGACATTTGTGTTTTATTAGCAAAGACAACATAATCCAGTATGACATTCTGTTAAGAAAGATTAAATATTATTACATAGAGAAGGTGGTGAAACAATTTACAAGAATTTCTGTTTACTTCTGTGCAGGTGAAAAGTGTCATTTTGAAACAAAATATTTAAAATAAGATAATAGAGAACCTTTCCCCAGTTTGTCAGTAGCAGCTATTTCCATCCCTTCGCCTCTACTCTGTCTGTTTAAGAAATGACTATAGCCATTTACAGCTTCAGTTTTAGACACCCAAGTCACTAAGTCACTTCTAAGTGTAAGAAGTCACTTACTAAAAGCTTAATCTATAGATAGGCAAAAGCGAACAACTGGGCCATTATTTTTAGACCAGTTAGTTAGGAGAAAGGTAAAGTAAAAATAGTTAAAGGAAAACCACTGTTGAAAAAGAAGCCTTCACGTTTAACAAGAGACTAAGTATGGCTTCCCATACCCATACAAGAAACAAGTAGAAATCAGAAATTACCACAGTGAAAAGCATTTCTTCCAGGACTCCATGTGAGATAAGCATATATCATATAGTAAAACATGTAATTGAACTGGAATCACAAAGGAGGAACAAATGAAAGTGAGATGGAAAATATATATATGTACTGAAGAAGATAAAATTAGTAGTATAGGCCATAATTTTATATCAAAAAAGGTTGATTTGAGAGTGGCACATCCCAGCTTGGTCACATCACAGTACTTGAGATGGTCAGTAAGACCTGTTATTTGGGTTACCTAAACATTATTCTATGTCATCTGAAAAATTCTGCTCCCTATTTCAATTTTGTTTAGAAAATAGAAGGCAAAAGTATGTAGCATTGGCAGCACATTGTTAGAGAAGGAAACTTCTGACCAAAGACTAAAACGTATTCTTTTCAATAGTGATCCTGAGACACACTTATGTTTTGCATCCAGCTACAACTTTCATGAACATCCTTTGTTTAAATAATGTAAAAAAAAAAAAAAAAAGAGGCAGGGGAAGCAGGAGCTGTCATCCCATGTTGCAATATCTACAGTGAAGAGGTAAAACCTAGACTTAGAAAATAACGTGCATTAGCCTCTTCAGAGCAATCAGATGGCAGAAAAGAGATGTCATTTGGAATGAGTTGGAACATTTTGTAACTTACTCTCTCTCAATCACCCAACCACTGTCTGGTGCCTACTTTCAAGGTGCTGGAGAGGCTTAGATGGGGGCTTGAAATAGGCAGCCTGAATTGAACTTAGATTTCAAGACGGAGATTTCTGTTCCCATGGAATTTCACAGCTTCTAATATCACTAAATGAGAAATTAAAGCTAAGCTCTTTTTTTCACTTGAAACTAGCAAGGAAATCATAAAAGAAGAAAGATAAAACATAAAACAATAGAAAAAAGAGTGCCAAAATAAATTAGTATGTTAAGGTCAAACGTCCATTCAGAAGTTCATTTTTAAGCCAAAATTTTGATGTGGAGAAACACCATGGATGTCAGTATGCACACCTACATCTCTACAGTCAGTTTAAACAAGACATTTTCTAGTAATTCCCCTGTCTTACTGTATTGTTTCCAATATGAACAATTTCAACAGTATTATACTACTAAAATACCACAATGTATTAAAAAAAGAGAAAATGTTCCTTTCGTGCACTTCAAGGTATCAATTTTAAAAAATCACACAGAAAAACCCCAAGAACCCTTCACAGTCTCTAATCCACTCCATGGAAAGAAAGTAATGGGATTAGATCACTATCAGAGTTTCTTTCATTGAGTTAAATGAGCTGAGTGTTACTGAAAAGGACTATGCTCTTCAATAGAGCAGAACATGGAAACACTTTTGTTGGTGTTACAGTTAGATGTCCTCATTGTGCTCATTCTGTTTAGTCATGCTATTATCATAACCTTTCCTGCACCTAGACTCAAAAATCCTAGTATTAACAGCTGCTTAAGACTATATAAAGAACCAGCAATCTGAACTAATTTTCTGTCTGGAATTTTAAATTGTTGGCTTCGTTAGTAAATGACAGCTTCTAATTTTGAGCCGTATTTCAGAGCAGTGTTTCTACCATATCTGAGAAAGTTCTTTTATGTCTTCAGTTTACAGTTCAGCCATTTCATAGATATGCAGTTCATCTGGTCTAGATGTCCACTGCTGTACAGTGACAATACATAATTCATCAAAATGTGTTAAATCTAGTAGGATTATTTCAAATATATTAAAGGATTTATTAATTCATTTCTAGAAGGATAATTTATCTTTAATCTGATTAAAACAGAAGATTTAAATAAATCAGTTATATTAGCTTTAGGCACATCTATTGTCTGTGGTTTAGTTTTAGCTTATAGTTTTATCATACGTATAGGATCATTGAAAATGTAATATGGCAGGAATTTTTATTGAAAAAGAAAATTCATCAACATGGAAAAAAAGCTACCATTGAAAAGCTGATGATCTCAAGTCTAAACTTTCACTTTATACACCATTTAAATATATATCTAGATATGAGAAGTCATAAACATACTCTTTGATATTAATTTATGATAAAAGCTATAATTTTAATCACAAGCTAAAAAAAAAACAGATTCTTAAATAATATTTTTGTAGATTTTTTTTTWAAATAAACTTCAGTTTCCATGTAAACTTCCTCCTCGTGTTTCTGCAAGATTCTTTCCTTTTTTTTTTTACAAAGACTTTTAAGAAGGGATTTAGATTTGACTGAACCTCTCCCAATGGTCTTAATGTGTGCTAACAATATCAAAATTAAATATTTTAATCTTTATATAACATCTTCCTTATTTATCTACATTGACTTTGCATTTCCTACAAATTGCATTTCCTGCAGTGTCGTGGCTCTCCTCATTTGCTTAGTTCCTGAAAGGTGACAGTTTAAAGTAAATTTTATTAGGTATAAATATAGCTAGAAAACAGAATATCTATGGTTCAACCTCTAMTGTCTTAGGTACCAGGAAATTTTAGATATCATGTTACCAAGAAAATAACAACAAATTGGCAGAAGTCAGGGAAAAGAAGAAAAAGTTATATTGGGAGCTGGAGGGAATGACTTCAGAATAATGATGAATAAAAATAAAAGAGTTTAACTAAACAGTAAATAAAGGGGATGAGAGAGTGAGACAGAGAGGGAGAGAAAAGATAAATTCTTTTATATGGAAAACAGGCTATCCTAGAAGTAATGAGGTAAGATTAACTGTCATGGTTTAACCCCAGCCAGCAACTAAGCACCACACAGCCACTCGCTCACTCCCCCATGGTGGGATGGGGGAGAGAATCAGAAGGGTAAAAGTGAGAAAACTCGTGGTTGAGGTAAAGACAGTTTAATAGGCAAAGCAAAAGCCGTGCGCGCAAGCAAAGCAAAACAAGGAATTCATTCACTACTTCCCATCGACAGGCAGGTGTTCAGCCACCTCCAGGAAAGCAGGGCTCCATCACGTGTAACGGTGACTTGGGAAGACAAACGCCATCACTCCAAACATCCTACTCTTCCTTCTTCTTCCCCCAGCTTTATATGCTGAGCATGATGYCAYATGGTATGGRAYATCCCTTYGGTCAGTTGGGGTCAGCTGTCCCGGCTGTGTCCCCTCCCAACTTCTTGTGCACCCCCAGCCTCCTCGCTGGTGGGGTGGGGTGAGAAGCAGAAAAGGCCTTGACTCTGTGTAAGCACTGCTCAGCAGTAACGAAAACATCCCTGTGTTATCAACACTGTTTTCATCACAAATCCAAAACATAGCCCCATACTAGCTACTATGATGAAAATTAACTCTATCCCAGCCAAAACCAGCACATTAACAAATGGAAAGCTTAGACTGAATATCGGTAGATATCCTGACAGTGAGATGTATTAGGATTTGGAATAGTCTCCTAAGGGTAGTGGTAGAAGATTCATCATTTGGCGTTTTCAGCACTAGACAGGACAAAGTACAGGAAAAAATATAGTTGGAGAAAATCCTGCCTTGACAAAGAAATGAAATGAATAATCTAATAGGCCTTTTCCATCTCTAACTTGTTGCTATGAAACTGCCAGAAAAGACTAAATTTAATCTTCTCAGTGTCTTTATTCTTTTATACATAAATTATCTTAATCTTTTCTGCGCATTTTCTGCCTCTTCTGTCTCCTTTAACACAGATTTAGAAGGGGTATTTAAAATGTTTTCATTCTATTTCCTCTTCTTCAACTGTTGCAGGTTAATTTTAGTTCTCATATGAACGAAACAKGAAAATGAATAGTGGTTAGCTGGGTATTAGAGATGAGCAGGAATTTTTCATTTAAATGTTTTCTCTTGGAATTGTCAGGATTTTCACTAAGCTTTTGTAAAATTTTAGACTGCAGTTCCAACTCAGACAAAATTAAAAATAATCTCTTATCACCTGCCATGTTTTGAACATTTTATTTAGAAATTATAGTAAAAAAATGTTTCAGGCAAGCATTTTAAAAAATCCAAGAGTGATACTGCTGAAGGAAATATAAGTGTCATGGAAATCTTTCAGGCAGTACATTTTCCTGTTCTCTTACTGTTCTTGATTTTGTTTTATATATGCTGTTTTCTTTCAGCAAAGGGGAATGGCAATGGATGTTTTGTTCTCAATGGATCATATACACACGTGTCACAGTGAAGTTACCAAGCAAGTGTACCATATCTTCTCCGAAATAGTCCTCAGAGAGCCAAGTGCCACAGGAGACTTGGAAGTGACACACCACAAGAGACAGACCAGAACTTTCAGAGAAGGTGCTGTGAGAATCATAGCTTTGTCACCCATGTCAAAATGGAAAACCACAAGAAGAGGAAAAAATGATTGTTGTGATGTACCAGATACACAAATGGAATTAACATTGCAATTCATGAAAAAAAACCTACAGTGTGGTTTCATTAATTGCTTTTAATTACTTAATTTTCTGAAAAAATCTATTTGCTCTTGGAGGCCAGAAAGCTGGGTGGGCTTGGCAGGTTTTGCTGCTGACTTACTGAGCCTGAGATAAGCAAAGGTCTTAACCCATGGAGGGATTAATTATTGCTAAATTGATGATACTCTGATTTATTGCAAGACTGACAGTACTCTTCTATTTGCACGAATTTTGAAAGACTGAGTTTAGTTCAAAAATGGAAATTTTCCTTTTGTCTTTCTTTAAACAGCAACAATAAGAATAGTTGAAAGCTGGTTTTCTATTAACTTAAAGAAGATTTGTGATTTACCATTTCAGTTCATGCCATTGTTTAATAGCTAGGAGAGCCAAACAAAATCTGAATTTACTTAGGAATTGTATCTTCAGTTTTTCACCATATTTTGAATAGTTAACAACTTGCTCAAAATATTGTGTCTAACATGCTCTTAGCTCTGGCAAGAGATACTTCTTTCTACATACAAAAAAAAAATACCTGAAAGCTGTGGGTTTGATGAGATGTTTTACAACTTATTTTACTATTGTAATTGAATAACAGAATTCCAAATCTCTTTAAGAACTTAGATAATATCAACATGACATATCCTAAAATACAATCCAGGCATGAGGAAGGGTGAATAGACTAAATAAGTACTGTTTATAGTTTTAAGAATTTGCAGCCGTTTTTAATGGCTACATTCATAGTAGAAAATAAAATACAGTAGAACCTTTTCTCTGCTCCTGAAGACAAGTGGCAAAGCATTTCTCTCTAATTGCTACCTACAGTTAAACTCTCTTCTCCCCTTAAATAGAATTACTACTATACTTACACTTGGGAACAATATGGATCATCCATGGCTATCCCCCAGTCTGTTCCTAAGCAGTGTCTGGAGAGCATTAGCTGTCATGAAACAAAACTTATAAAATTGCCAGGGAGCGTGCTTGACTACTTTCCACTATGCAGATGTTTAAGGTGTCCTACATTTTTGGGTAACCAGCTTGAAATACCTTCGCTGTTACTAGGATTTTGAAAATGCTAAGCAGTGGAGCACTCACCTCCTTAGGATTATCCTGAGGGTATTTCAGACTGGGCACTTAAAATCACTCAGTTCTCTGAAAGCTGTTTTCCTTTTAGTTTGATAGGTTTTAACACGTCTCAGTTTTCTCCTGAAGACAATAATTTGATATTTTGTACCTTTTCTTTCAAATCAAAAAACCAGAATACAACAGAGAAAAAAGAGGTTTTAAAATAAAAAATAAAAAGCAAAGCATGAACATCACAGAAAAATCTCAAAAGAATGCCTGCTGTAATAATACTTGACACTCAATTACTCTGTAATTCTAGGAGATCCACTGCTGCATTGCTATCTACACATATGCATAAGTAGCTACCCTGATTAATGTTAACACATGAATACAAAAAGGAATAATGATGTTTTGTAACTTGTTATAAAGGCCTGCCACAGAAACTTGCTAAAAATATATGAAAATTGCTGGTTGKTTGAGTGAGGATGGCACTTTAAAATGATAGCCTAATCATTATTAATTCTTTTGATATTTACTGCATTATCATTAATCCAAAAGAGTTCTTTTGGAATTAGTGAAGATATCATACAAATTTCTAACATGAATTCAACATTAATTACTTGGAGCATTTCTAACAAATAAACTTAAGAATGAAGTATTGTGTTTCAAATATCAGTGCACATTATGATTATAACTAATGCAAAATATTTTGTTTCTTTTGGAAGTAATAGGAAAATGAGCAGGAAGCTATATGGGAATAGTACTATAGCTCTAGGCTACAGAAAGTCTGAGTCATGTCCTCTTTATTGGTAAAATGTTTGGAACGGTGTTGTGAGAACCATCTCCAAGTGTGCTGTTCATAACTGTATGTCTCTTGTCCAAATACTCCATTCCTGCTTTAACTAGGTACACTAGTGCAGGGAGGCTGTAAAAGATCTGGCAGCTTTTCTTGAATAACAATAGATACAAAGATTGCTTCAGGAATACACGTGACTTCCCAGTTGTGGTTATCTTGCTATAACATATGTGTGACTGGTCTGAAGTTCTTTTTAAGGAAGATAGGCACAGACCTCATAATTGTCTCTCCTGGGACGCTGGAAGAAGTCTTATATCAGCCTTTTACCCTGGGGTGACTTTCATTCAGAGAGACCTTATCAAACAGCCAAATTCCTGATATTTTCACACAGGAAAAGCTGGACATTGAAAGAGATGCAACTTTGCCTTCAAGTATTCACCTCATTCACAAGAGGATTCACACTCATAATTTGCATGTTATCTTACATGGAAAGAAAAGCAGATAAGATAGCAGAGAATTTTCTGTCAGTTTGGAAATATACCTTGAAATTCATATGATTGTGTAATGGCACTAATAATAATAAAGCTTCATTTAAAAATCAGTAAATATCAATTTGTTACAGAACTTTTTGGGATATATAACAAAGATGAACAAGAAAATCATGAGTCCCGTTGCATTCAGCACCTATGATTTCATTCAAAAAGCAAGATGTTTTCCTGAATCCATTCTTAAAACTTATATTGAATTAGCAGTATAAAAAAAAAGCCAAAACCACACCATACTGCAAGGAATAGAATGTTCATGACATTATTAAAAACTAGGAGTGATAAATACTGTGTTGAATCACTAGCCTCCTAATAGTAAACAGGAAATTAATAGCTTTTCAATTAAAAAGAAAAAAGATGGATGGTGCAAAAGAGTGACCACAGTGGTCAAAGCTAGAAAAAAAAAAGAGCTCCATGGAACAAAGTGGAATTATGAAGCAAATACTATGACTACTATAAATGGCTAGCGCATAGTGAGAAAGACTAGGTGTTAGTAAGCATTTTGTTTGGGGATAAAATGGTACTGGAATCTTCATTAAGTCAAATACCTAGTAATACTAAATCTATGAGATGTGACAGGGTATGAAGTAAAATTCTTGCCTTTAATATGTTCTCTGTGTTTTGTATAACTTACCAAAGGCAGGGAAGACTTCAGATGCAATAATCTGACTAAACAATGTTGATATTCCAGTTTTTGATCTGTGGTCTAATTCTATCAAGTAAGTAATAGCAAAATATTGCAGCTGCTGAGATTTTTCTAATGATATGTCCCTTCCTTTATCTTGTCCTGCACTTGAGAGATGGGTCAGAGCTTTTAATATTTATTCTCTCAAATTATTTTTGTTTTGTGTGTTTGAATCTCATTCTTTCTTTTAGATTTGGTTTTACTTGCATCTAGTATAATGTTAAATATTATTGCCCTGATGAATCTATGGAAGGCAGTCACATTTGAAAGTGTACAAAACATTATTTCATATAACAGCAAATGTGTTGCAAGTCTATACAGTATTATGTATATTGTTCAAAATTTTCAGTTTGGTCATTAAAGCTGAAGATTACTAGTGTAAAATTCTGAAGCTCTTGTTTCCTCTGCAGGTATTGAATGCTGAGTGTGACAATGTCCACAATTATGGTTTGTTTTCACTTCTAACTGAAAACAGCAGAAAATAGATAATAAGTTGCATAATATCTACTGCCAAGTAAAACTGTACTTATAAAGAAGAAAAATAAGATAGATGGATTCACCTTGAAATTAAGATAACTAAACATAGATGTCTAAATGTAGGTGTGAATATTTGAACTAAGGATCTAATGCCCTATTTAAGTCAATTGTCTGCAATCTTAGGATACAGTTGTCTAAATATAGATGCCCATGCTCTTTGAGATCATGTAGAGTACTCAAGACACTTCTACGGACCTGGCATTTATAAAACAGGACTTAATTTTTAATGGGGCAGATGAAGACTAGTAGGTACCCCACAACACCAAAAAATACCACTAAAAATGGATGTTTACTCAATTAATCCTGGCCATAGTCAACACTACCTATGTAACCTGGAGAGAAATTCAGCTCACCGTGAAGTAGACACTGAGGACCCAAGTCCATACAAGCATCTAGAGTAACCTGAAACGCCCTAAGGTATCTCAGACATTTTGATGGAGTTGACAGAGACAACGTACAACCTATGAGATATTCAGGCCTTTCTGGAGTGGCAAATGGAAGACAGGCAGAACACTCTAAGACTTCCCAAATGGCACTAGACTCATGTATGTGTGTTGACAAAAGAATCTACTTCCTGCTGTTTGGTCAGCTGAATCATATTCTAAGCTTTCTGGACTGTTTTGGCAAGTCACTCAGTGAAGCTGGCTAACTATAGAGATTTACTGCCATCTCACATACTGTAACTTCTGCCACCTAACCTCCAGTAATATGAGATCTATCAATTTATCAACTGCTTCAGCCTCAGTCATAAACCTTCATTAAACTTTTTCAAATCTTTTTTTTCTTTTACTTACATGAAACAAAAGAGATTATGGAAGTAGTTGGAATTTATACATTTATTTTTAACTTTTTTTTTTTTCCTTTTCACATTCCCTTTAAATTCACTGTCTCCTGTATAGAGCTTAATTGTCTTTTCAGATGCACTTATAGGAGGTGTAAAACATTCATTTGGAAAGAAATAGAAAAACAGTCAGTGGAAACGTCCCTGTCTGATCTAACATGTTAAAAACTGATCTTAACTTTTTAAGAACAGCACAGGCAAACTCTCTCAAGGATAGAAAGGGCAAGGAAGACAGAAAACACTGCCTTTGACACCAAGCTTATTTATAGCCCAAGAGACAAAAACAGTGACTTAACACACGTAACACAATTTGTGCTCACAAACTCTTAGGACCTTTCTGAGGTACAATCTGCCATCCTTAGGAAACCCAACTGTATTTACACATAAATGATGTGGGGGTTTGTTAATTTTTTTTTTTTTTTTTTTTTTTTTTTTTTCCTTTATAAAACAAAGAATAGAATCTGAAAATATTTCCGGAACTACAACCATACAGCATTTTATCTGAAAATATTGAGGGTGTTTCTTAGATAACACAGGCTCATTGGAATTCCTGACCCACTTGACATACTACAGCACAGCCACCTATTTGAGGAGCACTAGTAACCAGTGACAGGAGTTGGTGTGACTTTTGAGAACTTTATGGCTGCTTACCTCTAATTGCTGAATTAATAGAATCTATTTTTCCTCAGCTCTCACCATAGAAGCAGCTGTGGGTCTCAGAATACCTGGAAATCTAGTTTACTGAAGCTTGTGTAGGGAGCTGAGCTATTCCCAGAGGATGTATAAATCACAGACATTGTAAAACAGAGCTGAGAACCTGGAACTTGGAAACTGGGTATCCTATTATTTACTTTTTCCCAGAGTACAAGTCAGAGAACTTTAAGACTGACTTTTTAATTAGGAGTTCAAAAGCTGACTGAGCAAAGAGCCAGAAAACAGGGGAGCCAGTTGGCTGTGGGAGTCTGGAAGCTTTGGAATTCCTAATCTAAAGACATTTAGATAATGGGGAACTGCACCAATATACATCATGGCAGTTGAACAGTTAGGCAACTTATAAGAGAGCAATTTTGGCAGCTACTTCAGAAATCCTTGAAAATGAAAAATTCCTATAAAATACAAATTTATTTGAATGCAAAGCCCCAAAACATGGTAAGTATTTTCCATTAATATTATTCTACTAAAATACATTTGGCAATTTCATCTGTAAATATTTCCAGGTTTACATTTGTTTTATGTCATGCTAACCTGTGATTTTACTAGGAAGAGAGGAGAATTTTTGTTACAAAACTTTTAATTTAAATATACTAACATGTACTACCTTTTCTTACAGTTTTTAAATACTTCTACACATCATTTTAAATACAAGGATTGAATTAGATTTTATTACCATTGATCATTAAAAATATGAGATCTTTGTCCAGCTGCCATTCACTTTTCTATGTGACAAAATCTAGGGCAAAAATGTTTGGTTAAATTATTTTCTGGAAAGAACAGCATTCTGCTAGTGTATTTGTCAAAGGACAGTGCATGAAATAGCATAAAATAAACCCAAAGCTGTCCTGGTGTTATAACTTTCTCATGTACCATTGTGTTTTGAAGGTATTTAAACACAGTTTTAGAGAAGACAAGACCTGACATGGCCATATCACTATATCCTATGATGTCATTATATTCTTTTCTTGACCTCACTTATTGACAGTGAAAATGATATTGCCAGACAATCATTTTGCACCTGGAGATACTGAACTAGTTCATGTTAATGTAATCCATTTCATATGATACCTTCAAGCTTATGAAAAGCAGAGAAAAGAGATTATTCGGCTGTTTCTCTAAAGAAAATCTAAATTTTTAAAGACTTAAATAGCTTGAAAATTATGTGATAAGATTTTCTTAAAAAAATGCTATCTCCTGGCTTCATTAGTAACACAGAAATCATAGTAAATATCTATGAAACAATTATCTTCAAAATAGAGATCATGAGACAAATGTTGAACCGTCAAACAACCTCTGGAGATTCATTAACAAAAATTGAAGATGTTGAGTGGAGATACTTCTCTCTGTCAGTTTTAGCAATCTAAAAGTTAGACTTTGGACTAATCTGCCTAGGTCTTCTCTATCACCAGGAAGGAAAACTCAAATTTTGAAGAAATATAACATATCCAATCCTAAGAAAAAGTGTCTAAGATGTGCTGAAGCACCTTGCACACATAATTTTTTTCTTTCTAATGATTAGAAAACAAGCCTGTATGACTACAGCAGACATCTAACATTTGGTTTGTTAAAGATAAGTGAAACAAATCCTATACTTCATCCAAAATATTTTCAAACTTTTTTTGAGCATGAATAATTTGGAGTACCGAAAAGAAACTATGAGTGGATAGTACATTATAGCTAATCGAAGCTGGGCAGTGTCCTGTTTAAACTTGATATGAACATCATTTTGTGAACTTATTTAAGTGAAAAACGATCCATCAGAAGATCATGCTGGGCTATGAGTGGATTGAGAGCAGCCCTGCGGAGAAGGACTTGGGGGTATTGGTGGATGAAAAACTGAATATGAGCCGGCAATGTGCGCTCGCAGCCCAGAAAGCCAGTTGTATCCTGGGCTGCATCAAAAGAAGCGTGACCAGCAGGTCGACGGAGTTGATTCTCGCCCTCTACTCTGCTCTCATGAGAGCCCACCTGGAGTACTGTGTTCAGCTTTGGGGCCCCCAGCAGAAGAAAGACATGGACCTGCTCGAGCAGCTCCAGAGGAGTGCCACGGAGATGATCAGGGGGCTGGAGTACCTCCCCTATGAGGACAGGCTGAGAGAATTGGGGTTGTTTAGCCTGGAGAAGAGAAGGCTCCGGGGAGACCTTATAGCAGCCTTCCAGTACTTAAATGGGGCCTACAGGAAAGATGGGGAGGGACTCTTTATCAGGGCGTGTAGTGATAGGATGAGGGGTAACAGTTTTAAACTGAAAGAGGGTAGATTTAGATTAGATATTAGGAAGAAATTCTTTATTGTGAGGGTAGTGAGACACTGGAATAGGTTGCCCAGAGAAGTTGTGGATGCCCCCTCCCTAGAAGTGTTCGAGGCCAGGTTGGATGGGGCTTTGAGCAAACTGGTCTAGTGGAAGGTGTCCCTGCTCATGGTGGGGGGGTTGGAACTAGATGATATTTAAGGTCCCTTCCAACCCAAACCATTCTATGATTCTATGATTTCTTCTCTTGATTCAGCAGGCAACCATTAAAAAGTAATTTTAACCTATTGTTTAATATACAGTATGGAGATAATCTGGATCCTAGATTCCATTGTCAGTGAAATGAAAATGACAATTGACAGTACATTACCCAGTGAGAGTACTCATTTATGAAATCTCTGGGCTTGTGTACTTAAATGAGTGGCGCTCTCAAGCCATGTGCGGGACAACCAGGGGATCAGGCCCAGCCAGCACGGGTTCATGAAAGGCAGGTCCTGCTTGACCAACCTGATCTCCTTCTAGGACCAGGTGACCTGCCTAGTGGATGAGGGAAAGGCTGTGGATGTGGTCTGCCTGGACTTTAGTAAAGCCTTTGACACTGTCTCCCACAGCATTCTCCTAGAGAAGCTGGCAGCTCATGGCCTAGACAGGTGTACTCTTCGCTGAGTGAAAAACTGGCTGGACGGCCGGGCCCAGAGAGTTGTGGTGAATGGAGCTAAATCCAGTTGGTGGCTGGTCACAAGTGGTGTCCCCCAGGGCTCAGTTTTGGGACCGATCTTGTTCAGTATCTTTATCAGTGATCTGGATGAGGGGATTGAGTGCTCCCTCAGTAAGTTTGCAGATGACACCAAGTTGGGTGGGAGTGTCGATCTGCTCGAGGGTAGGAAGGCTCTGCAGAGGGACCTTGACAGGCTGGATCGATGGGCTGAGGCCAACTGCATGAGGTTCAACAAGGCCAAGTGCCAGGTCCTGCACTTTGGCCACAACAACCCCATGCAAYRYTACAGGCTKGGGGAAGAGTGGCTGGAAAGCTGCCTGGCAGAAAAGGACCTGGGGGTGCTGGTTGACAGCCGGCTGAACATGAGCCGGCAGTGTGCCCAGGTGGCCAAGAAGGCCGACAGCATCCTGGCCTGTATCAGAAATAGCATGGCCAGCAGGAGTAGGGAGGTGATCGTGCCCCTGTACTTGGCACTGGTGAGGCCCCACCTTGAATACTGTGTTCAGTTTTGGGCCCCTCACTAGAAGAAGGACATTGAGGTGCTGGAGCGTGTCCAGAGAAGGGCAACGAAGCTGGTGAAGGGTCTGGAGAGCAAGTCTTATGAGGAGCAGCTGAGGGAACTGGGACTGTTTAGCCTGGAGAAGAGGAGGCTGCGGGGAGACCTTACTGCGCTCTACAACTACCTGAAAAGAGGTTGTAGTGAGGTGGGTGTTGGTCTCTTCTCCCAAGTAACAAGTGATAGGACGAGAGGAAATGTCCTCAAGTTGCGCCAGGGGAGGTTTAGATTGGACATTAGGAAAAATGTCTTTACTGAAAGAGTGGTTAAGCATTGGAAGAGGCTGCCCAGGGAAGTGGTGGAGTCACCATCCCTGGAGGTATTTAAAAGACGTGTAGATGAGGCGCTTAGGGACATGGTTTAGTGGGCATGGTGGTGTTGGGTTGACGGTTGGACTTGAAGATCTTAGAGGTTGTTTTCTAACCTTAATGATTCTATGATTCTATGATTCTATGAGTGAAGTGATTGTGATGAAAGTGATGAAAGTGTTGAAAGGAGTAGGTCTGCAAAAAAAAAGATTCACAGAACAGCCTGTTTCCTTTTAATATGGTTGCTGCTGAAAGAGGCACTCCTATTCTGCCCTTCTGCCCCCAGCTACATGCTCGCAGTGCCTTCGCTATGCAGATTTGAGTATCTGGATGGCCTTGAGAGGAGCAACAGGGAATTGATTTGCTTGATAAGTAACTATGGTTTTTGCATTATGTGTCTTGGGATAGATTCCCTGATTGATCACCATTCGACTTCATGCTTGCTGAGAAAGCAGAGGGAGCGTGCAATGAGGGAAGAGAGGGAAAGAAGCCACCCCTTTTCCTGGTAGTCTACACTCATACCACGTTAACTGATGAAGCAACTATATCTAAAGTTAATATTTCAGATCTAGTTCCATGCATATCTTCATCTTACTTGATACTTTTAGAACACAAGTGACTCAAGATTTAAAGTTATTAAGTGGTGAGTAATCTCAGCAGGATGGAGAAAAAGGCTAAAAAGAAGGGAAAAAAGTAAGTTAGGATCCTGGAGACAGACAGTAGTTTATTGGAAGAGATTAATGGGAAAAGTTGCAACACGTCCGTTAGCTGAGCCTTTCAAAGTGAGGCCTTTTGCACTGTCATAGTGATGATTAATTTAGGCAGATGTGACAAGAATGGAAAGGAAGAAAGGGGAAAATTCCAGCAGCATAAGGGACTGAAGGAACTTACTGTTTTTAACAAGGGCTAACAAAGAAGTGAGAAGCACCTAGCAGATAGCTGATGACAAACCCAAATCACCCAGCAGCTGGGAATGTGGACTGACAGGGGAAGCAGCTCCAGAAGATACTGGAGTAAGTGCTACTACACAGTAACAAGAATGGGTTTGGGGGTTACTTGAGGACCAGCTAATAATAAACGAAGGCTTCCTGAACCTTTGGAGGATTTTCATGGGAGCAGCATGAAACTTGTTTTTTTTTTTGAAGGCTCTCAGTAGCTTTGAGTTTTGAAGGGTTTTGTACATCAATCTTGTACTAAAAAAGAATGGCCTAAATCACAGGATTGCACACTGTTAGCTGTAGTCCTTAAGAGCTTCACAAACAAATATCTTTGAGTACTAAACATCAGAAGTGTCTCTGTGCTCTGTTACTATTTAGCTCAGCAATTTATATGTCCATCCTGTTGAAATGTTTATATGAACAAAAAGAAGACCTTCTCAGATTTCCTGTCTCAAGTTGGTAAGTAAAAAGAATTGCTTAATCTGTCACGTTATTGGTATATATGAAGTTTGCACAATTGTAGTTTGTGGATTTGAACCAAATCCTGGTAAGCTGAGGGCAAAGGTATAATGCTTTTAATGTCAGCAGGACAGATTTTATTTTTCTAATGGAAAACAATTAAAAGTAGTAAGACATCAAAAATTCTCAGTGACTAGATAACGTATTGCCCAACCAGATAATTAGTGTCAAGCAGTTTCAGGCAGATTTGAAACGCTAAAGCAAGCCACGGTGAATCAAACATCAGATTTCCTGCCACTTAGGAAAGTACAATGTATGAAGCACTGAAGGCAAGATGACACACTTCAACCAAAGATAAACACCTTTTTCTTTAGATGTGCCAGAACAGGAAAATGTTTTTTTTTTTAAATAAATTCTTCCCAATTCTAAGTTACTTATATAGAGACAGTTATAAAATTACAGAATAAGCCCCCAAAGACCAAGTGTGGTTGCAGTTTTTGTGGATGAGGCCGTCAACTGTTTTCTTCATGATAGGAAGAGGAATATATAATCCAGTTGGAACACAGACTTTCGTAAGACTGAAGTAGAGGATAGGTAAGATTATTTCAGAGCAGTTTTGGAAGTACGCTGCAGGAATTCACTGACCAGTTTGAAGAATAGTTAGTGCTATGAATAATAACATCAGTTTATTCTTGAAATTTGGAAGAGGCCCTTTTCAAGCTAGAGATGAGTTCCACATAAAGAAATAATTTCTTTTATAGCTAATGGAAAGAATTACCTTTTCCTGAAGTTTTCCTCCTGTCATCAGACCTTAAAAACAAGGAAGATAGATTTCACCCTAACTGCTGTGATGAAGAGGCATTTTCTAGCACATTTTCTGCAGTGGAAGATACAAGTGAGTTAGCTATACAGTCTTTTGCCAACACAGGATTTTCTTCTCTCTGCTCCTGACACTGTTGTGACTCTGTGTGTGCTGACTCTTTATTCACAGCAAATTTCATTTGCAGGTTGTGGCAGTATACACTATTCCCCATTAGTATATTTTTTTAGACAGTTTTGGAGCATGAATTAATACTTGTTGTTATTTAAAAAAATCTACCATGACATCTGAAACATTTGTTTATAGTCTTAGTGATTTGGCATGCCCTGCTTTTCAGGAGGATGAAATTATTTGCGTAGTTTATTTCCAGTATTTTAGTAGGAAAAAAAAGGTAAATTCTTCAAGCTTTAAATAATCTTTCACTGCAGAATTTTCATTATCCATACAATCTTTCTCTTTTATTAAAACACATTGCATCACAAGAATTACTGAATCTTTGACAGGGAAAAGTGTGCTAATTTATACAATATATTTACTACAATTTTAAAAGCTTATTTATTTATTAGACTGTTGAAATTAAGGGATGCTATGCTATGTTAAGAAATTCAGACATGATATTTTTCTCTTTGATTTTAATAATTACCTGCATATATCTATTAAACATAGCCCATCCTTAGTGGTGAAGACCCTAAACTTTTTCCTTTCACTACAAGTCAGTCCTTTTTTTTTTTTTTCTTTCCCCATTAATAATCCTGATTTAGACTTCTCTGAAGACAAGGCATTCACTTTTACTACTCCATTAGCCTAATTTGTAAAATGATCTCCTACCAAATCTCTAGTTATGAATATCACATTCTGAATTTAAGTTTCTTTTAAATATGTAGCTATTCAGTCATGCATTTAATGATGCACAATTGCCTACATTATTGAGTTAGAATCTGAAATCTCTGTTTAAAGGGTTTTTTAGATTTTTATTTTGAATATATTTACTTTGTATGGCATGCTGTGATAACTTAATTGAATAGCCTAAATAATTTGTGCAGTAATATACTGTGTGAAACAAAAGTGTTACAGCAAAATATTTTCTTTAAATGATGGGCAGTTAACTCTATCAAAATAATTTATGCCTAGAAGTATAAAGGGAAAGAATACCAAAGGCAAATCACATTACCTTTCTCTGCATATAACAAAATAGTTTGCATGCAGCTAGGAAGATATTCCCTAAAGTACCAAAGACACTGAAACTACACAGGGAAACATCAAAGACATTAGAAGTAATTTTTATTGCCATATAGAAGCTGAAGGAAAGAGTAATAGTCAAGTCTTCCAATACCACCTTCGTCTTTCAAATAATAAATAACCCATTCTTCTCTTTTGAGAAGCACACTCAGGAGAGATCAAAGCTTAAATAAAACATCTTTCCTGCTGACAGAAGTATTTTTTTGTATAAAAATCAACCTAAAAAAAAGAATGTGCATGCATTTTGTTTCTAATGCATTATGTAGATTTTTAATATTAGAGATTGTTAYTGAGCTATAAAGTAGAATTAAGAGCAGTGTTATCAATAATAAGAGGAAATAATTGGATGGGTTGACCACAGAGCCTAGGCTTAACAGTTAAAAGAAAAGATAACAGCAAAAATAACAAGTATTAATATTAATTATGGAAAGTTTTTTCTTAAATGGGATCTTAATATCCTAAAATTTTTCATATTAATCTGATAAATACGGATTAATTTTAACTTCATGTAGTGAGTCTCCTAGTAGCGGGAATGAGTGTTCTTTGCTTGAGCATCCACTGGATAGGATTGTCTTTTTGATCTTTTTCATGATTATTACAAAGCACGGACAATGTGCTTGGCAGTAGATTTGATCTAAAAATCTGTTT
Organism: Phoebastria nigripes; assembly: GCA_035582835.1. Taxonomy (NCBI): domain Eukaryota; kingdom Metazoa; phylum Chordata; class Aves; order Procellariiformes; family Diomedeidae; genus Phoebastria; species Phoebastria nigripes. The sequence goes on from JAYKAV010000117.1 coordinate 68,139, forward strand.
AGTCATTTAAAGTCTTTTCATTGACCTAAACCTGACCTTTTAAAGGACGAAACAAATACAGCCCTTGTTCAAAAGATTTTACCATCCAAAATGCAAGCACAGGCAGGAGAGATCGCTGATTACTAAACTAATTTGGCTAATTATCTTGAATTTCAGAGCAGGGTGGGAATCCAGCCAGAGAATCATGGAACTCAGTATGGTCTCATATACTCATGTATATGGTCTCATAGTATGGTCTTTCTGTGTATGTTTTTCAGAACAGGTATATCATAAGCCTGACCTAAATGGTGAAAGTTCCCCTGGTATGTCTAAATTATGTAAATGTCAGCCCACAAACGTCATTCAAGTACTGTAAGCATGTAAAGTCGGTCTTTAATCATGGCCAGAGTGCAACCTCTACAGCATGCAGGGTCTCATGTTCACACACAGCTGATTGGGCACTGAAGTAGAGTCAAGTCTTTTCATAGATGATCATTTTATAATTGACAAAAACAACCCTGTATGGTTTAACACTTTTTTTTTTTCCCTAAAGTTTTACCTTATTCCAACTAATCTTTTCACTGACAATGACTGATACAGGCACTGTTTTCAGCCACTAGTATGGCTACTTGTTTGTAGAGGAGAAAATATCTATCCTAAACTGTTCTGGACTGAGCCCTTTTATGCCATTTAGTCTTATAGCTGGAGAACATGGCCTTTTTTAATTTACAAGTACAGATCTAAGCTTAGATAACCAAATGCTATTCAATGTTAAAGTGAGGTGGAAAGCATTTGAATTTATGGAAATTAATCTGTTCCCATGACTTCATAATAAGATTGATAAGAAATGTGCTGAGAATAATTCAAGTGAATTTTAGAAATAACTGGAAGGTGTAAAATTCAAATTATTATAGTAATTCAAACTATAGTAACTCTCAAGGAAATCTCATTTTAGAATGAACTTTTAATTTTTAACACTTATCACATTTTAGTGCTGAGATTTTTAAGTACGTACTATTGGCTTAAACTCATCTCTGGAAGTCAATGTAAATTTTACTTTTTTACATCATGAGAAAGTCAGGAATAATCTGGAACACTCTTGACAACTCCACCCTAAATGCATCCTTAAACCTGTTTACACCATGAGTATTTTCTTGCTGAAACAATAAAATCCTTAATGTGGCAAATAACCTCGCTTCATAACATTTCTTTCTGGAGCCAAGGCCCAGAAACAAGTTTGATCAAATTTCTGAACATATAATTCATAACTTGAACAAACACATTCCATCTGTGAGAATGGATTAACATAATCTGAAAGGCTCAACATTCATTAATCTTAATTATCTGTCAGTTCTTTCTTCAGGTTAAATATACCACCAATTTCTTTAAGCCAGCACTCTGACTTTCTTTGCCCAGTCGGAAATAGAAAAGAATTATGCTTGTTTTACCAGTATGTATGTTTGTGTATGTATGGATAAGGAAATAATCCAAAACCACATCTGCAGTGGAAATCATCTCTTAGATGCAAATGTCCAAATCTAAACTAGCCATCTTAAGTTTCCTAGTCTGTAGAGAAAAATAGGAACTTTTACAGCAAGGATCTTTTAATCCTGAAGTAGTTGTCTGAACTAAGTCTTATGAACAGTTGCCCTAAACTTACTTATTTCTCTCCATCTGCCTGGTCAGAAGCTTTGGGTTGCCCATCACATACATGCCTACAGCACAGCCATGTAAAGTTTGAATCCTACCACTCTCATAATACAAATATTTTTCAGTATACTCTTAAATGGACTAAGGTTTCTGAAAACTTAAAAGTAGTGAATATTACATTCTTTAACGCTAGTATTGTTTCCCTGTTGCTTAAAATGATTTTCAACACATCCATACCTGTTTAGACCTAGGTTAGATACGTCTGCACTAATTTGTACTATGCAATGTGGGCCTGCTCTGAGTGGAGAGGTAGTTTTTTTTTAGAAAATTATGGACTTGGATAAGGCCAAAGGTGAAGCTCACATGTTAGCATTGTCAAAATAGTATAATTCTTTGAGCAGATGAAAACAGAAAGTGGCCTATGCTCAGTTCGTTATCCCAAAGCCCTGAAAACCTAGTATGACCGCCATCATGAGACGTTATAACATGTGGGCTACAGCTATCCCTATGGGCAGGAGCAGTCACTGCTCCCAGCTCTGCCAATCTTCTAGGTGGCACAAAGAAAAATTATCATGTCTGAATCCTCAGAGGTTTTTTCTCAGATCTTAGTGTCCCAGCTCCATCATCTTTCTCCCTCCTTAGACAGGCATGGCCAGCTACCTTAGCCAGGAAACATTCGGCTTTGGCTACGTAGCTGTCAGGACCTGCCTGGGATTACCCGGCCTGTGGGTGCAGAGAGACCCAACCCTGGGTTCACAGGACTCCGTAACACACACCGACACAGAGGAGTTTACCTTTAAATTTCTCCACTTTATTACCATATGTGTAGCATGGGAAGTTCTCAGAGAGAGAAAGCCCATTTTGGGCAAAAATTAAGTCATTTTTATATCACAGAGACATAAACACCATGACTTCAAGCAGCCAATACATGCTGTTAATTTCTGTTTTTCATCTGAGACAGCCAATAGATTATGGTGTTGTCTATTCTCTCAGACCGATTTTTATGTTTCCAGGCTGTTTTCCTGTTCTTGCAGTTACGGACTCATAATTTCTCAGAATGTCTTCCCCTTTTTCCAGACTATTTTTCCCCTTTTCAGAGGGTAAGTTGCCTTTATAGTTCCTTCTTTTTATGCTTATCGATGTTATCCCAGGATGTCTCCAGTTTCTAGGTACCCAGCTGTACTTCAAAGATGCCAGCTGCACTTTCCAAGGATGGTTCTGGTTCACAGGCCTAGTTCCCAGGCTGGCAGGCATTTTCTCTGTTAGTATTTCAGCAGACATTTTATTCTGTTCAGTAACTTTCCCCTTCTAACCAGGTCACCTTTCTGGCTGCTCACATCCATAGCTTAAAAGTCTTGGTCGAGTTATACTGAAACAGAGGTTTCACCTGTTGTTTCTTACCACCTATACAGAAGTACTGAGGACTTGTGCACAGCTGACAAATAAATCCGTAGGAGGATATATGACTATATAATTTCTGTTCCAAATAGGAAGCTGACTTGCAAACCCTTAAGCTCTTCTTGCTGCTCAGCAAAGAAGTAAAAGTGTGCTGGCTTGGGAAAGAATGTGAAGAATGGTGCATAAATTTATGTCCTTCTCATTTAAGTAGTTTTGAGGAAGAATCGTGCCTCAGAAAGACATAATAGAGTTCTACTCTAGAGAGGAGCCTTTATCAGGAGGCAAGAATTTGCTTGATTCATTGCAAATTCTGTTCCTTTCCCACTGTGCTTAGGTCAGCCCAGGCTGTGCCCACACTCCACTCTTTTACTGCCCATGGGTATAGGTAAGGAAGAAAGGAAGAGCTGTTACTTCCCCTGGGCCACTGCTCTCCAAGGCAAAAACTGCTCTGTAAGGTGAATGGTCCTCAGTCCTCACTTTCAAATACTAAAGCCAACACACTTCAACATCCAGAAGGATCAAAGTTTTCCATCAGTGTTAAGCAGAAATTATCAGCATTTGATAGAAGCTTGAGCTGTTCCATGAATCTGATAGAAAAAAAACGAGGAGAAATGAACTTCAGCACTTCATACCAATGCTACAAATAAATAAAAAATACTAAGTATATTCACTGGTTAATTCCAGAAACCATGCACATATAACACTTCATAAAAAGCAGGCAAAATGGTCCAATGATATTTTGTTATGCCCCATGACAAAATGGTTTTAAGTGTGTCCTTTAGGTACAGATTAATTTTAGTTGATAATGATAATAAAGTACAATAATCTCTGCTATCAGAGTAAAACACAATATGAAAAAAAAAAGAAAAAAAAAAAAAGACCTCACATGTTTTCAGTGGTGAACTTTTGCCATCTTTTCCTTTTAGTATGTAAATTCAATATGGTATTTCAGTACCCTGTGGTATCCTTGCAACTGCTAAAATATTAAAACTTAGTCGGTTTAAAATAGCTGTTATTCATAATAGCTTTTATGATCAAGACACTTGATCATTAGAAAATGATCACACCTAAAACAAGCTAAAACCAGCTCAGGCCAAAACAAGCCACAAAAAAGTCCTGAGGTTGCCAGATCAACATGAAGCCTGTGCCCTTTTATAAGTGATGGCAAACTTATATTTAGAGGGCTACAAAAGAAAAGTGTCTACTGCCATTTGAGGAGTCTATGACAGGGTTGGCAGAAATGACACAGACTCCTTTCTGGAGTACATCGCAATCCATACAACACACCCTAGCATGCCTAATATATCTAAACATCTCTGTTGAAACAATTGAATGTCACCTTTACATTTGTTAAGCTGAGTATCTCTTTGTACTCTATGCTCCGTGACAGCATGGGAGCATACTCTGAAGGTGAAATGATAGCAGAAATTTTTGTGCCTTATTATCAACTAAAGTCCAGTGACTTGGACTTTGCTTATAATTGGAGCTATTGAATACCAAACTTACATCTAGGCCTCCGTAATAGGTGCCTAAATGTAGGCATCCTCTTTTCAAACTGAATTACATTACTGAACTTAGAGTAACTACTAATACTCCAAAGTCTGTAGCTGTCTCACAAGTGCTGTGTCATATTCCCTAGCTTTGTGGAGAAGTCTTGTAAATTCCAGGCAGTTCTACTGCTGCAGTCTAAAGCAGGCAAACTAGATCCTACACATTATGTCTAGCAAAGATTTCAACCCATCTTTGACAAATAGATTACTGTCAAATTGAAAGAGGCCAAACACGTCAAACTAAGAACCTTTAAAAGTTGTATATGCATAAAAAGGTATCAAAAGAGGGCTTTTATTTGTATTTATAAATAATGAATTCTTCATAAGCAGTCTCATGCCTAAATTCTTACACAGAATTTGGCAAATGTATACATTTATGCACCTGTGCCCAAATATAAAAGTATTTGATGTTTGCTTAAATCTAAAACTTTAAGTGCTCTGAAGTTTTCATGTCTAAAAATGTTCAAGTCGTCTTAACTCAAGTTGCCCCAATTGAGAGCATTGATACAACTTTCCAAGGTAGGCAGTAATCCTGGGTGGCCTCTTGGACCAGCTTACATATAGCTGGTTTCTAGATGACACTTTCTGAAAAGGCACTTTCCAAGGCACTTTCTGAAAAGGTGCTCCACTTGATACATCCCACGATGTAGCCCCTGGAATCCTTTTTTTCATGTTGGAAAATCAGAATCCTTTCTGACTGTTGGGTCTTTTTCCTTACCAAACAGAGCTGTTGATGTTTAGCATCTTCTGTATGTGTCTGTCTATTCCATTTGAAACAGCAGCGCATGTCTTTAGGATAGACAAGAGTTACGTGTCAGTGATTCTGCTTTTGCAAAGGAGGTAGGAGTAAAAAGTATTTCTAATCTTCACCTGTAAAATTACTACACCTCTTAAAAAGAATGGTTAGGATGTGTGTTTCCTAATACATACTGGATATACAATACATTGTCTGGAAACAATGAAATTTGGTAACAGATGCACTAATGAAAGGCCCTATCTAATATTTTTGTCCAGGTGACATTGTTGATTCATATGCAGAACAAGTTTCTCACTAGTATTTAGGACAAGAGAACAGTTTCAGCATTTAGAGGTTGAAAAATACACAGCAAAGGCCATTGAAGAACCATTTTTGCTCACTTGTTCTCCTTTTATCTGCACTCCTTATACCTCTGCTTTGTTTGAGTGTTTTTTTAATTTGTTTGTTTGTTTGTTTGTTTGTTTTTCTCATATTATGGTAATATTGCTGACTGTTGACAAAACATTGTATTTTGTAAATAACCCCAGGCCATCACTTGCTGGTCTGTACAAACTCCATCTCTGGACTCCGTCGCCGAGGTTCATCTCCCTGTCCCACAACAAGAGAGAGCCTTTCCACTTGGACCACTGCTTTGGCTGGAGAAAACATGCCCTTCCAACCCTCACAGCAGTGGCACAGGGAGAGCTGCAGAAAGAGGGTGGGACTGACTGCGGATGGCACCAGTATGGGCACGAAGGATCCAAGGAAACATCCACACATACTTGTGACCAAAACCAACTTGGTAAAGCTGCTGGAAAGCAGCTTGGCAGAAAAGGCCCTGAGGGTCCTGGCGGGTACCAGGCTGAACAGGAACCAGCAAGGTGCCCTTGCCACAAAGGCAGCAAGTGGTACCCTGGGCTGCACTAGGCAAAGCATTGCCAACAGCTGGAGGCAGGTGACACTTCCCCTCTGCTCAGCACTGTGCCCAGGTCTGGGCTCCCCAGTAAGAAACTGCCATTGACATACTGGGGAGAGCCCCCCCACGTGCGGGTGACCCAGGGCATGCGACGAGGAAGACAGACCTCCTCCTCTTCAGGGATGCCATGGTCATCGTCAAGCCCAAGTAAGACCCGCAGACCCCAGCTGCCTTTCCTCCCAAGCCCTGGCCCTGGCACCAGGATCAGGACACCCAAGGAGCAGCCCGAGGCTCCCAGGACCCAGGTGCTGGATGCACCCATGTCCATGCCCGTGGCAGGTGTACGGTAGAGGGGAGCCACGGGGCTCATAGCAGCCAGTGTGTGCCCCCAGGGCAGTGCAGTGGCTGGTGGCTGCCACTGCAGCCTGGGGGCCTCCCTTCCTGGGGCTCTGTGCAGGTGACATGGCTCTGCTGGGCAGGACGCCCTGGGATCCCCCAAGGAGGCCATCTCGAGGTCACTGCCTGTCGCTTGTCTCTGCAGACATGGCAGCACCCGCTGGCCCCAGCTCTGCCTGGCCCTGGACCAGCTGCAGGTGCTGAGCAGCAGGAAGGGGGAGTCTGGGGATGCAGAGGAAGAGGAGGAAGGCAGCAAGTACACCAACTTGCTTGTCCTCGTCTGGCCCTGCGGTTCCTGCTTTTCCACTTTCTGGTGAGTCTCGGTGCCACATCCCACAGTGGGGATGGGCAGTGCTCTGTCCTGCCCCACAGGGCTTCGTCCTGCCTCTGTGGCTGTCCCCACAGGGCAGGGCTGTGCGGGCACCCGCCTCTGCCTGCAGGCTGGGGAGCAGCGGGCACTCAGGCTGTTTCTCCTCCCTTTCTGCAGCTCTCAGGCAGTGAAGGAGCTGTGGGTCAGCACACTCCATGGGTAAGCCCTGCCTGGCAGTTCAGTCTGGGGGGGGTCAATGTTCACATCAGGGGGATGCTCCAGGAGTAGTTGTACACAGAAACACTGCTTCCGAGCTGGGGAGAGGTACCCTCACGGCTGCGGGCAGCTCTTGGGCAGAGCTAGCAGAGCTGCTTCGCCCAGCAGTGTCCAGCCAACACCTGCCCAGCCCCGTCCTCACCACTGCTACTGCTCTCTGCTCAACTGATGGGCAGTACCCGGTGTTTCAGGGTCATTTGGAAGTGCTCCCCAGGCTGGCAGGAGAGAGAAAAGGCAGCTTGGGTCTCACAGAGCTCTTTCTCTGCCCCTTCCCCATGCACAGGCCACTATACACAGGTCCCGGCTGCCCTCCATCAAGCTCCTTGTGAAGCTGAGCCACTGCAATGATGTGAGTGTCCCTCCTGTCTCCGCTCTACCACCAGATGCTTCCTCAGCCCATCATCAGGTGCATCACTCCTCACCTTCCGCTTTTTTCCCCTTGCCCAGGCGACGACACTACACACCAGCAGCCTGGAGAGGCTAGTCGAGGGCCAGGCAAAGGTGAAGTTCACTTGGGCTGCTTTTGTGGGAGGTCCCCATGTCCCAGCCTCCCCCGGCACTGGTGTCCTGCCCTGCTGGGCACGTCCTGGGTCGCTGGCTGCAGCAAAGCCTCTCGGCCATCCCCACCTCTCACAAATTGCCAGGGGCCGAAGCAGTTTGCCAGGGGTCCTTTCTGCTGCGGGGCTGCTCGGTGAGCACTGCACCTTTCTTGCAGGCTGGTGTAGAGCAGCGGCCACCACCAGCCCTGTCTGGCAGCGAAGGTGGACTTGGCCACTCAGCAGGTGGGTTTGGAGAAGACAGGCAGGACAGCCCTTCTCTCCTCCTCTTGCAGGCAGGCACTTGTGCTGCACAAGCTGCTGCTGCCCTTCCTACAGGGCACATCCGTCCCCATCGCTCTGCGGCAGGAGAGAGCTGAGCCTCTAGGTGCCCCTCGTTTCCAAATGGTGTCTCTCTCTTGTGCTCAGTGGCAGGGGGACAGCGCTGAGAGGGTCTGGGAGCACTCACCTGGTGGTTCTCATCAAGGGGTTTTGCTCTGTATTCCTTGGCAGCAGGCAGCACCCGGAGGAGGAGGAGGAGGGGGCTGCTCTGGCCCTTTGCATGGTGAGGGACCTCGGCCGCTGCAGAGGCACCCGGGCAGTCAGGCTCTGGCAGCAGGGGAGCTTTCTTTGGCCGGCCCTTGGCAGGTTTTTTCAGGCAGGATGGCACCCTACCCCAGCCCATCCAGGTAAGCAAACCTGGCCATGGGGTCCCCATCCCTCTGGCTCCTCCTGAGAGCTGCTGTCCCCAGCACAGGGACCCTCGGTGGGGCTTGGGGACAAAGCTGGTTCCTCCTCGTGTCACCTACCTGCAGCCACCCCTCCATCCTGCCCCAGGAATCATCCACACTTGCTCCTGTCCTTGAGGCAGGTTCACCTGTCCCAGGGCCTGTCTTCAGCCAAGCAACTGTCCTCCTGTGTCCCCTGTGGGACCTGCTGGCTTTCCTGGAAGAGCAAGGACCCTCCACGGAAGGGATATTCCAGCTTGCAGCCTGCTAGCACGTCTCAAGGGAGCTGAGGGAAGCCCTCAACAGTGGAGCGGAGGTCCAGATGCAAAGCCAGCCTGCACACCTGCTGGCCGTCATCTTGAAGATGAATTCTCCTGACCTAGAGCCTGGCAGCTCTCAGCTCTCTCAGTGCTGATGGGTACCTGCAACAGCAGGGAGCTAAAACCCACCCTCCTGCTCATGAGCCAGAGTGCTGAGGATGCTGCCTGTGCTCCCAGCAGGAGTGTTCAAAGCCTCACCTGGAGCCCTTGGCATTGCAGGACTTCCCCTGAAACATCCCTGCCAAGCTTCTTGATGTAGAGCTCTACGAGGAGTGGATGAGCACCCTGAAGAAGACCAGCAGGCARGAGAAGCTGGCAGGACTGAGAGAGTTAAGTGTGGTGAGCAGCCTGCCTGCTCCGCAGGGACTGGCAGAGGCCGGTCACTTGTAGAGGCAAATTGACAGCCTCCTTGAAAAAGCTGTGTTTTCTGCCAGCCACCTCTTGCTGCTGTGGGGTCAGATTTTGGGGGAATGTGGCACAGAAAAACATTTCTCTCCTTGGAGCACTTCCTGAAGGCATTGGAGGTTTCTCCACGAAGGGAGTCTTGTCAGAAGGGCAGGGAGGGAAGTGGCAGTATCTGAGTGAAGGCAGTCCATCTGCTGCAGGCCCAGCGTGTCCCAGGAGCCTTCCCTTGGGTGGGCTTGGTGAGATCAGCCTGGGCGATGAGTGTTGACAATGTCTACCTTATTAACATTGTGTTCCTGTTCCCTCAGGGTGGCCAACAAGTTGCCCATGCCAACCTCTTCCTCCTGAAGCGCTTGCTTGGCCTGGTGCTCAATATCAGCAAAAACTATGCAACCAGCAACCTGGCCATCTGTGTGGGGCCAAACCTACTCAGCCCTGCTGAGGAGCCCACGCTCCCCCTGGAAGTGCTGATGCACTGGGAAGGTATGCTGTGTTTACCAGCTGGCTACAGCCTTCCAGGCCCACCTGAGCTTTGCTGTTCAGAGGCACCTGGCTGCCTCCTCTCTTGAACAAATGCTCGTGGGGTAGCTGCCAGGAAAAGCAGCCCCACAGCTGCAGCTTTCTGCACAAAAGTGAGGGTCAGGAGTGGGAAAGGCTGTTTGATCCATTTTCAGCCACCTGGGTTGAACGCAACAGTTTGATATGTGCAGGTGATGGGCCTGGTGCAGTTCCTCACTGAGAACAGCGAGGATCTCTTTGGAGAGGACATGTCTAGACTTTCCAGCGCACCAGACAAGGAGTCGCCAGCACCAGTAGTTGAAGCAGAAACAGCAGAGGTATGTCAGGTCCACAAATGCTGTGGCAACATGCCTTGTGCATGAGACTATAGTTCCCGATGTAAAGCTGAGGCTGAAATGTACAGGGTCTTCTCCTCACCCAGAGTAGAGATCCTATGCATTTATGTCTTTCAAGAAAGGACGTCCTTCTTGCTGTGGACTCAGACCCTGTGAAGGGGAAAGCAAGGTCATCCATCAGTCTGCAGCTCGGCAAAATCTGAGAGTAAGGCTGAAACAGGTTCGCTATCGCACTTTATGTGATGATCCCATTAGCATTTGCTCAGCTGAGCTGTCCTGTCAGTAGCTGTCACCTTCAGAAAAGTTCAGCTGAGATCCTCCTTCATCAGAGCTTCATGAAGTCTATTTTGGGGTGGGGGACTGTGTGAAATGTGGATAATGCAAACCAATCCAAGTGATCTGCTTTTAAGCGCCCAGGTAGCAATTTGGCAAGCAGTAGCTTCCTTCTCCAGGTAGGTCCTTGCCACCTGTTCACTTCTACATGTCCATTGTAGGTGCTTGTGCAGAATTTTTGCATGATAAATGTCTTGCTAGATAGAAAAGAAAAAAAGTTTTGCACTTATGGTATGTACCCTAAAGAGGGAGGACTCCAAATAATATACAACATGACTACTTTAACCTGTGGCAGTTAGCCAGTCATATTCCAGGCTTGCTGTTGTACTTCCATGCAATGCAAAAAAACCAAAAAAAGCTACTAATTTCTTGCACTGTGACATAACTACTGTGGGTTAAACATGAGCTATACAGAACTCTAAAATGCCTATTGATTGCAAAATAGAGCTTGCAAGAGCAGTAACATCCAGTACTAATTATTCAACAGTCCATGCAAAAATTGTCACATAAGCAGTCTCTACCAACAGACTCCCTTTAAAGATTTAATCTTTTTTTAAAAGTAAAAAATAAACAAGCAAAAGTAAGATGATGCTATTCAATCTTCTTCTGGAAATCTTTCCTCTTGAAAAGTAGAGGCAGAAGCGTTGGCCACAGAACAGACTTTGATAGTCAAACATCAGTGTACATAAATCCTCTGTGACAACACCAACATATTACATTCCCTATTATACTTCCAAGGACTTCATCCTGAAATTGTTAGCATACTGCGTAAGTTAGTCCATATTTCCAGTAACTAATGCTCTGTTCACCCATGAAAATTGGATTGACTTTTTTTTTCCCCCCAATATGATTGGAAAGATATTCTGGGGCAAAAAATATTGACGCATATTGATTGTTTCAGAGTTCACAAAGAAATCTATTAGGATGCTTTCAGTATTCTTAGCTTCCAAAATAATCTTCCACTTTCTTTACAGCAAGGCTGCCAGTTTTGTCATTGAACTGTGTCTGTACTACAATGCTCATTGTAATTGCAAGATCCTGAAAAATAAATGACAGCTGTATCAGGAGATCAGCAAACTGCTCCTCCAACAGCTTCTGCCAGCACTTCCATTGATGTACCAAATTTAGACAGAAAAATCTCACATATAGTCCTGGCTAGAGAGGCAAGCTGCTGATGAGGGTTTCGTTACAGAACAGGAGTGTGAGAGGCATTAACTTCCTTTTGACCTTGGCACCTAAAGATCAAAGTACAGACTTTTCTTTCTGGAAGCCTCGACAGAATATTATTCACATCCTAATATTGATCCTGTAGCTCCAGGTCTGTTTATTTAAAGGAAGACTTCATTTTTAAATAAACATAAAACTAATAACTTATTTGCCTTTCTCTTTTCCTTTTTTCCCAATTCTCTGGAGAAAAAAAAAAAAATTCTTTTTTTCTGCATGTGTTTTACTTGAGATTGAAAGAGAATGATACATCAAGCCCATGAGGATTGATAGTTCGTTGGGTTTTTTAAAAATGGAAAAGTAAAGCCATTTTTGTTATGAGAAGTGTCTAGACTTGACTCAGCTACTCTGTAAATATTTTTTCTCAGTTATAAGCAGTCATCAGGATTGGTCTTGCAGACTTGACTTAGTATTATAAAGGTAAACAGACTGGCTGTACCATGTGCCCTTATACCACGGTATTTATTCATCCAGACTGAGGAACTGAGCAAAGTGCAAAAAACTGTCTTCCAGCTCATACTCACTGTTTTCTTACTTCAGAAATCATGATATGCAGTGAAGTGAAGGGAGGGTGCTGCTGTAGCCCTGGACTTGCCCTGGAATTGAGCTGAGACAAAGTTAAGAGTTCAGAAATGCTTCGTATCTGCCAGTAAAGGCCTGCCCATAGATAACTTTGAACCTCAGACTAGTGACCTTGAAATGGAAACTCTGCTTAAAGGATAGTAGACTGCATAATGCTCCCTAACTTGGTGTGCTGCACAGTGCCTTCTGCCCCTTACAGCTTGCTTCAGAGGGAACAGGTTTGTGTCAGTGATTTGGTATAAATGTGAAGCTGCCACTACACWGGCAACAAAGGACTGATAATATGATTCACAGGCTGGGTCTATCAACTGCAAACTAAGCTGGGGATTGACCTTCGATACTGTTGAATATAGAAATGCTTTTTTTGGCCGCTAGCTAAAACAAAAAAACAAACAAAAAACCCAACCCAACCCAACCCAAACCAAAACAAAAAAAAAAGAAAATCAAAGAAAAAGAGAGCGAGAGAGGGAGAACTAGCTTCATTTCTGAAAGATTCAAAACAAACGTACTGCTGGTAGCAATGACAGGTTTGTGAGATTATGGAAGAAGTGGTATGATCTGGGCTTCTACAAAAACATCTCCCTTTGGGCATTACATTTATATGCATGAGCACTATTTTATTTTCAGTAGCAGACAGGTGTCTAATAGAACATTTTAATAATTTCTAAGAGAGTGAATCCTGCAACTGATTGAAAATTGAAACTTTTACATTAGTAGTATTGTGACATGCCAGTAAAATCAATAGAAAATGTGAGTTTTATAAATACAGAGTGATTATGAATGTATTTGAACAAGATCTCTATACTAAGCGAACTATGCAAAATAAATCTGTTGCAAACACACATGAAGCAGAAAACTGTCACCAGTTCAACCATCCTCTCCACGTGCTTTACTTTTCATACAGATCAGTTTGCAACACACATAAGATATGATTTTGGACTACCAATTGTTCATTTGCAGAACTGTCAATTCTATAGGTCTTGAAAGCTGATATCTCACAAAAACTATATATGAGGAAAACTGCAGTAGTGATCTTACATCTTTTATCCAAAAAATTAGTTCCTTTTACATGACTCATCAAAATGGCAGACAACTTATCTCCTAGTTTTCTACATTATTTTTTGCTGTTGTAAGGAAACCAAACAGTTCTGAGAAGTGACTGATGAGCAACAGAAACTTGCGCAAGTGGGAAAATTCATGATCATAAGAGTAGGCACTGGGAGGAGGTGTAATGGAATATAGGACCAGGATCTTCCCCTTTTCAGTGGAGTTAAAATTTTTTGTCAGCATTATGCRAGTACACCCCATCTCATGTGACTACTCTAAAGGTACATTGTGTAGATATCTGTGAAAAATCCCTCTTTCACACAAACAGACCAAACAGATAAACACTGACTTTGCAGTAAAATGGTTACTGCTAGGCATCTGAGTTAACACTTGAGTGTTCGGAGGATTGAGGATTACTTTTAGTCTTCTGATACATTTGCATCCTTTCATGTCACTAATAACAGACATAGTAAAAATAGTATATGGAAAAAAAAAAGCAAGAAAAGGAGTTTTGATCAGTAAGGAAGGCTTTTGATGATACAGGGACATCTGCAGCAATATTAGTTCATCCTCCCTTCACATCAAAGTGGAGATGCCCTGCAGGTCATAAAGTTGGATCACTAGTGAAGGCTTAACTCCTAACTTTGGGGAGAGTTGAAGTTTAGAGATGAATGCATCTTCTCGGTCTGCAACTGATCTATTTAAACTATTAAATTAATTTCTATTAATTCTTGGCTGCTCCCAATCAGGTGCCTCCTGCAAAGAGTTGTTTTGAAACTGCAGATTTCTTTTTTTCCGGAAGATTTTTCCTCCAGAATTTTGCGCTGTCATTTTTTTCTGATATGCATGCCATCAATATATACTCTTAAGTTCAACTTTTCAATGTTGAGGTCAAGAAAATGCAGCTGTTGTGTCTCACAGGTGATTACGTATTTAACGGGGCTTACATCTCAGATCTACCCTGGTGTTGGCTGTTGGCAACATGTTGACAAACCAGAATATTTGATCTTCTTTTCCCTTTTCCAGATCATACTGTTTAATGTTACTCTTACTTCAACTTTATAGAATCATAGAATGATTTAGGCTGGAAAAGACCTTTAAAATCATCGAGTCCAACCGTTAACCTAACACTGCCAAGTCCACCACTAAACCATGTCTCTAAGTGCGTCTACACGTCTTTTAAATACCTCCAGGGATGGTGACTCCACCACTTCCCTGGGCAGCCTGTTCCAACACTTGACAACCCTTCTGGTGAAGAAAGCTTTCCTAATATCCAATCTAAACCTCCCCTGGAGCAACCTGAGGCCATTTCCTCTCATCCTACCACTTGTTACTTGAGAAAAGAGACCGACATCCACTTTGCTACAACCTCCTTTCAGGTAGTTGTAGAGAGAAATAAGGTCTCCCCTCCTCCTTTTCTCCAGGCTAAACAACCCCAGTTCCCTCAGCTGCTCTTGATAAGACTTGTTCTCCAGACCCTTCACCAGCTTCGTTGCTTTTCTATGAGCAAAGGTGTATGTTTGCCAAGTTAAAAACAAGCAAGCAAGCAAGCAAACAAACAAACATGAAGCTATTGCTATTTTCAAGGCTACAGAACAATAACTGTTGTGGCTATATGGTAAATCATTAACCTTTTGGCTAACAAGCTGTATTTTCCTTTTAAAAAGGAACACCTTTATTGTGAAATGTGTAAATAACTTAACAAATTACTTCAAACAGCATTATAATTTTGAAGATACTTTAAATGTCAGTAGTTTCAGAACAGCTTTGACTACTGACATCTCCTTTCAACCTTTTAGAAAAAAATTAAAATCATGTTGTCACCAAGCACTATGATTTTTCATTGGTGTTGCTAATTGTTTCACTTTTGTCCAAAGGCATTTATTTTGTTTCAGCCACACTGTGACATCAAGCAAGTTTATAGTACAGTACTTTGAATTTTACACAATATTGAAAATAAAGAGACAATATAGTCTTCTCTGAAGAAAATACATTCCCAAGTCAGAAGTGAAACTACTATTTAATTTATTAAGCACTTAAAATCACGTGGAAAAATAAATGATAGTAACCTTGAGATTTTTAGAATTATCTTCTAACAGAAGTGTCTATCCAAGACAAAAAAAGAGTGAAAATTCAGCTACATTAATAGGAAATTGGAAATTCACAATTTCCGTGGTAAAGCAGGAAGCCTTCAAAGCTGCCAGTAAGTTTCGAGTCCTTAATGATCTGTTTTACATTCCCATGAGGTCAATGTTATACAAAGTTTAAAAAGCATAAGAGTGGCAGTTTATATAAATTCTGTTACTGTAGATTTTAATTTTCTGTTTGATCCACAGAAATTTAATCTTCCCTTTCAGTTCAGCATGTTAGTACTCCAGTAAGAGCATATTAACTGAACATTATAATCCTAGACTCAATATGAATAGTGATACTTCTGTAATTAGAAATTGAAATAAATCAGTAGTCTAACTCTTGAGCAGCTTCTGACCAGAAGCATTATAAATTAGGTTAATTGTGTTCATGCTTGTCCTTTCAGTTCTTGAACTTGGATGTCTAAACCTAGGTAAACATGATCTCCCTTTAGAGACCTCTCAAGGAATCAACCTCGCTCTACAGACTGTGGGGACTTAAATAGTTATCTCAGGATAGCCAGATCTCAACCTTAAATCAATATTTATATTCAGTTTCAGGTTGGTCTTCAAAAAGTTTATTTGAATCCAGAAATTAGGATAGCACCTTCAGTTTCTAAAAATGTACATTTTTATACCCTATGGCCTTTTGCAGGCTCTAGCACTACTGTGCTACGTGTTCCTATTAAAGCCCAATAGGCTAAGAACCTCTCCTCTTAAGACTGTATGTCACTAACCACTGCTTTTTATTAAAACAAACAAACAAACAAACAAACAAACAAAAAACCAACTGTAATAATAATGGTCTGATGCATTCACAATGCAATTTAAACTGGTAATAATGCATCCAGTTCACAGTGGTGGTTTTGAAAAAATGCTTAAAAGCTTATTCAGACTTCCTATTCCACATACCCACCTGAGGAATCACAATAGCTGAGAAATGAGCCTTAAAGAGTTAAATTTATTGGCTAACCACTCACTCATGCAAAGATATTTAATGGTGGCATACTGCACAGTAAAGTCTGCTGCTTAAAACATGCAACTTACAGAAATATGTCTGAAAACTATCAGCTCTACTCACTCAGGACATACCTATTCATACCAAAGGGGTATGAACCTCCTGTGCTGAATTCCTGTAAAAGTGTCCCAACTTTGAAGTGATACTCTTACATTTCTGTTACAGTTGAGACGTTATGCAGAAAGAAATGCAAGACTGAGGATTGCTTATCACCTTTGCTTGAGGGAATCTATGGCTAAAATGTGCAGAGGGACCTGCGGAGAGAGGAACCTGAACTCAGAGAATTTCCATGACAAGGGTTGCTTTCACTTATTTTCAATCTGTGCCTGAAAAAAAAAAAAAAAAAGATATTCCAGAGAACTGGAAAAGTGGTTGTTTGATTTGGGCCAGGTTGATTATTTTTCTTTTTTTGTGAATTTTCTTTGTTAAGAAATAAATAAAACTTGAATGTTTTATGGAAATACCACTTTTTAAATAAAAATGTATTGTTTGGGGTTTATTTGGGGGAGATAACTGGAGGGTGTAGGCATTTGTTTTTTGAGGAAATATTTCAACTACTCATTAATAAATGTATCCACAAAGAAATAAAAGTTCACCTGCAAGAAAAAAGTCTTTCTTTTTTTCCAAAATCAGTGGATTTTTTGAGAATAAACCTTAAAATTAATTGCAAACATATTTTAAGCATGCAAAGGACCAATCATACAGTATGGAGAGAATTTAAGGGTGAAACTAAATTTTGCTGCCCAACATTTTTCTTTACGTGCTAAACAGGACAGGAAAATTTAACAAGACTTGGTTGAATGATCATTACCCACAACTTTGAAATCAATTTGAAGATCTTTTTATTTTCTTCCCCTAAATGGTACATTCCCATTCAAAGAAGGAACTAACTAGATAAAATTTTATAATCAGTGCTGTACAGGCAGAAATAAACTATTTTATAGCTTTATAATCTGTCCATCTCTCTTCTGAGGTTCTAAAGTAAAGATCACCATCTTATTTCTACCTGAAGGAAATATAGCCTAGGACACCTTTCATGAAAATAATAATAAAGCCTACATGTTCTGTGCCCTAAACTTAAAATTATATATTGCCTTCTTGAATATAAAATTAAATTCCATTATTTTTCTAACTGAGCAGGTTAAAATATTTGCTAAATGAGTGTAGAAGAGAGGTCTATAGACCAGCATGATGGTGAGATGTCCAGTCTTTTGATTTGACAGTACACATAAGTTAAATAAAGTAATTGACAAAAGTCATCTTTAAAAAGACACCACATTGCTAAAGTATTGCTGCATTTAACATTGTGATACTGAAGGGACTGATATGTGATAGATAAAAGTCATTACATTTTAAGACTATTTAAAAGACTTGATAAGACATAAAAGACAAAGAATTACTTTATTCTCTTATAACATCTTGGGGACTCTTAACTCATTTTTGCAGGGCACATCCTACATAGGATATAAACAATAGAGGAATTCTGCTTCATCATTTCTGGGCAGCTGTCAGTAACTGATAATAGCACATACATTAAAAGTCCTACTTCCAAAATTAAATATTTGTAATACCATTAAGGGTTTAATTTTTGTCAGAATTCATTTTCTGTGGATTTCTGCAGTGTGGAGCCTCTGGTGGCTTTCCGTAATTCTGCTCCAATGGAGCTTAATCCTGATACTACTTAATACATCGCTTTACATTAAATACTCAGTAGTCAGGTCCAGAAAACTAAAACTAAAAAATGAGTATGTTAAACATGGGAACCTAAATCATATTTTTTGCTTTAGCTAAACTTTTGCTTAATAAAAAACAAAGACCATGGAAGAATGTCTTTTGTCTGGAAAAAAAGTAATTATAACAGAAATGGAAGAAAGAACCAATTCAGGACATAACGTGTATTTTCTCCTCCTTGCATAATTGGCAACCTTCACAAAACACTACTAAAAGAGTAAAAGATGGAAAATATTGTAATATGCTTTTAATGCATTGTCCCAAGCTACAAATGCACAAAATGTTTCTGGATCACTTCATAGATCTTCAAAACGTTTAAGTGTTAAGAAATTCTATATCAACACATTGCAAAATTCCAGTCCCATTCTTTTGCTCTGACTGACCTCTCTTAAGCATGTTGATGCCTTTTGAACCACCTTGTATGCTTGTGTGAGTAATTTCTAGAAAAGGATTGCAAATAATCTAAGTATGAGGTGTAAGTAGTGTGTAGATAAGGTGCTTCTGGTGACTCCTGGTCATTACACCTGTTTGCTTGGCTCTTGGCTTTCAGATACCCATAATTACCTACATTTGCTCTTCCTACTTGTTAGAAGACTAGCAACTGGCTCGGTATTTCTTCTCTTTCTATATTGCTTTTGGCTTCTTGAGAGGAATTTATGTTTCCTGTGTCTTTCCTGCCCACCATGAAACTGCCTTACTTTATATTAACTAGCCAGTTGCTTACCTCTTGGAAGCCTATTTTTATGATTCATTGCCATTTCATTTTAGTTGCTTATAGACCAAACTTCTACCGTGCCTAGTCTAGGGATATTACTTGTGGGGAGACAGATGAAAAATGAGCTTTCATTCTCTTTTGGCCACAATGGATATTTAGGTGGGAGATCACGGTGCATTTTCTAGGGCAGCTTCAACACACATTATTGCCTGTTTATAAAGAAGAGACCATTTCCCTGAACCACGTTTTAAATGTCATCACCATAATCACAGAAGATCTCCAAGTTTCAGGTCCCTCTACGCTATAATGCAATATGCTGAAGTCACACTGCCTAACATATGTTTATGAGAAGGTGCCACAACTTTTACCGTCTTCCTTATATCCTTTGCAGCCTCATGAAAGAAGATGTGAGATGGCTTTTTGTTGGCATGCAGGACACAAGAAAGTATTCTGCATACAAGCTTCATGCCAGATCAGTGCCTCATTTTGCATTACGTCTCCACATGAAATGAAAAGCCTGTGATTTGCCTAAAAATAATTTAAAAAATTCTTTCCTGGCTTTAAAGAAACCTGAACGTTAAAAAAACAAAAAAACCCAACCAAAACTCAAAAACTTTATTATAGTAAAATTTGCAGCTTATTAAATCTGATACTAGATTTTGAAGTGGACACAGGGAAATGATAGCATAACACAGATCATTCTGGCTGTGATTCTAGTTTAGAGATATGCTTTTTTCCATTTATCTCCTTCAGTTAGCAAACTTCTAGGTCACATAGTTTGATAAAGTTGTGATTTAGCTTGGTTCTGAATACAAATAAGTTTCATTGCATAGTTGTTTGTGATTTACCAACAAAAAAATTTGGAATTATTTACTCCAAACATACATACATAGAAATTAGCACAATGTGTGTAGTTCATTAGCAGTTCTTAACAAAGGTTTGGACAGACAGATACTTTTCTGATTGACAATGTGTTAGAAATGACCCAAAATATGAGTGGCTGGAATGAGAAGGGCAAGCCTGATTCCTTTTTTGTATCCATATACACCTCATTCTGCTTGGTTTTCTTTGTGCATCAGACCAGTCTGTTAATAATTGGTTTTCTTTTCCTCTCATACAATACAAGGATGTTAGTTAAGCCATTGGACTTACCACAAAGATGTCTGATTGAAATCTCTTGAAGTCGAAGTGCCTCCCTCTCACAATATAACCAAGTACAAAAAAGAAAAATGACAAAATAGAATGCAATGCATTTCTTCTTTGTAAGGATTTTCATTCATTTCTATTTCCAAGATCTCTCTTCTCACTTTAAAGAGTTTGGCTGCTGCAAAACTAAGTGCTCCATCTTAACGGTCACAACACAGTTGTGATTCCATATTCCCTGGAAAAAATTATCATGTTCTTACCAGTCAGAAAAGAAAGAGATCTTCCTCTGTCCATATTTCACTAGAGAGCCACTATTGCTTGTGATGTAACATTTCTACTATTGCTTGTGATGTAACATTTGTTCCAAAATACTTTTTCAAGTTCAAAGACAGACATATGAATGCAATGGTTTGGTATGATTATACATCTACCAAGTGTCAGCCGTACTTTACATTGTTTGTGCCAACTGTTTTTCCATACAAAAAGCTACATATGTGCATATTTATACAAATATACACACACACAAACACAAATACAAACACAGTATACATATTAATGGGAAATATTCAGAATAATTGAAAAAAAAGAAAGAAAACATCATAGACTAGTGCAGCTTCAATTAGTAGTTTCACAAAATGTGAAAAGCGCAGCTCCATCACCTAGTTGAGCAGGCTCTTAAAGATCCCAAGGGTCGGGTTTGTTCACAGGGTGGTTTCTAAGGTTTAGATTGTATTTGGCAGTTTAGCAATCAGAAATTGATCTCCAACACTCCTTCCAGCATGTTCTGGACTGGAAGAGTCAAGTTGCTGCAAGTAATAGAGAAATATCAGCAGACCTACTTGGGAAAGCCTGTATAGCCTCTTTCTTCCATGTACCTGGCCCAGATGAGGCTATTACTGCCTATTGATTCCCTTCATAAGCAGTACATTTCATCAAAATCATCCCCACACATGAAATCAGTACAACACATGAGGAACATTTATTGTACAGTCTATTATTGTCCCAGCTCAGTGAACCATTAAGAATGAAGTGAATCTCTGAAGCAAAGCAAGTCAAACTACAAAATCCTGAAATTATTAAAAAAATGAAAAGATGTTTAGGTTGAGGGATTTTTTTTTTTTTTTTTTTCCTAAAAGTCCTCTCTTTTGTGATGCCTCTGACTAATAGCAAATAATTTTTCTGCACTTCCTTCACTTTTGCCTTATCTTCACATTTTTAACTTTTGGATGGCTCGGGTATTTAGGACTCTCTCCAAAGGCTATTACAAGGTGTCTGCTCTGTTTTGGTGCATGTAGTGTGGCAAAACAGATTATCATCTTGTTTATCAACAACAGGTGGGATAGGCCAGGACATGGCTGTGCTCACTTCAGGGAGCTGACTGCCATGGCAGTGCCCAGGCTGGAGGCTCCCTGAGGGAGGGGAGGCCGGGAGGGGGAGGGCTCCCCATGAGGTCTGACAGGGGCAGGGCCTGGCAGCCAGGGCTATCCCACCGCCCCAGCCAGGAGCAGGGCAGCTGGGGGGCACCAGGGCAGCTCCAGCCCTGGGCATTGGGCACCTCCCTGGGGATGGGGACAGGCCAAGAGCAGGCCAGGACATGGGCCCATGGGTGGGGGATCAGGCCTATGGCTGGGCAAAGCAATGGCTGCCACATGGCAGGGGCGGGGGCTCAGGTGGGCACCAAGCACAGGAGCCTCAGCTTAAAAGCATCTCCCAAGGAGGAGGGGGGAGCCCCTCTGAGGCTTCCTAGCAGAAGTATTTGGGGAAGCCCCCAGTGAAGCACCTTCTAGCTCTCTCTTTCATGGCTAACCGCAACAATGTCTGCAGTTTGGTGCTGAGCCCAGACAGCTGTACCCCGGGGAGGAGGGGACTCAGGGGTATGACACTGACCCTTATTTCTAGAAAAATGAAACCATCTTGCTTTTACGAGTAGGCTGACCACAGAGCAGCTGAAATAAGAAATTCTGGATGATCAAATGAGTTTAAGAGGACTGCAGCCTCTAATGGCTCCATTAAAAAAGAAAACCTTCCAAAGCAGTAAAAGCTTAAATAATATATGTACTCCACAGAATCAAATATGTAAATATATAAAACTCTATTTAGCACTCACCACAAGCTAATTTAGTACAATTTACCATAAAGCTGATAAATGAGTTCAGAAATAATTTACAAAGGACTTGAGTATGAACTGCAAGCCATGTATATGGCCAGAAAGGTGAAGCAAACTGCCTGAGATATTAGATGTATCTAGCAGATCAGAAAAAGGTCCCATGTGAAATGAGATAAACAGAGATAATCTCTGTCATGGTGAAAGGAGTATTAAGAGAATGCAGTAGGTATGCTTTCCACACCTTGAACAAGGATGAGAGATGCTGAAGGATTTTTCTAATCAGACACTCACTCTCATGCTTCCAATGCTCAAAATAATATGTGGATATCAGGAATTTCTTATGTATTGTAAAGGGACAAAAAAGTGCTTGTGTTACTAGCAAAAATCTCAGAGGCTGAGTTTAAGACTAGTGTCACAAAGGCTGCAAGTGTACAAGAGTAGTATAGAAACTGCAAGTGTCACAAAGAGAAGAATGTTGGAAAGAAACCTGAATTTAGAGTAACACGGGACAGATAATATCATATATGTGATCTGGGGATGCCATAGATGAACTCACAAAACTGAAGCTGAACACAAGGCAAAAAAGGCCAGGCAGAACATTGTAAAAAAACCCCATCAGTTGTATCGGAAAAGAAAAAGGGAAAAATCATCCTCTGTGTGGCAATCTGAATCAAAAGCAATCAGGAAATGCAAGTACTTACCAATCAGTAAAGTGCAGTCGAACAGTGAAAAAGAACTTCGGGCAGGTAAATGCTTCAGCCTCCTCTGCAAGGACTTAGTAACCTCGCATCAAGTTCTTCCACCCTTCCTCAATGCCGACCATCATTCTCTACTACAAATAAAGCATGATTCTTTGTCGGGCAGAATGGCAGAATGGGAAACTGACTGATTTGTGATGCTGAAACAAAGAACATTTTACCCTAGTCACCGGTGGAAATACCGTTCAAGTAATCATGGTTTGTTACAAGAAAAATCATTTGAAATGGAATTGATCAGATTTAAATGTAAGCTTTTCAGTTAGATGCCTATTGTTAGCGACTTACTGGAGGTGTCTTTACAGACGATATAGAAAAGCAGGCACTTCCAGAGGGTGATTCTTTCACCTATTTTAGACACAGATGTTAGAGCAGATTAATCACTCTGTGATGATGCCAATTTCTCTCCATTGACTCTAGAAAGAAACTGTAATGTCTGTAGACTAAAATGAATTACTTTTAGATGCTCTAAAGTTAGTGAGATGAATACTACATTAGATTAGCAAATTAAAAGAATAGGAATTTTGCCCTCCCCTTCTGCACATAAAGTGAATTAATGGATTAGCTAGATAATCGCTAAGTGAAAACAACTAAATCTTCAGGAAAGATCTTTGAAAAGAAAGATTCTGCTTTTCTTAAAAAGTCATTAAAAATTAAGATTTTTTTTTCTACCATGTGCTTTCAAAGCTTTCTTCTTATGTTTATTTTGGGATCACATCTCTCCCATGAACTTAAGATGCTTTGCATGTGACAGCAATATTGATACTAACAATATTGCTCATTCAGGAATCAGCTTTTGTCCTGGTTGCATAATTTAATGGTGGTACAATAAGATTGTCTAGATGTTTGAGTGCATATATTTCTGTATTCTTCTGTCAGTTGTCTGTAGTAATGTTTTTAACTGGATTATCAATTTAGGCCAAATCTGACTATGGTGATCTCTTTTATTTATATAGAAAAATAAAAAAAAAAAGGAGCTAGAATTCAATCCCTTGCTGTAAGACTGTCCTGGTTTCAGCTGGGATAGAGTTAATTTTCTCCCTAATAGCGGGTATAGTGCTGTGTTTTGTATTTAGGATGAGAAGAATGTTGATAACACACTGATGGTTTAGTTGTTGCTAAGTAGTGTTTACATTAGTCAAGGACTTTTCAGCTTCCCATGCTCTGCCAGGTGCACAAGAAGCTGGGAGGGAGCATAGCCAGGACAGCTAACCCAACTGGCCAATGGGGTATTCCATACCATATGATGTCATGCTCAGCATTTAAACTAGGAGGCATGGTCCAGGAAGCGGCGATCGCTGCTCGGGGACTGGCTGGGCAGTGGTTGGTGGTTGGTGAGCAATTGCATTATGCATCACTCATTTTGTATACTCTATCATCATTATTATTTTTATTATTTTCCCTTTATTTTCTGTTCTATTAAACTGTCTTTATCTCAATCCATGAATTTTACTTTTTTTTCGATTCCCTCTCCCATCCCACTGGTGAGGGGAGAGTAAGCGAGTGGCTGTGTGGTGTTTGGCTGCCTGCCGGGTTAAACCACAACAGCATTTCTCACAGCTCACTCAGGGATAGGGATCGGGTGGTTACCATCTCATTTATGGGTTCTGCCTCTTTCTCCTCCTGTTGCTGTGATGGCCCTGGTTCATCTTCATCCCTTACTAAACGAGCTGATTTTCTTGTGTATTTCTTCTTCTGTATAGGGGCAACAGATACGGGCACAGGTTGGTTCTCTGGTTCAGCCGCAGTGACTGTCGCTGGGGTTTGAGTAGCTGCAGTGCCTGTTGCTGGGGTTGGAGTAACTGCAGTGCCTGTCGCCGGGGTTGGAATAGCTGCAGTGCCTGTCGAGGGGGTTGGAGTAACTGCAGTGCCTGTCGCCAGGGTTTGAGTAGCCACAGTGCCTGTTGTGGGGGTTGGAGTAGCCACGGTGCCTGTCACCGAGGTTGATCTCTGGATGGTTGTAACTCTATCCCAGCTGAAACCAGGGCATATGCAAAAAGATTTCAGTCATCATCCAGRTGAGCACATTGTCACTTGGCTGCTCCGATGATGGGATAATGGGGCCAGTATCCTGGAATTAGAGTGTAGGGAAGCCAAGCAGCTGGGATCCCTTTCTAGGGAAGGGGGCATTGACAAAGCGATTGGAAAAGGAAACACAAGCTTTCTTAGGCGTTGTGGGGTTTTGGAGAATGCATATTCCAAATTACAGTCAGATTGTAAGCCCTCTCTATCAAGTGACCCGGAAGAAGAACGATTTCAAATGGGGCCCTGAGCAACAACAAGCCTTTGAACAAATTAAATGGGAGATAGCTCAGGCAATAGCCCTTGGGCCAGTCCGGGCCGGGCAAGATGTAAAAAATGTGCTCTACACCACAGCTGGGGAGAATGGCCCTGCCTGGAGCCTCTGGCAGAGGGCACCAAGGGAGACTCGAGGTCGACCCCTGGGGTTTTGGATTCGGGGATACAGAGGATCCGAAGCCCGCTATACTCCAACTGAGAAAGAGATATTGGCAGCATATRAAGGRRTYYGAGCTGCTTCMGAAGTGGTTGGTACTGAAGCACAGCTCCTCCTGGCACCCTGACTGCCGGTGCTGGGCTGGATGTTCAAAGGGAGGGTCCCCTCCACACATCATGCAACCGATGGTACATGGAGTAAGTGGGTCGCACTGATCACACAACGGGCCCAAATAGGAAACCCCAGTCGCCCAGGAATCTTGGAAGTGATCATGGACTGGCCAGAAGGCAAAGAATTTGGAATATCGCCCGAGGAGGAGGTGACGCGTGCTGAAGAGGCCCTACTGTATTTTAAACTACCAGAAAATGAGAAGCAATATGCCCTGTTCACTGATGGGTCCTGTCGTCTTGTGGGAAAGCATCAGAGGTGGAAAGCTGCTGTATGGAGTCCTATAAGGCAAGTCGCAGAAACTGCCGAAGGAGAAGGTGAATCGAGTCAGTTTGCAGAGGTGAAAGCCATCCAGCTGGCCTTGGATATTGCTGAATGAGAAAAATGGCCAGTACTTTATACTGACAATGATCTGCCTGGCCTTTTTTGCCTTGTGTTCAGCTTCAGTTTTGTGAGTTCATCTATAGCATCCCCAGATCACGTGAGTCAGTACGAGAATAATGTTGATAACACACTGATGGTTTAGTTGTTGCTAAGTAGTGTTTACACTAGTCAAGGACTTTTCAGCTTCCCATGATCTGCCAGGTGCACAAGAAGGGAGCATAGTCAGGACAGCTAGCCCAACAGACCAAGGGGGTATTCCATACCATATGATGTCATGCTCAGTACATAAACTGGGGGTTGGTCAGGGAGGGGCGATCGCTGCTTGGGGACTGGCTTGGCATCGGTCAGCGGGTGGTGAGCAATTGCATTATGCATCACTCATTTTGTATACTCTATCATCATCATCATCATCATCATTATTGTTATTATTATTATCATCATCATTACTTTCCCTTCCTTTTCTGTTCTATTAAGCTGTCTTTATCTCAATCCACAAATTTTACTTTTTTTTTTTTCCCCCCCCGATTCTCTCCCCCATCCCACTGTGTGTGGGGGAGTGAGCGAGCGGCTGTGTGGTGTTTGGCTGCCTGCTGGGTTAAACCACAACAAGGACCAAGTGGCCCTGACTCATGTATACAGTGTTTATAACTAACCTCATCAAGAGCAGATCTGTACAGCAGGGAGATCTAGTTGGAGTAATGCAAACCAGAGCCTTTGGGAGAGCTAATATTTAACTAATCAGGGATCCAGTACTTGAACTTACTCCCAGAAGCTTCTTTTAATTACAAGTATAGACCTGAAGTTCCTACAGCTTTTATGAAAGGAAGCATCTGTTGGAGGAGAGACCTAAATCAGTGTTTTTAGTGACAGAAAACTTTTAATACAAACTTAAAAATCTGGAAAGTCACAGGATATAAGCCTTCACATATTCTGTTTCTCATAGTAATACTTGGTTTATTTGTTGACTGATCATGTTTTCTTCACACCTCGTAGGCT
Source organism: Phoebastria nigripes (assembly GCA_035582835.1). Taxonomy (NCBI): domain Eukaryota; kingdom Metazoa; phylum Chordata; class Aves; order Procellariiformes; family Diomedeidae; genus Phoebastria; species Phoebastria nigripes. Next base: position 94,983 of record JAYKAV010000117.1, read on the forward strand.
TATTGGGTTCATTAGCCTTTCTCACATTCAGTGAAAGACTAATAAAAAATAAATATGCTCTGGTAAAAATGTGGTGTAATTTTATTCGCATCTCACATTTTTGTTCATGCTGAGGTTGTGTTTCATCTGAATAGTCCCTGAGATTTCAGACGGGACAAACTGCTTTACAGTACCATCATTTATATCCATAGATCTCAAAATACTTTTCAAGGGGTAAAATCATTGTCAGTTTGGCTAAACTTATCACACTGAGAGATTATGTGACTTGTCCAGAGTCAGCAATACCAACAACATCAATGGCTTCTCAGTAACAGTAAATCCACTGGGAGAAACACATTGGAGTCCAGATGATCTATTTCAGTGAGTGTCTCCTGTACATCAGAAATGCCAGGAGTGGCCTGCTATGTATGTGTCTATGAATACATCTATGCAAGTGTATGAATGCTGTATAGTATAGTAATAAATAAATATTATGCATGCACAACATTAATTGCCACCTTATAAGTAATTTCAGGTAGACATACAGTGAAGCCTTGCTGTGGATCTGAGTCTGCTTGCTTTTGTGGGTTTTATTCAAGCTCTTAGTGTATGCTGAGCACAGGGGGATTTTTGTATCTTAATGTGCTAGAGTTACTGCTAAAGCTTCTTACAAAACAAAGAATCAAAACAGAAATGCCTAGGGAGAGGAACAGCAGCCAGAAGGTGAGACAAAGACAGAACATGAGAAGTAATCTCAGTTGGCAGGTCCAGCCAGCCACAACAGAGTGATAGTGTGGAAATTTGTTGAGAGAGATTTTCAGGACACCGCTGTCCACACAGAAAACAGGGTACACATTATGCAGTTCAAAGCACAGGCCTCTACGTTGCTGCTGCTCTCAAATGTCTGTGCGTGGCAGCAATAGTTTGCCCTCATGTCATTTATACTTCTATCTAAACAGTATCCAGCCATCTTTATACACTTAAAATCTGCTGGAAGGGGAGGACTGTGCTTTTAAACATAGTTGCTTTAGTTGCTTGCAGTATTTTCCAAATGGTAAATATATCTAACATTCTAGGTAGTGACATAAGTTACCACCATTTGTTTGACATGAGCTTTCAAGAGTGAGGGGTGAGATGTTTTCCCAGAAATATTTTCATTTGTCCAAGTGGAGGCTGTATAAAAAGCAAACGAAAATGAGCGAGAAGTAACAGACAGCTGATTTACAGCAGTGGATATTGTGTATGTGCAATTGTCCAGAATTCCAGGAAGCTGCTTCCGCACTAAACAGGACTTCGATTTACATCAATTTGCAGAGGTGTATGTGCTTATTCTGTGCACTTTGGCCCACCTCCTAAAGGCAGTTTGRGGGCCTAAATTCATTGAAAGAAATGGAAGCTAGGTGCATAAATACCCTTGAGGACCTAYGCTTTTCAGCCTTGTCTAATTATATCCTATGAAAACTCTGAAGTTACAATCACACTAGAAAATTAAACAATGCCAGGCAATGTTCCCAGGTACTGAAACATAATAGTTTATACTCTTAAATTTTTAACTTAGTCTCTGACACGATTTTGTCCTGTGCCAAAGGATTCTTGGCTGTGGCTCATGACTTTGCATGGAAGTAGGATCATTCCCAGGATGTAGTTTGGATACAGGCACCTTGTTCTGGAGTGTAAAAGAGTTTATTACTGGGGACATAGGCTCTTTCAAGCCAACCAGCCACAGTGCCAGAAAGAGTAGTCCTGCACATGTTTCATAGATGTAGCAGGAATGGCGCTGGGAGAGGTTAAAAAGCAGAGCTGAAGGCTCAGGGCTGCCTTCAAAATAAAAGAGGAATTCCCTAGGGAACAGAAATTTCACAATGTTTCTAAACAATAATGAGAGAAAGACAGACTGGGAAACATCATGTGTGCCCCATAGTAAATCTTTTGTGGCAAAGTACAAATCCACTCAAATTCATGATTTAATTTGAAATAACCATCCGTTAGCTTTCAGATACTTGGGTGTTAACAATGAAAGTGTGCCTTTCAGGATGGCACTGAATCATGATGAAATATTTTGGCAATGATGGGGCAGGGTGGAATACCACACAATACTGTGCATGTCAAAATCCTATTGGACCAGGATTAGTTGCACTGCTGATTCTGGCCTCTTATTGACTATTCTGTCTATCTATATATTATGATACACTATAGAAAACATATCTAGTAAGTCATCCATAAGAAAAAAATACAGGCCATGCTGGTTTGATTTTTGTGCTCCTCATTTTCCAATCCTAACACAGTCCCTAAAAAAAGCTGTTCTTTTTAAGTCCCCTGAAGAATATGCAGTTTCTATGATTTTTCTAGGGCTTTTATGAAATGTTCTTTTGTATTGTTTTGATYGTTTACTGTATGCTGAACTGAAAATTGGTTTTGGATGTATGTAATTTTTTTTACTGAGATTGTTTAACTGGTTCATCATTATCTTTTTTTAATATTGCACATACAATAAACATATGGCATGTTTATTCCCAGATTTACTTATGCTCTTTTTGTGTTGTTTTTTTTTTTTTCATGATAATATTTTTTCAGTGTATTAAAGAAATAGAGGAGAAAAGCTTGTGGTTTATGGGTTAGAATGTTTTCAGTTTTCAGATACATCCTTGGTACAGGTAGAAAATTCTAGACCAATGAAGTTGGCAAATATTGACTTCTATTACAGCATTCCCCCAATATTTTTTTTTCATTTTTCAGTACCAAAATTAAAGGCATGATCCCACTGAAATTAACAACAGAGCTTTCATTTATGTTAGACCCTTGTATAGGGAAAGTTTATTCTGTAATACTCCATCAGTAAGCATAATTTCCCAAAAAAACATTTAACCATGGCAATGTACAGTAATCTCCACATTAGTTCTTTCTGAATATAATTATCTAAGGTAAAACTGATGAGATAAAAATGATCACCTCTGATCTTTCATCAATTAATGTTGAAAAATTTTGACTTCCATTCAGACTATGGAAAATTAGGTTATAATCCAATTTACATGGACATTGTATTTTAGAAACAGGCTTTAAAGCTCTTTGAATATATATATAGCTAGGGTGAAAAAATGTCACTTTCTGCTTTTTCATTCAGGAAAGGGTTTGCAAGTCTGAGATCTCTGCCAGAGAAATTCCAGGAATCTATAAAGGCTGTTTTAAGATAATACTTTTACCTGTAATGATTTCAAGAGTTCCAAGTACTATTYGAAAGTTTCAAAATATCTGTATGTTTTAGTATTAATTTCTTAAGAACGTGGTGCATTAAAAGATTGGTTTAACATGTGTTTTTAACTGAAGAACAATCTTTTAAATTCAAATAGATTTGCCTACTTCTACTAKTAATATTCTTTCAGTAGTTAGCCTGACAAGTCCCCAAGACCAATACATTTTTGGAAGGTTTACTAAATTCTTTTTCGCTCGGAGTGTTTAAACATGAGAGGTATCATGGTGTTTCCTTCTCCTTTAATATGCTTTTTCTTTCAAAGAGATTCACAGAACATATCTTTGTCTTCACAAATACTGCTCATATTACAATTTCTAAGAAAAGGTCTCTCTTTCCCTAACTGTTCATAAGCTTGTAATGTTTTAAGATCATTTTGACAGGGTGCATGGAACACTAAAACAGGTCAAAGACCTCTGTGATACAGCCCTATTCCTTGTTCAGGAGGTTAATAAAACCAGTAAATGGCCAGCTAAAATTACCTTGCACTGTAAACTAAAGTGATGACAGTTCTGCATGCTGTTCTGCACCCTGCGGTTTCTGTTCTTATTTGTCTTCAGTCACTTTGTCTTTTATACTTATACAAAATATATTTATGAGGAAGGAGTTTATCCCTTTGTGATAACTGGCTTTCCAAACTGTTTTCTCCACATGCTGTCATAGGAATCTATTAGCTGCTCCACCACTTATGAGCCACTGTCTGCTTAACAGATTTTCCATTGTCTTCTATCTTCTGCCAAGAATAAGAAACAATAAAGGATACCAATGTTTAAAAAAAAAAAAAAGTTTCTTTTATGACCAATTGCTATTCTCCAGGTTCCAGGAAATGTCATTTAACTTTCTGTGTTTAATGTGGTGACTACCCAGGAGCTTGGTGAGCCTGGCAGCCTTGGCAGGCATTCTTGACAGCTTGTCAAGCCTGAGGCTACAGCATGTTGTCTTTCCTCTCAATAATTAATAATTAATTAGAAGCCATGATTTTTTAATGATGGACTGATTTAAATGTACTGGTTTGGGGGGGTTGTATTTTTTTAAAACATTCATTTTTTGAAAGCAAGACAGACAAGTAAAAGGAACGATGTACATGCTTTCAAACAAGTCAGACAAAATCACTGGAGGAATAAAGGCCTACCATACACATACATTCATCTGCGTATATAAGGATGCATTTGCACACAAAGAATCTAGTCCCTGCTGGCCAAACACAAGTGACTAAACACCTTTTTGCAAGCCCAGAAAATCAAACACAGCCTGAAGCACCTCATTTAAGGATTTCCCATGCATACAAAGCACAAATCCCAAAGCAGTATTTATTTTTTTCCTAATCAGTTGGTGTGTTCTGAGGAAATGTAGGAAAATTATGGCCCTAATTTTCAAAGATGCTACAAGGAGCCACAGAACAGAAAAGGGAAAAGAAAAGGATGCCATTGTTAATTGATGTGAATCCAGCATTCTCCCRGTATACTTCACTTCCATGTATATTTCCACATATATTATCTATTACATGTTACATATTACACATTACACATTATATATTACACATTACGTGCTATGATGTACTTTATACTGTATATTGTATGCTGTATAATAAATATTATCTCTATTTTTATTTTATATAGTTCCCCCTACATTTCATTTAACCTTTTGTTCCCTTGTTGCAGAGGCCCAAGTTCAGTGAAGACTCYGGATGTTGCTGAACTAGCGGCAGAAGTCCACAATTGCCCCTTGGAGCACAATCTATCTCCAGCCTTAAATTAAACATCTGTGCTCCATACCCAGTGCCTAAGGAACACCTTTCAGAACAACAAGAGGCCAGCCCAAATATACCCAACAGGGAAATGTTGGGAACAGCTCTGGTTCAAGTCTCTTCCTCTGTAGACATTAGATGCTTTGTTACCAAACCCTGTCTCCCTATATTCAGGATTCAGAAACTGATCCTACAAAGGGGTACCTGCATGTTTCACCAAGACACAATGTCAGCTTGGTTTCCAGGAACAGTTCATCCACAGAGAAACAGAGCTTCTCCTGGGGTGATATTGTTCCCTTGTATGTAGATGATAAAATATCAACAGAAGAGAAGTGATTTCACACTATGCACAACAGCAGCATGACAGGTCCGTACCCAGCTGCAGTCCTTGTTATACTAAGCTCCCTGAGTGAAACTATATTTAGTCTAGTAAATGCAATTTTGTTTCTTGGGAAAACAAAATAAAAATCATCAGTATTAACCAATATATTTATTAACTTTTAGACACCAGTACCTTTTTCTAACTATTTAACATTTGTGAAAGCTTCTCTGTTTAACTGATTTTAATAAATAACACTACATATATAAACATCCTCTCCCACACCTTCAGACTTGCCAGCACTGTCAGTAATAACCACCTAAAGGGTGATCCAACCACAAACAGAGGCATTTCCACAAACCTATAGTCTGTAACTTGAGACTAATTGTGTTAATCATCAGGGAATGTTCTAACAGAAAAGTTCAGCATGGGAGTAGAAGTGTTGGCTTTTAGGTTATTTTGGTTCTTCTCTTACTATTGTTAGGTGGTAAATATCACCAGACGATGATGGTGTAGAAGTTGTGATCTCTTAGTTCTTTGGAGAGGCATCTGACAAAGAGAGGAAAATGTATCTGTACAAAAGGAGTACCCAGTTTATCTCAGTCTCTAAATTCAGTTGCTGAAGCTGAATTCCTTTTGGGGACAAAGACTCAGTTGATGGATTGAAATTTCTGAGGCAAATTAATTCCTTGTTGGACCAGTCTAGCATGGTTGCCATTTCACGTGGAAATAAATCTCAAGATCCATCCAAACTCCAGTGCCATTTCTACTTATAAGAGTTTAAGGAGTCAGCTTCCACTATCTTGTTACAGTCACTGTTTGGTGAAATGATGGTACAACTGTGAGGATCATAGAAATACCATTTTCTGACAAAAAGAGGACAGGAATAGGTCTTGACAGGTTGACTAGCTTATTTCTGCCCAAAGTCAGTAGCAACTGTGCCAATGTTGTTCTGGACAGTTGCTTTTATCAATCTGTTCTCAAAAACTTCCAGTGATGGGGATCAGACACCGAGTCTAGATGATCTGTTTGAGTGCTTCACTRTTCTTACTGCTAGAAGAGATTTCTGGTTTTGTGTGTGCGTAACCTAAGTCTGCCTTTCACATCATTCCTTAAGTTGATGTCACAGTGATGTCAAAAAATAGATCAAAACGTCTCAGAGAAAATGTTTTCCTACACCTCTAGCCAACATTAACTAGAACTTCCTGAAAAATGTTGGCATGTTATTTTAAAAATTGTAGCCTGTTKTATTTGTACAATTGTTTGAGTCTGTAATACGTGGACTGTGTAATGATGTATACGTGATAATCTTGTACAGATCCTATGCATTATACTATGTGTGTGATCCATTTCAATGCAAAATAATAACAAAAAATACACAGATTTTATAGCCCAAGGGGTAAGTAGTATCTGGCAGGTTAATTAATTGAACAGTAATCCAGAAGGAAATGTGTTCCAGTGGAGAGTGGAATACTCTCCCTTTCCAATTGATCATATTTAGTTAAGAGGATTGACAGTAGTCTGCAATTCACTCAGGTGCTGCTTTGGGCAGGGCCTGTGTTACTTAATCTAATAGTTCTTCTTCTGCTTTGATGTTGATAAAGGCCCCTGAAACTCATCTTCCTTAATTGTATTATAATAGAAAGAGTGCCCTAGGGACAATAAAAAAGGAAGGAACCCCAAAAGACTGAATCCATTTGTTACAATTGGATTGTGTTAGGTTATGTGATAAAAGCTCATCTGTACACCCACAAATGATCAGAGAGAGACAATGGCAGGTGGGACCTGTTATATTACCCTGACAGACTATTCCCAGGCCCATCACAGGAGCCATCAGCCCATCAAAAAGCCCATCTCTACAGAGGATCACAGGAGTACAATGGCAGATGTGGGGAACACAAATTAAAGACTCAGAGGAACAGATAGTCTGTCTGGGCTCCTCCCAGGGCTATCCCAGAACACCCTCAGACCCAGTGTCTGGGGTGGAACCCMTCAAGATGGGTGAACACCAGAGCACCTTTTGGACTGAGGGGGTTCACTGCCTAGCAGTATAGGACATATTATGGGGTACAGGGGAAGAGCATTTTGGGTTCGCACAGGACTTCTTATGGGATGTTTAGAGGAGGAGCGAAAGGCAGGGAAAGGGGTGGATCTAGTTGATCTGGGAAGGAACAAGCATGGGAAAATAGAGGGATGAGGGGACAGAAATGGTTTGTCACAGGTAAGCAGTTTGTTGCTCATTTAACTTGTCTGCATGGGATCAGTGCAGTCTGTCCTATCTTCTTAYTAAACTGCATTTCCAACTCTTTCCCTGGGTGAGGGACTCTATTTGATGTGCATGTGTGTATGGGGGTCTGAGTGTCAGCAGCTGGAGTGGGACCTCAGGTCGCAGCAGCCCGTGAGTACAGCAACTGGAGCGAGTGGATGTGCAAGGAGTTTGTGAGTGCTAGTGTGGTGGGTTGAACCTGGCCAGCAGCCAAACATCCCCCCCCCCCCCCCCGGCCTCTCTCTCACTCTCCTCTCCCACAGGATGGGGTGAAAATGAAAAGAAGGTGAGAAAACTTGTGGACTGAGATAATGACAGTTTAACAGTGAAAGCAAAAGCTGTGTGTGTAAGCAAAACAAGAGGTATTAATTCACTACTTCCCATCAGCAGGCAAATGTCCAGCCACTTCCTGGAAAGCGGGGCCTCAGCACACCTAATAGAAGTCAAACGTCTCCCGTTCCTCCTTCTTTCCTTGAGCTCTTTATTGCTGAACACGGTGTCATGTGGTATGGAATATCCCTCTGATCAGTTCGGGTCAGCTGTCCTAGTTGTGTCCCCACCCAACCTCTTGCTCACCCCCAGCCTATTAGCTTTTGGGGGAAGGGAACAGAAAGCCTTGACATTGTCCTGCACCTGGGTCGGGGCAACCCTCGGTATCAATATAGGCTGGGCGATGAAGGGATTGAGAGCRGCCCTGCTGAGAAGGACTTGGGGGTACTGGTGGATGAAAAGCTGGACATGAGCCAGCAATGTGCGCTCTCAGCCTAGAAAGCCAACTGTATCCTGGGCGGCATCCAAAGAAGCGTGGCCAGCAGGTCGAGGGAGGTGATTCTGCCCCTCTCCTCTGCTCTGGTGAGACCCCACCTGCAGTACTGCGTCCAGCTCTGGAGTCCTCAGTACAGGAAAGACGTGGACCTGTTGGAGCGGGTCCAGAGGAGGGCCATGAAAATGATCGGGGGATGGAACACCTCTCCTATAAGGAGAGRCTGAGAGAGYTGGGGTTGTTCAGCCTGGAGAAGAGAAGGCTCCAGGGAGACCGTATTGTGGCCTTTCAATACTTAAAGGGGGCTTTAAGTATTGAAAGATGGGGACAGACTTTTTAATAGGGCTTGTAGTGATAGGACAAGGGGTGATGGTTTTAAACTAAAACGGATTCAGACTAGCTATAAGGAAGAAATATTTTATGATGAGGGTGGTGAAACACTGGCATAGGTTGCCCAGAGAGGTGGTAGATGCCCCATCCCTGGAAACACTCAAGTTCAGGTTGGACGGGGCTCTGAGCAACCTGATCTAGTTGAAGATGTCCCTGCTCATTGTGGGGGGGGTTGGACTAGATGACCTTTAAAGGTCCCTTCCAATCCAAACTATTCTATGATTCTATGATTCTGATTGTGCAAGCACTCTTCAGCAATTGCCAAAACATAGGTGTGTTACCAACAGTTTTTTATCCACAAGTGCAAAGCACAGCACCATATAAGCTGCTACGAAGAAAGTTAACTCCATCCCACCCAGACCAATTCCAGCTAGGGAAGATCAAGCCAGACTAGCTAGCAAGCAGGCAAAGTGGCCTGCGAGCCAAGGGTGACTCTAAGGGTGAGACCACAGGAGGAGCTGGCTATCAGTGGGACCAGAGGAGTCCTGGCCAGAGAGATTGCAGAGGGTCTGGCGGTGCCCAGGAGTGAGATGTGTGTGTGTGTGTGTCTCTGAGATCAATAGGGGCTGGCTACTGGGTACTAGGGAGGTCCCAGTGAGCTCTGCAAGTGTGCGTGTGCATGTGTGGGGTTGAATGAGGCAGTACCAGCAATTGGAGTGGGGCTGCTGCCTCCGACATTTGTATGCCCAGGTGCCAGCAACTGGGGAGACTGAGATCCAGGGACAGGTACTGGGCAGACTGAGGTTCTGAGCCCAGCTGCTGTATGTATGTATGTATATATTCTCACCAGTGGACCTTCATACTGCTCAGCCAGTGAGGGGAACCATCGGGGTTGTCTGGTTGTCGGGTGAGTGCTGAATGTGTATGTCTGTGTTGATCTGTGTTACCAGCCATGTATATATGTGTATCTATCTGTGGTGTACACATGTGTTTGTGCCTACTGGGAATACATGCTCAGCCTCACTACTGGTTGGATTTGGGGACATGGAGCTATGGCAGGCTCACCTCTCTTGGGCTGCCTAATCTGTGCTTATTCCCCTAACAGATTACTTCTTTCTACCTGATGGAAACATGCTGAAGAAAGGCCTATAAAGTTTTCATGGTCATACAGATATTAGCTGAAGTAGTTTCTGTCAGCTTTTCCAAGGACATAAGTCGGTGCAAAAGCATGTGYACAACAGACAATAGAGAATACCTCCAGAGGATCAGATAGGTACATATCCTTGTTGATTGAAGTCAGGAACTTTTCTTCATTTGTTATAACATAAAGAACACACCAAGGAGGTGTTGAAAACTGTGTAACAGTTCTTGAATATTACATTCATGAGCAAGAGCAAAAAAAACATCATAGCTGTATAACAGCTAATATAGGCAAAAGGCTAAGTTTACAAATAAATTCCTGCTTATGTTTTTTAAAGTTTGTTTAGTCATARTCACAAAAAAACGTTGAATTATGTGTTATTGATAAGGTTACCAATCTTCTAGCCACATAACTAGAAAATTATTTTATTTTATTTTGATCAAAAWACATCACACTTTAATTCAGAAGTTTTCAGGCAATGTTATGCTTTTCTTTTCTCAGCTCAAACTTCTGTTTAAAAGGACAGCTGATATTGAACCCTGTGCTTATCCCTGCTAGGACTCTTTCATCAYGGTTCCTGCCTCCTCACCAAGTAAAGTAGCCCCCTGTTGACTTTAATAGACAAGCAGGGAATTTCTGAGACAAGTGTAAGAGGGTGGAGGGAGGTTAGAAGTTGGAGGAGGAAGAGAGGATAAAAATGAGAAAARTATTGTGCCTATACCAAAAGCATCCCTCATATACCCACACTAAACTTGCTCTGCCCAAACCTTTCATACTTCTTTTGATCCTCCTTCTGACCTTGTCTCTATGTTTCTGAGTCTCAGTCCTGAGCTCCCCAGCCACATTTCTTGGCCTCACTTCCAAGCTTTCTGCTTTTGGGGCTGTTAGCCAATGATTAGCCTATTCACAGTGGCTGTGAATAGTCTGAAGCTATTCACAATGAACACATGCCTGACAAACACTTGGTGGACAACTATTTAGAAGTAGTAGTTGTTGTTGTTGTTGTTGTTATTATTATTATTATTATTATCTTGTGACTCCAGGTTCTAAGATATACCCGGTTAACATTTTCGGTGTCTCTCCAACCACACTGAGTGAAAATCTACTTCTGTTTTTAAATGTAGGTCTAGTAATTCAGAATTAAATAGAAGGTAGAAATAAACATTGGAACACAGAGTTGGCAGTATCAAGGGATACCCAGTTAACGTAAGTCCAATGCCAATGTCAAAGTCAATATTTTCATTTGGACAAATGGAATTAAAGGTCTACTTCCTTTAACCTTAACCAAATCTCTGACTTGCCAGACTAGCTAGCTAACCATCAGCACAGAATGCATGCCAAAACAGTTTCAACAGAAAGACGACAAGATTCCTTAGACTAGTTCTCCAGCATACAGATGAGGAAACACATTCATCTGAAGTATCTCACCGCTATTACTTTAGAGGAATTATTTTTAGTCAGCAAAAAATAATACCAAATACAGCCTTCACTGAATCTAGAAATCCAATATAAAGCAACCCTGACTGAAATCAAGCCAACTGGGCAGAATAGCAGGATGCTGCATGAGGAAGTCTTATGTAGGGAAGGAATACAAAATAAATTGGAAATAGGCTTCCCATAGAAGACACTGACCCTAAATGTCCCCAGATTAACAGTTTGTAGACAACCAAGGACAGAGAACGTCAGGTTCCTCATTTTGCTTTTCCACCTCTCCTCTTCCAAATGTATGACTCCTGACTTCAGTAGAAAGGGGAAGGAAAGAAGAGAGTTCTGCTCCACCATTCTGAAACATGAGGGGTTCCCATACTCTTTACCTTGCTAAAACAAATCTTCACCGGTTGACATAGTGGGTCTGCAATTAATGTCCAAATGAGATAAAGCAAAAGTCTCAGTAAAAAGGTGAAAGGGCCTGACTTTTTTTTAAAAAAGCAGTCATAAGTCTTTGATGACAAGAGTGAGCCAGCACTTGGCAGATCAGTTAGTATGTCAGTAACAACAAACTAGCAGGTGTAATATTAATAAAAGGCACAAGAGGACCCAGAGCTCTGTGCGTAATGCCATCAATTCTCTGGATTGTGCTGGATATTGATCATAAATAAATAATTGTTCTGTTCTGCTGTTGATTAAAATGTTAGTAAAAGTACAAAGTTACAGGAGCAGAATCTAAAACCGTACCAGAGCTATGAAAAATCCATAAAAGGGGTCAAAGCATTTTTCCCTCCTGCTCAGTCCTTAGATTAATACCACCTCCTTGTCATATGGAATTTCAGAAGGATAACATGTCTGAAAGATGGTATTATAATTTTCCATCTACAAGTGACAAAACATTCTTGTTGAGCATTTGTATTATATTGTATATACATTTGTTTTCACTTTCTTTAGTATATGAGCAAACATGTACAGCAAAGTTTATATAAATCATATATAAGTTTACTTATATAAAATTTCAAAGGCAGTAAAAATCACTTTCTTTATCAGTAGTAAGTCACTGGACCAGTTTTACTGTGCACTTTACTTCCCTTTGTAACTAACAAAAAATTAGAAGGATAAAGCAGATTTTTTTTGGTTCCTAACTACTGAAGTACTTTTTCTTTTCTCTCTCTGAAGGTTCAGTATATCTTCCCAACAATGGAGGTTCCTATGGCCTTTATTTCAATGAGCAAATGGCAGATTGATCCTCTTAAATTCTGTTCAGAGACTTTACATGAAACTGTACAGCATTATACTAAAACCAGCTGGCTGTTATGTGAGGTGATAACATCCAGCTGAGAGGTGGCAATAAGTAACTGGTGGGCAGTGACATCTTAACATGACAGCCCTTTCTGCAATAACACTGGAATAGTGTCTCACATTACCATCTTTCAGCAGGATTTATCAGCTCTTGTTTAGAGAATCACCTGCATGGTTAAAGAAGTTTTGGATCGGAACTAGCTTGCGCCTGTTCACTTGGTACGTGGCTCACTTGGAATGCTGTTTTTCACTGCTTAAATGACTAACATAACAGTTAGTTATTGCAACAACTATCTTGTAAATTCCTAAGTCATTTTTCAGAATTATTCCTTCATACTGAGAAWAATTCATATTTGTTATAGAAAAAATAATTCCTGTTATAGCAACTAAATCCATGAACTTAAATAAAATAAGCATTTTAAAAAGGAATTCATACAAATTGCTTTTATTTTGAAATAAACAATATATTGATATGTAAATTAAGTAGGGCAAAAAAAGTGTTTCTGGGTAAGTATTCATTATGCAAAATACCTATCACCAGAGTATCTGGGTTCTCATTTAATAAGGAAAGAAAAAAAAAAGAAAACACTATGGATTCATACTGTACACAATACACAAACTGCAATGCAAACTTTTTTGTCATTGTGTGGGGAACATAGATTTTTTTCCTAGCCAGTCAAAAATGAAAGGCACTTTTTGTGGTTTTTTGACTGAGACAAAAACAAACAAACAAACAAAAGAAAACCCTCTAAGTCTTCCTTGAATACAGTAAAAGGATGATACTTTCCTAGAAAAATTGCATCAATTTGAAGCTTTATTTATTTTCATCTTTTTTTTTGTGGGGGGATGCTTCTCTAAAACTTGTCAAGAAAGGGATGTATCACCAAAAAATGTGAAAACCTGAAGAATGCTGTAAAATGAAATATTACCATTTATTTCTTTTAATAAAAAATGTTTTCCCTATATCCAGTACTGTTAGAAAAGGGGGAAAAGATGTTGCATAGCCGTGTCTTCTTGATCTCTCTTTTCTATTCTTCTCAGTTATACATGTCAACATCGCAGCTACAGCTCAGCTCTCCAAGATTTTGACCACTTGCCTTTGATTTCAGTACTCCTCAGCTGCCTCAACCAAAAGGCCAAAAATGTGGTCTGGAGTTTGAGGTGAGAAATAGTTACTGTGGTCTAAACCTTGTGTTGATTTGTCTCATGAGCTGGTAGAGTGCATTTCTGATACACGGTTACCCATTCTTCTCCTTTGCCAAGTGGGATGGCTGAGGTTTGAGATCCACGTAGCAGCAATCAATGAATTGCAAAATAGTGACTGCAGCTTGCTGGGTGAGAGATAAAAGGAGCTTTGGTTGTGAGCACAGGAAAGAAAGGGAACTGTTACAAGCAGCCTTCACAGAAATTGAGCTTTAAAAACATGGAAACACTAAATGAACCACATGATTACCTTGGGAAAGAGGAAGTAAAAAATCACAGAATAGATGGCTACAACAAAGAAGGAACATTTTAGATTTGTTTATTTATTTATGTGCATGTGTTTTTTGGCATCTCTGAAAGGTCTGAGTAGCACATAGAAAGAGATAGGGTAAGCTGGGATTCAGCTCAAATACTAACTGGAATTTAGAGAAAACACCAAAAGAAAGGTCTTGTAATATTTCACTGATTGTTCCTGTGTTCCTTTATGGCTTCATTGGACTATTAATTTGTTTGTTTTACAATAATGGAGATGACAATTTTTTTTCTGTCATCCGGGAAAGGAGGAATTCTTCTCCTGCAAATGTTGACATCTCGGTTTATCTATCTTGACTATGTCATGAAAAAGAAAAAAACAAAAAACAAACAAAAAAAAAMCCCACACTAACACACATTTAGCAGCAATCTTTAAAATCAAAGTAGGCTTGAGGCAATCACAATGACTGACAAATTTACATAAAAGACAGCAACTTTTGCATTCATTTACAGCATTTCTCCCCTACTACATCCTTTTTAAACTTAAAACAAATGGCAGTTGTTACAAACATGTTCTTCTTATCGCATAATCTATTTCTGATAATAAAATTTTTTTAAGCTTCATATTACTTCAATCAGAAAATGAATGACTTGGGCTTTTGTAATATATATGATCTGTACTTACTGCAACGCTGTATTTCTTGAACAAGATACTGAATTTACTCCTTCAATAGGTATGATTCATATGTCCTGAAGACACTCTACTTTGTAGAATAATAATCATATGAATTTACTAAAAGTTCACTGTCATATCTTTTTTGTGTTTGAAGCAGTGATGTGAATTACCAAGTAAAATACATTACCAATAGTGAAACCTAATGGGTAAAATTGTAGTTCTTTCTCTCTGGAAAAGTTCTTTACTACCTCTCCATGATTCTCATTCATGTCTTTTAAACAAATCTATAAAGCAGGAGGCAGAAATTGTGCTATGGCAAAATATATGTTCTAGAAAAAATGCAATTAATTCTACGTCATGGTTGATCGAATGCATTAATTAACATAACCAACCCCCTAAATAGAGGAAAAACTTTCCATATCAGCATAGAAGACAGAAGGCAAAATTCCTCTTTCTAATTTTTCTGAACCATATTCAGATTATTCAGCATTAAATACAGTGTAAAAGAATCCAAAATATAAAGAAACATAATATCTTTGATAATAAATGAAAGGAAAAGAAGACCTCTAAATTTAGGTGATGTAAATAGGAAAAAGGAATGGGACAAGGGCTCCTAAATCATCACATCCAGTACTCTGATGTGACTGTCAACCAGATATATGGATATGTGCGATACCAAATAATGTAATACCAAACATAAGTATTTAAAAAAAAAAACAAATAGCCTTCCTGATCCCAATCATATGGTTGAGTCTCTCCTGAATTATGAAATTGACTTTTTATTAACAATAGTAAGGACACATTTGGGCTTTTAATACACTTTATGAGAATGCTTTTCAAACTATCTCAGAAATCAGTCCACATTAAGTCATGCTCAGATCATGCTATTTCTCTATAAACATGAATTATGCAGGGGGGGGGGGGGAAGAAAAAAGAAAACTTAAAGTATTATAATACTTGTGTGACTGCAAGAGTGGTATTCACCTCTAGAGTGTGGATATTTTCAGTCAAAACATTTGTCTAACTGTCTAAGTGTCGTTATAGTCCATGGAGTTTTAGTTAGTATAACAGATRAATTCTAAAGACTTGATTGAGTCCCCTCAACATAGGCATCTACTGCTATTTCAGATGACCTGTGGTATCCTATCCAGTGTCCAGCTGATGCTCAGGGACTTGAGTCTTCTGCGTGTGCTATGTCAACTCTGACAGCTATTATGACACATCATGTCTGTGACAGCCTAGGGTAGTCAAATAGCACTAGACATCCAGCACTAGACAATTCAGTTGATCTGTAGGTGTCTATTTTCTTGACCTGAATCTCACTATAAGACTTCAGGTTTCAAGAAAAATGCTAAACGTCAGGACCATACTGACAAATCATATGGCAACATGCACATGTGTAGTATGTATAGGTCTATTAATATAGATATGCCACCTCTCTGAGCTGAGGAGGGTAGGGGGCATACACCCTTTAAGTATGATACTTAAAATGTTACATATGATAAATACATGAAAAAATGCTGCTTAAAAAAAGTCCACCTATTTTGTTTTCACTAATCTACCATTCTGAAAATATTTGCAGCAGATCTACAAATTTCATACAGATGTGTACAAATACAAAACTATAACCCTACATACACAGATGTATTTTATTTATTCTCCTGTGCTTCCTCACCTCATCCCCACATTTACAATAGAATAACAGCCTATTAATAAAACCAAAGACTAGTAGAAGTCTAGCAGTTAAATTCCCATTTCTCAGTATTTTTGTAATCAGTAATATGTTTAACTTATGCCCTAATACCTGTAGGGAAGGCAATCTAATGGTTGGAATTCTCTTTTTTCCTCAGCTGGAAAATTACGACATATGTTGTATAGATCCCTTTGCAAAACAGGATTCCAGCTGATATCCAGAAAAGATGCAACAATAAATAAATGATTAAATTGTCCACCATTAGGTGTGCTCAACTGACAATGCCAGAGAGGATGTCATAGTAAATTGCCAGTGGGTGGCAAATGCTACAAGACATCTGCCTCCCAGTAAGTCCTGGGAGGCAAATCATACTTGGGCAGATGAAAAATACAGGGAGAAATGTGTGAAAAAGTTTCTAAAGGGCAGGGTTTGCAATGCCACATTTGCAATCAACTAGAGAGGTAAAATTTCAAATTATTAGGAACTGGGGAAACCTTTGAAATAGCCTATAAGGGAAGGATGAGTTCCATCTAAAGCAAATAAAACTGCAACCTAAAATAAAGTTTATGAGGAAGTTTTAAACTAAAGACTGAGGAAAATCCAACAGGTGTACAAGGGTGAAGTAATAAAATCTCTGCAGTATTACAAAACCTGACAGAACAGAAGTCAATAACATTCAGGAAGGTAATAGATAGGAGCAATCTCTATAAATAAGATTCCATTGAAGCAGAGCACATAAAAAACTGACAACCAAAACAGGGCCAAATATATAAGTGGTTCTATACAAATTACAGAAATGTAAAGAATTAGCTGTCCAAGATGAAAGTCCTGATTTTAAATTAAGAGTGTTGTCATACTAGGGATTGAAGAAATATAGTGGAAGGCTGATAATCAGTGCAACATCGTAGTTTGGATGGTAGCATACAATTTACATTAGGAATGACAGGATACGTTGTATGCGTCGAGGAATGGCACTGTATGTTAAAAGAAAGATTAGATTGAAATACGGAGATACACAGAGCAAATTAACTACTGACAAGGAACATCAAATTTCTTTGTATTGAAATCCTGTGCCCAAATAGAGTAGTATAACGGCAGGGCTGTACTATCAACACCTTGGAACACTTAGCTATGAAGTACTGGGTAAAAACATTTTTGCAGGTGTAAGTAATGACTGCTAAATCTATTAAATTTCATTAATGGAGTCAAAAAACATCTGGCTTTGTGTTATCAGGTTATTTGCTGTATATGGAATTCCAGAAAGCTTTCTGGAAAGATCCTGGAAGAAGTCACTACTGTGCTTCATAGTAACAAAGGAAAGTTGTACAGATGGGTTAATAACTGCATAAAAGAAGCAACAAAGGACTAGATATACCATCTTTCCCCTGCTGAATCCAAGTGTAGGAGAATTAACAGTGAAATTTCAGAGTCATTTCTGCTAAGACTTGTGCTGGTCAATATATTCAGAGGATGAATAGTTAGGTGATAAAGCTTACTGATAATGTGCAATTACTGAGAGCTATAAAAAAATAAGTCTGTCTACAAAGAGTTGCAGAAGAATCTTACATTGCTAAGTGTCTGCGAAATAAAATGGCAAAATTCTGTGTTGACAGGTGAAGAAAAGTCCACATGAAGAACAACAAAAACTGCATGTACACAATTATTTGCTCTAAATTAGCTATTACCACTTATGAAAGAGATCTTGCAGTCATTGCAAATCATTTTATTAAAAAAAAATCAACCCAAAACATATCAGCTTGAAGCTGAGGAGTGGCGAAAAATACAATTGGAATGCTATAAATCATTAGGAAAGGAACAAAACAGAAATCATAATTACCTCACTGCATAAATCTAAGGGGCATTCACATTTTGTCGACCGATTATAATAAAGACTTTCCTGCCTCAAGAAAGGATATAGTAGAACAAAAATAGTGCAGGGAGAAAACACAAGATGTCCATAATTATAGAAGAGCTTACGTGTGAAGAGAGATTGAATAAAACAGGATTCTCCAATATGGGAAAAAAGAAAAAAAAGGGATTATTGTATGTATCTGTTAAAAAATGAGAGCCCTAGAGAACTAAAGAGATGTTGTTTAAAAATTAAAAAATCTTAGAACTTTTGGAGGAAGAATAGCCAACCACACAATGAGAAAAAAGTTTAGTTTAGTTTAGTTTTGTTTTGTTTTAAAAAAAGGAAATTTGTATTCATTTTTCATGCCCTGAGGACACCAACAAACGCTGCAACCTCTCCCCCCCTCCTAGGGTTTTGGCTGCCCTTGCTCCAGCCCAGCTCTGATATGGTGCTGCTGTAACCTTAGGTCAGACTGCTGGGAAAAGAGCTGTGTGAGAAGGAGCTGTGAGAAGCATTAATTGCATTCCCCCGTCCTTTGCTTCAGAATTGCATTTAAGCTCACAGCCTTGCCCTTGCCTGATCTACGTTGCAGGTGTACCTGCGCCTGGCCACATGCCTTGCTAATGCTGACCCACTGACTTGACTGGCTGGCTTGATTATGGCCCTGATTTAACGAAGTTTGGGCTTGCTTGTCAGTCGTGGCTGAAACTGGTTATTACCACCTTCTCTGCTCAGCCTGTTTAGGTACAGTGGGATGACCCACTTCATGAGGCCACTGCCCCTGCTTGCCTTGCTGTCCTCCTCAGCTCTTGGCTCACACACAGGAAAATAATATCACAGGGGTACCATGGAGGGCAGAAAAAGACCCATGCCTGAGCACAGTGTTGTGTCAATATGAACAGTTCCTCAGCTTATGACAGAGGATTAATTTTGATACTGCTTTGTATAAGCATTGGACTGCTTTCTGTAGAGGACTGGGACCAAATCATCTTCATGGCCAAGGTCTACAAACCCTGCCTAATTGGTAAATACTCTTTATTTATGCTTTCTGTTGATATATTTGGTTTTGGTAAAAGGTGATGAATTGATCTATCTATCTATCTACCTACCTATCTAACTATGTACCTATCTACATATATATATATACACACATATATAAATATATGTGCAATACCAGTTGCGATTATGGTCCATTATGGTGCAGTATCCTTGATGCCATTTAGTGAAGTTTTACAACATTAATGCATTTTTCATATGGTTTCACACAGACTCCAAAAGCTTCCTCCAGTTATTCTGCAGTTGTCCATTGCCAATTCTTCTATGTTTAAATGCAGTTTCATAAAACAGAGTCTTGTTCTGACCAGGAAGATAAACATAACAACCTGTCACATACAATTTTATATTTTTTTTTTAAATAGTTCTTCAGTAACAAAGAAATAGTAAAAAACAGATGAAAGAAAGTACTATAGGTGATCATTTTGTTGGGGGAAAAAGTTGGTTTTTTAGAGCAAAACTGGGAACAAAAAAAAAGTTAAGGAAAAACATGCACACACACTTTGGTAACCGTAACTAGAATTTTGTTAACAGGAAATTCACATACTGTGGCATCCAATGCCTTATAGGGATTTGAACCCAGTTCTTTTGGATCTTATCTGAAATCTTTAAATTATACATTATTGGACATTCTGGAGAAAAGGTCTGTCTTTCAGCAAGTGGAGGCTTACACCTGAAAATCTTTTTTTATGAAATTGTTGCAACGCAAAAAATATTTTTAAATGTTTCATTTTTCTTAATTCAGTCTTTTCCAAAACAAGCAAACCAGCACTACTTGATTGAATTATTTTTGGCTAGTTGTAGTTATTTTTTTTTTTAAATAAGTAATATTGAACCTTAATGTATAACTAAATAAATACACTTTGCATAAATTTGAGATCAAGCAATAAGCATTATAATCATATACAAAAGTCAGGCAGCACTATGCTTGCCCTTAAGAATATTTTCCAACATATGACTGTTAATGATAGCAATTGTTAAAGAGCAACCTTACACCTTTTTTAAATTTAGATTTTTGAAAAATACAAGTCACAACAAATCTTATATCATTATGCTGCATCAAGCAGTAGTCCTTGTATATTAAAAAATGCCTGTTCATTGGTTTCTAAACAAACACCTGTGCAGAAGAACGGGTTAACAGTAGTCGGATAACGACCTCTCTATGGAAAGAAAGTATGGCTTAGTGAGCCTTTGCAAAAGATGAAAACTTCTCATATAAAGTGTTTCCGTGGGGGAGGGTTGTTTAGTTGTTTAAAAAAATCTACTTACTTCTTCTAACTTAAAATGACTGGTTCACATTACTGTTGATAGACTAACACAGAGGTTAATATTGAGAACTGCCTGTATACATGGCCTTCATTAACACCATATAATTATACTGAGATTTCTTGAGCTTGACTTGTCAGATAAGATCTTATCTAGATGAATGGTTTTTCTTGCTTTGAATGCTTGAATGAATCTGAGAGTCATTTGGCACTTGGCAGCCTACATTATGACATGTTATCAGCCAAGTAGTGCAAAGAAAAAATTAATTATTTCAAAGCAGAAATACATGATAGAAATATTTTAAAATGTAACAATAGCTGTGTTGGCTCTAAGGAGAGAGAAAAAAAAATTACAAAGCGGAGACAAGTCCAGTGAAGAAGAACATCTTTCTTCAGAAACTTGCAACAAGGTTACCTATCAGTGAACACAGCTGTCAACCATCAATCCCCTGCTGGAACATTATTTGGAGAAAGAAAGTTAAAGTAATTCATGAAATGTTTCATTGTCCTCCTCCCCATAAATTAATGCAACCACTTTTGCTGCTATTGTCATTGTCTTGAGGCTATTTCTTGACATACTTTCTCTCAAGGGAAGTCAGAAGACAAATTGCATGCTGAGATAAAATGCTGGAATGCCATTTTTTTTCTATTCCACCTTAATTTCACCCTCATTCTGTGGCTATCTCATTCACCGGGTTACCTCATGTTGGGCAGCCTCAGCGTAGCACAGAAATGCAGTTGTTGTTTTGTAAGGAAGCTCAAAGACTTACAGAAGTTTGGCTACTGTTTATAGAAGAATTATGTTTAAATCTAGTTCAGTGATAGCAGAGTAAGTGACTGCCCTTGTGTATAAAGGCACATAACTGAGATTTGAACAATTCATTCGTTGATTTGCTGTAGGCACTTTGTAAAAAAATCACCGTGTCTACCCTTTAAACTTTTCTGAACATAAAGCACGTAAAGTACAGATTTTGTTAGTTTTTTTGTAACTGTACTTATATCAATGGACTACTTACTATACTTGCAGTTATGTCTCTAAAGCATTTTTATACCTATGTAACTTATGTTTTTTTCTATGCTTGATATTAATGCAGATTAAAATATAATATGAATTAAAAACACAATAGCTGCTCCTAAATAGCTCCTTGTCTAGCCACTCTGACTGCCTTTAAAACAAGAAAATAAGATGGTCCAGGCCCTTTCTTCGTCTGTGAGTACAGACAGTATAAGAAGTGTCGCATATGTACAGCTAATCTTTCTTCCCACTCAACAGGTAAGGACAGTCACACTGCACGTTAGGACTAGCACCTGCCCGGTATATCGCCTGAACCGTGCCTAGCTCTTGTCTGGGGAGTGCAAGTTGCTACAGAGCACAGCTATGCCCAGCTGTGTACCATCGATTGAGGAGTCAGGACAATCAAGGACCAGCACTCAAACCTGTGCTTCAGTTCTACACAGCTTTGCAACCCTGCTCTTCTGGAATATGCCCCTTTCTTACTCTCCTCTGGGCGGTCCCAATGAATACTACAGTGAACAACGATCAGATTTCTTCCAGGCTTGTGGTTTACTCCTAACTACTGGGATCCTGTTTGTGGTCATGATCCCTAATTTTGGAACCTCTGGGCTTAACAGAATCAGAGAAGACTCTTCTCAGAAAGAAGACAAAAACTATGTTCATTTGCACAATGAGTTGATGGGGAGCAATTCTATGATGCCAGAAACTGTTCCTTTACATACCGGGATCACAGTAACCTAAAATAAATATTTCTACTCTCTGATATTGGTGCTCGCTGTAACTCTTTAGAGGCAGTTAAAGCAGCAAAACTTTTAAGTATGGACAATCCTAATTTTCCCATTTCTTCCACATAAAAAGAATGTAATGAAATATCTTTCTCCATATCCTCTTTCAGTCTTCATTGAATGTCAGCTTTTTAGGACAGGGACTATGTTATACCCTGTCTTACTCAGGAGTCTAGCTCAAAAGGGGAAACAAGCATCTGTTGAGAATTCAAATACTACAACAGTCTAAAATATACAAATATTTTAAGGCATTAAAACCCCCCAAAATGGACAGATATATTTTTCAATGCTAGGCTGCTGCAATGTGTGTCCAATAAGGACCTGCTCGTATACAACAATCTTATCTCTAAACTTATAACTACAGTGAAAATAATCACAAATGCAATTTGATAATCTGTCATCATACAGTTATTTCAAAATTGAAAATAACACGTATGCTTCCTACTATTATTATTTAGCCCTTAGGTTAATTGCTTATGAATTCTATACTCAGACTAAGCCACTAGACCTTGTCCTCTTGAGAGGATAGTAATGCCCTTTTGTCCTTTAATTTAGTGCAGTGTTTCTTTTGGTTTTAAAGAAACAAATACCACAACAAAAAATAATCTATTAATTTGTGTGTACCTTAAAATTGTGTTAATTCTCACAACTCTGTGGAAAGTTAAACTAATCATCAAAGAGAAAAACTGAAGATTGATTGGTTGAACCTTTTCTCTCTATCTTGAATTTTCCTTATCCACAAAAAGCAACGGCTGTCCACTGTAGTGGTTTCCCTGTCTCTCTTTGCGTTTCCTCAGACCTTCCAACCTAGACCAAATTACTAGACTCTTGTCTTTGCCTTATTTTTTGGACATTTTGCAAAGTGACTTTAAAATATTATTGAAAAAGAATTCAGACTTTACAAAGTGTGCTCAGACTACAGCAAGTGATCTAGCTCATAACCCAAACTATTGAAGGAGGTGACAGGTATTTTGAGTCCTAAACTGCATTTTGTAGCAGTGCTGTGTGAGACTTCAAACAGAAATTGTGGACCTACAGAAAAATCACTGTAAGCAATTAATATTTTCCATATGCACCTGATAAATACTGTTAGCATACTGTTATAAATGTTTTTTTCAAGTCATTGCTGCCTCTTATTTTAACTGATTGCTGTCCTAGCAGACTGGTGACTGACAGCGAATGACTGCAGTCAGCATTGGCAACCAGCAAAYATCTTTGTAGCGGGGTAATATTCGATGTGGGGGAAAACTAAAATAAAATGCCTGAAACAGGACCTTGCACCAGCAAGTAGATTCTTTTTGACTCTGTAATCCATTTGGGGGATTTAATCAGACTTATTTCTATATATATAGCTACATTAGCTAAATCTGGATAGAATCATAGAATCATAGAATCATTAAGGTTGGAAAAGACCTCTAAGATCATCAAGTCCAACTGTCAACCCAACACCACCAAGCCCCACTAAACCATGTCCCTAAGCGCCACATCTACACGTCTTTTAAATACCTCCAGGGATGGTGACTCCGCCACTTCCCTGGGCAGCCTGTTCCAATGTTTAACCACTCTTTCAGTAAAGAAATTTTTCCTAATGTCCAATCTAAACCTCCCCTGGCGCAACTTGAGGCCATT